>WAAE01015143.1:0-91754 GCA_013400495.1 Nicator chloris
GTCCCATGGGGACTGGAGGGTGCTGTCCTCTGCCCCACCTGGCAGTGGGCAGGTGTGGTGCACTTGGGGCAAGTCCAGACACGATCCTTTGAGTGGCTTAAAAAAAAATCCCACTTGGTTTGACACAAACAGTTTCTTTATGTTAGGAAATCCTGGTGCAGTATCACATAAACTCCCACGACAAAGCAGACAGGTGAAGACACCTTAGAGCTGTTCCACCCTCAGCACTGAGCCTGGCCTTGCTGAGGATGTGCCTGCACTTCCAAGTGGGAATTAGCCTGAAAAGAGTATTTGTGGAGTTTGAGAAGTTAGAATACTTGATTAAAAGGATTAGCATGACACTGTGACTGCAGTATGATTTAGGAATATAACGGGGCAGTGATAGAATTCCTGGGGTTTTTATTTTGCTTCCCACAGCGTTTGGTTGCAGCACTGAGGGACTCAGGCGGCATCACAGACAATATGTTGCTTTGCTGGCTTTACTTACACAGCTTTGTCTTAAGGTAACAGAAGAGTAAGAAAAAATGGCAAAGTACCATGTGATTGTAAGGTGAGCTCTTGTTTGATGCAGTGAGGGCAGCACTCAGGATTCTGAGCTTCTTGGTGTGATGAGGGGTTTTTTGTGCTTGGGTTTTTTTTCCCCTCCTCAGAAAAGACCAGTATTGAAATACTGCATAACTGACAAATTACTGGTCTAGTTTCTAGTCTGTATAACCAGAAATGTCCGGCAGAAATTGACTTCTTTTTGGTTTCAAGGATCATTTTCCTTCCAATTTCTTTAGTCTTGAAAGTTCTATAGTTCAAACATTTATGGGAGCTAGCCATATCATTAACCATATACTTCTTAAGTATCCTTTAAAAATAATTTTTAAGTCTCTCTGTGTGCCAGAGAATTAGCAAGCCTGGTATGAAGAGTGTGTGTGTGACCCAGCAGTTTTTCAACAGTGAGCCATGTGTGCTGCTTCCTGAATATTCACTTTTCCAGGCTCTGTTGTTTGGATAACCTCCTCTTTCCTCTTGTCTTTGTGGCAGAGAGGGGTATTGCTCCTGCAGGTAGCAATAAGAAAGCATTAACTGTCTTTAGAACACTTTATTGGGGTTTGTTTTCATTTCATTCTGCCTTTCTGTCTCCTGTTTTCCCTAATGGAGATAAACTGAAATTACAGAGGCCGAGCTGACTGTGCATTTCAGAGGATTGGAACAACACAGTATTTATCACTGTAGGGAACTGATAGCCACTACCCAGGGAAGTTTGATACTATCAGTGTAATTAATATCCTTATGCTGAAGCAAAGCTATCTTGAATTTACTTTTCAGCTGCTATTTATTTCCGGTTTTGCCTGGAGTCAGTAAATCATGTAATGAAGAGTTTCAGGGTTTGAAAGGAATAATTTTCTGCTCAGATGATTCTCCTGAAGTGATGTTTATTTGTTGCTGAAGTTAATTGAATGCTGGAGGTGGATTTCTAAAGCTGCAGACTGCGTGTCCTGGGCTATATTCTCTCTCCTGTGTTGTGTAGCACATCTTTGAACAGCAGTTCTTTTGAGGCAGAAGCATTATCCTGTGCAGGGTCACCAGACTTCATGCATGAAGAAATTGTTCCATATAATCATCCTTCTGTCCCTACAGGTCACCCTAAAAAACTGCTTTGAGTTCATCTTGCAGGTTACTTTTTTTCAGGATTTGCATATTGTTTGATTTTTGTGCCTTACAGGATGTGAGTGTTCTTGTGGAGATAACTGCAGGTTTCCATTGCTTCACTTTGTGTTGTGTTACAGCCTTACACAAGACTTGCTGTACAATTGGCTATTGAGAAACTGTATTTCCAAGTTTTCATTTAAAATTGCACTGAGTCTCACATTAGACGTGATTATTGCCAGGTTTTAAACCCCTGCTCCATTTAAAACAGAAAACCTTTCTGTGCAGCAGAATGTGTTTGTGTATTCCATAAATTCCATAAAATTCCATAAAATGTGTTTGTGTATTCCATAAATTCCTTTGGTACAGCCTGTTGTGCTGTGGGAAGTCCACAGCAAGCTGGAGAAACAGGAAAGTACAAGGTTACTTCAACTCAGATTTTAGTTCAGGCTTGTGTTTCTAAATAAGAAGCTCCTTAGAGGACGTGCTGCCTGTCCTGCTTAGAAGGCTAAATGTTGAAATGATGGCATTGCACATTTCTGTTCATGGATTTGCTACTAATGCTCAGTGTTTTATTTCCTCAGTGCATTGGTTATTGCTGCAGTGTTTGATCGTGATGTTAATTGCAGAAGAGCTGCTTCTGTAAGTTACCCCATTCCAGCTTCCATGCCTCTGTTTTTTGTTTGTTTGTTTGTTTGAATTTAATAATTTGTGGATTTAACTATGTAGAACTACAGTAGAGAAGCAAAATATTACGTTGGGGGCAAAAAAGTGGGTTTTTTTAATCCTTAGCAGTATTGTGTGAATTTAGATATTAAATTATATAATCCACAGATGCACATCTTGATTTATGGCCACAGTTAACAGTCTGCTGTATTGTTGTCATGATGATTAAGATAAAGCATCTAAGAAAGAATTACTTAGCATTTTTCAGTCACAAGATCACAGACAAAAGGGTCCTCCATAATACACAGATATTGGCTCTTTTGCAAGTCTCCAAGCCAAGGAGTTTTGTGAGGTTACACTTTCCTGATTGTGCATCAGCTATTACTCTTTAATCATGGTAAGTTGAAAATTTCTAGAATAATCTCTCTCCTTCAAACGTATTTTTAGTTGTTATATAAAACCCTTTCCATAGGACTGGGAATTTTTAAGAGTGACAAATCCATTAGTCAGATACTGTTAGGAAGTGAATAGAACTGACACCAAGGTATATTCTGTGGAAACTTTTTGTAGAAAATATTTATGCTGTTGAGAGTTGAGAGGATCATTCTTAAGAGAAGAGAAATGATGGAGAATTAGAGGTTTCTATAGTTACAGAATTTGAGAAGAAAGAATGGACATCTTATCTATGAGAATTTAAGTCTGTTAAATTAAGTCTAGATATTGAACTTGTTTGCTTTAAAAAAAAGAAAATTGTATCTTTTAACAGATAAACCAAATTATCTTATACAAATGTAAAAAACTCCACCCTGTAACTGTATTGAACCCAAACCAGGACCAAAGAGTGTCTACCAAAGAACCAGATGTCTCTGTTCCTGAGAATAAATGTCACTGTGAATGTGTTATAAAAAAGAAAAGACAGTCTTTGCAATATGCACATTAGCAGGTCTGTCTGACTTTTTGACTGACATTTTGAAAGCTGATGTGTTCATAACATCAGGAGGGTTTCTCAGGGATACCTGGATAGCATCCTTACTGTTTGTAGCCACACCTCTGCTGGAGTTGAAGCTGCTGAATGAAGCTGCAGCATAATTGCTGGGGAAGTGAGTCAGTGCTTGAGCAACCCCAGCACAGCTCCTGGGTCTGAAGGTGCTCAGACCAGAGCAAGCCAAGGTGCTGCAGGTTGCTGAGCAGTGCTAGAACTCTTCCCATACTGTACAACTAAGGAATATCAGCAATGCTGCTTCCCCCAGACTTCCACTCCTACATTTTAGAAACTGTAGAATTTGCTATTCTTGGCTAATTTAAGTCCCTTTATTCAAATCAAGTCCTTAGAGGAATTGCTGCAAAAAATATTGGGGAGTGTAGGTGATGAAAAGTGAATTATTTGTGTGATCCCTGGGAACTGTCCTTGGAATCAGGGTTTCTGCAGACACCAAGGAGAAATCTTTATAACACAATTGCCACTACAAGTGTCCTGCTTACCTTGGGTGGCTTGCTTTAATTGTCCTGTGTGATCATCAGAGTGTTTCTGCACTTAAACTGGTAGTTTGACCATGAGCTGTGTGCTAAACCAGCCAGACTAAAGCTGAGAGCTTAGTGCAGCCTGAGAATCTGTATTTCTAATTACAAAACCCAGCACATTTCTCCTCACTTTCCCCTTCTGCTGTAGCCCAGGCTCCTGAGCTGTCTGCAAGTCAGCTACCTCCAGTCTCATTCATTTTTTCACTAGTACTTTCTAATTCAGAGCTGGTGAAAATTTGGAATAGCTGTTTGATGGAGATTTATGAAATTACTAAAGCCTTTTCTCTTATTTTAGAAAGGCAAAGAAATATTTTGTGTTTACCAGCCATTATTACAATTTTGAAGAAAAATACCTGGGAGTGCTAAATATTTCCAATCATTACTACAGTTAAACACATATTTAAATAAACAACAGGTTTTACTAGACTTTCCATCTCTTACAATATGCAATATATTATAATGCAGAGCACCAATAAAATAAAATGGTGAATAGAGACATTTTGAACCCCGAGGTTAGAGGGAATAGAACAAGACTCTGCTTTTGAAGCTCCACAAGCATTCTGGGCTGGCTTGTGCAACTCTTTCATGAATAATCAGTCTAAGGAATAATCAGATGAATAAGTGATGTTGAATTGGACTCTATTTGGCTCTGACATCTCAAAAAGAGGCTTTTTTTTTCCTCTTGTTTGGCTGATAGTATTTAAAGTACTTAGTTTTAAACTAAATATTTTTAGACAATGTTGTAATTTTTTTTTCAGTTTTTGTGGGAAAGAAGAGTGTTCAGGTTGCCAGACTAATTGGTCATCTTGGTTCTGATTTCATGGAATCTTTAAATTAGTATCTTTGTATCCAGTTTTTCCATTTCCAGAAGGGAATTGTATAAAAAAAATGAAAAACTACTCTCAAAAAACACTTGAAGTATTTGACATCTCTTAGGAATTTGGCATCTTTTAGGAATTTCAGGGCTTTAGAATTTGTATCATTTAGGCACTTGTGTGAGCAGCACAGTTTTAAATGACATTGTAATGCAGTGGTTAAACTATGAAATCCCTTGGATATGATAGAGAATGTCATCCTCACTGAAATGTGCCTGTGCTGAGTAAAAAAGGGTCTCAGCAGCATAAAATACAGAATCATCTAAGTGGGAAAAGACCTTTAAGATGATGGAGTCCAACTGCTAACCCAGCACTGCCCAGTCTACCACTAACCCCATTAGACTGGGGTTCTGGATACTCCAGAGTTACCAGAAAATATGTTCTGCATCCCAAACATACCTTTTTTTATGGAATGGGCTAAAAGATTATCACCTAATTCCCTTCTTTTCTCCAAGGGGAAGCTCAGAGCTGCACAAATAACTGGCTACAGGTGGATGAGGTCTGATTGATCTCCAGAGGGTTCATAGCATAAATACAGCCTGTGCCCGCAGTGATACATTGAGGGCAGCACAAAACAGGGCCTAAAGCTGGAATTAGAAAGAAATGAATGCTGCAGAGTGACGGGCACTGCTGTGCTGGCTTGGGAGTGAGGAGAGGAGGGGAACAGGCCCGTGTCAGCAGCTGGGCTGCAGCACCCAGCAAGGAGCAGCCCCGGGGCACCGCTGCAGCCCCGGGGCACCGCTGCAGCCGCAGCTCCTGCTCCATCCCGGCTGCATGGGCTGCCCAGGGGCACTGCTGGCAGCAGGTGGGCTCCCAGCCTGTGCTCCGTGCCCTGCTGTGCCAGCAGCAGCTGGACCTGCCCGGGCAGGTGTGCAGGGGCTGCAGGCAGGAGCCTGAACAGGCGGCAGCACCTCGGGAACGCTCCGGGAGGCTCCGGCTCCATCCCGGCTGGCGTCAGCCCTCGCTCCACCTGCACGGTGTGATCTTCATGGAGCCAGCTCAACCTGTTGTTGTCACAGGTGGATTACCACAGGGCTGCTGCCTTTGTGGAGGAAATACAGGAGCTCTGGCTGGCCAAATTCTTGTGGCATTTCAGTAAACATTAGGAACTTCCCCCCCGTCCATTAGAAGTGTTGTCCGTCACTGGAAAGCTGTGTGTGCAGAGAGAGTGGCAGTTCCTGTAGAAGTGTCCAGATAACAATGATCTCCTCTCTCTTATGAGTTAAAATTTACAGAAGCTTTTATTAGCTCTTAAGATTTTATGGCCTTTAAAGGGATAAAAAGAATGGGCTTTTTTTGTGAGAGAGAGAAAATTCAAGTAGGGAATTAAGTAGATTTTCTTCTGTATGTCATACAAAAGTAGACAGATTAACTTTATGGTTGTTTTTGTTGCATTTTTGTAAGATTTTGGGTTTATTTAGTGCAAAATACAAGAGATATGCATGAATTTTGTCTTCAAATTTTTTCAAGCCCAGTGTTTCAGTGTTCTTTCAGACTCACACCTTGCAGATAAGTATTGCAGTCTCAATGATTTTTGCCCAAAGTTTTCATCGACAAAGAATTCAACTTTGCCCACTCTTAGCAAACAACATTGAAGTCAGACAAGAGTGAGTTGCCTCAGTTGCTGTTGTCTACAGGCATTGACTTTCCATCCCAGGGCCAAGCCTCGTGTCACTACTCCCAAGCACTGGTGTGGGTGTGACGAGTTTAATAAAGCTGCATTCTCAACCTACGGCTCCAGGAACAGCAGAACGTGGAGATGCAGAAACAGAAAAGCCCCCCGGGCTTGTTCTACTGACAAAGTTTACTTTATTTAAAACAGAAAAGCCATGGGTCATTTATATTGTTGTGTGTTTTGAATTCATCATCTGGTGTTTATCAAAAAGCAAACCTGACTCGTTTTGGTGTGTTTGTTCTCTGTTCCTCAGGCTGCCTTCCAGGAGAATGTTGGGAGACAGGTATGGTGACTTCCCTGCATCTTCATTCATTTGTGCCTCAGAGGTTACTGTAAGCATGGAGTGCCTAAAATCAAAATTAGACACAGTGGCTTTGGAAAAATTGAATGAAAGAACGTCACAAAATAATTGTTTTCATCATGAGCAGCAAATTCTTGTGGAATGTTTTTCTGAGGTGTGAGTTTTATTTTAGTATTTCAGTTTGGGAAGAAAATGAGCTTGCTGGGAATTTTCAGTCCTTCAGAAAAGCAAAACCAGCATTCCAGCTGGTCATTGCACACCCTGGAAACTACAGTGCTTTTAAAGCAGGAAAAGTCCAGGTTTTTTTTTTGTTTGGGGTTTTTTGTTGTTTCATTGATTTTCTAGTTTTTAATAGAAGCAGAACAACTGAAGTGGGCTGTGCAATCATTGCTGTAGTTGATGGTTCCACAGTAAACAAGGCTCAAGAGTCTTCAGCTCAATTTTTGGGCTTGTCTCTTGTACCATCTAGGTATTTTGAGAAATCTGGTACTTTCGGAGGTACCCAAGTCCTTTGGTAAAAAGTATTGTGGTAGGTTCCTATGTAACTTAGCAACATCTAAGCAGTTAAAATCCTCCAGACAACTTGGATTTTCAAACTTGGAGAAGCAAATAGAGTAAAGCCTTGGATTTCCTGGTTTTTCACCAGAAATTAATAAAGCTGAGTATACAACTGAGAGAGAGAGAGAGTGGGGAGGAATGGTTCAGTCAGTGTATTCCTGTGAACAGAGCAGGGCATGTGAGCACAGTTAAAGAAATTTTGTTATTAATAAGCTGCTCTTTAAGGGATCTTTGTTAAAATGCTGTTAACTGACAGCATTCCTGAAAATCTCTGTGTTCTGAACCAGAATATTGTTGCTTTAGAACTCTGGCTGTCAAACCATCTGTTCATGTTCAGTGTGCATTTCTGGACAGAAGTAAGTTAATAGCAGAGAAAGGGTGCAAGAAGACTAGGAAGAAGAGAGTAGGGATTTTTGGTGACCTGACCCAGCTGGGCCTGTGGTGAACAGAAGCCAGGGTGACTCTTCCTGGGTCTGCAGTTCCTGCCCTGGAGAGGTTGGGCATCACACAGCAGCCCAGCCTGATTCCCCTGCACGAAGTGCTGAACAAAGTAAATCACACCTTAGCCTGGCTTAGCTCCAGGGGACAGAGGGCTCCTGGGTGCTGCAGCTTTAGAAGTGCTTCCATGGAGCAAAAATTCTGTGGGCTTTTTTTTTTTTTTTAATAATCAGAGGAGTACAGTCCATGTTAGTTTTTTAAATTTCTTAATCAGAGGAGTACAGTCCATGTCAGTTTACAGCCAGAAAGGTTCCTTACACACTCTGCTTTGGCCCTTAACTCAAATGTGTCATCACATGATGATTTCAGCCTCTGTGTTGGCACATCAGCAGTGAAGCTGAGTTTTCGTGACATGGGGGAACTGTCAGGCTCCAGTTGGTTCCTGCAGAAGGTCAGAAGTTTTACTTGCTGAACCATTCCTTGGTGCCTAGGAAAATGGTTCCCTTAGGAGTAGATCCACCTTCTGGAGTTTGCAGTGTTTTGAAAGAGACACCTTTTCTCTGAACTGGAAGGAGCTAAAAAATATTCTTCACCTGAGGTGGAGGTACTAAATAGGTGGAGAAAAAGGTTGCCCTCACTTGTTCCCTGCTTCCTGCCTCCTTCAGCTTTGTAATTCCACATGTCCCAAATCCAGAGTTTGCTGATGGCCACAGCAGAAGCCATTGTAAGAATGCCACTTACACTGTGTGTAAATGGAAGCTTTGAGAAATCTGAAGGGGTTTTTAAGCATAAATCATAAGAAATGCACGGACTTGTAACGATACCAACTCCTCTGTTGGAGAAGTTTGAAATGTTCTGAGAGAACAGAAGCTGTTGGCTGCTCCTGTAAAGCCAGACTCTCCCACTGGCTGTGACCTCTGTGTTCCTAAAGTCAGGGATGATGCTGTCTGACCAACAGGCTTGGTGGCACCGTGCCCTTTCAGAGGTGGCATCCAACTGGCACACTCACAGCTGGGGAGCAAACAGCAATGTCCAGCTGGCAGCTACAATTCAGATTGTTTGCCTGAGATTTTCCTTATGTAGGGTGCATCTTTCCATCTTCCACTGTGTGCCTTGCTCTTTGGCCTTACATCATACTGAGCTGTTTCTCATGTACCTTTTTGCCCCCAATCAGGGTTTCATGAGGCTTTTGCACAGAGCATTCATTTTATTTTTGACTTACCAAGACTTGCAGGCTTGGATAAGCCATAAATACTCGGTCTCTCCTTGCTCCAGGCAGATTTCAGGCCTTGTTTTTTGGGAGCACTAGGATTCTGCTTCCCAGAGCAAGACCTTGGCAGCAGCTGACAGCTCCCACTGCTTCCAGGATAAACTGCTGCAGTGATTCAGGCTCAGATGGAGAGATACTTCCCACTGGTTTTGCATGGCTGGATCCTAATGTGGAAGGGATGAGTGAGCTGTAAACAAACCTGCATCACATCCCAAACCTGTACTTCCAGGAGCCTCATTGTTTTAATACCCTCTGAGTGTCCCTTTTGGAAGTGAGTGGAGCCAGTCTCAGCTGGCTCTTTTCCATTTACTCTTCATCGTGGCTCATGGCTGCTGTGTTGCCTCTGCTGATGCTCTGTTAATCCAACCAGAGCCAATAAAATTCTGAATATCTGGTTTGTATTGCTTGCATGCAGAAATGCAGATTTCTGAGTGGAAATCTCACACTTAGAGAGATAATCTATCTTCTAGAAACAGACTGGTTTGAGAAGTGGTGGCAGAAGTGGGATCCTTCAGTAGCATTCAGTGTTTCAGGCTTTGCTGGGAACCAGTGTTCATTTTAAAAACAAACCAATCCTATTTTTTAGTTCATTAATGAGTCATAAAATACAAGGGTAAGTAGAAACTCCCGTGTATTCTACGTGTGATGCATCTCTTGGTGCCTGAATCTCTAATTTTATATTTCACTTGGTGCCTTCACATAAACTGGAAACATGTTTATGTTTATCTAAACCCTTCTAGAGGGATCATCTTTTGGGTATATACATAGTCATGCATTAACCAAATCTGTATTTTGGTATGACTGGGAGGTGTGAAAGGAGCTGTTGCATAGGTTACTGCCTGCTGCCATTTGCTTGGGCTGTTTATCATTGACTCACAAGCAGAGTAAGGTATTTTGCTGTTTATATATTCAATATCCTTTATGTCTCTAGTACGAGTGATTTTACTATAAATTTAATTGTATTTTTTCAGTGCTTGGGAGAGTAGCAGGAGATTTGTTTTCAATCATGTTGCCTATTTGGAATGTATAATACATTCTAAAACAATATTTTGTTTGTAGGGCACTTTCCCCCATGGCATTGACATTCTCACTGCAGCTGATTATTTTGCTGTTGGTAACAGAGTTAACTGTTACTTGACTATAAGGTAAGTTTCCAATCATTAGTTTTCCTAAATATGAGAGACCTCTTGTACCTAATGAAATACCTGTCTGATTACCTCCCCTTACTGAACATTGTTTAATACTGATGGTTTTATGTAAAGCAAAAGTGTGGTTCTGTTTTTGCACCAAGCTGATTATCCTGTGTGAGACACAGTGAAATGGTGGCCGTGATTTCCTTGACTACAAGGAGGAAGCAGCCAAGAGGTGTCACAAAACTGTCTAAGCTGCTCAAGACTGGAAAAGATGAGGGGGTTTGGAGAGTTGTAGTCAAAGGAGAGGCTGTTATGATGGCAGATAGGCTCTGATGTGAGTGAAAAAATCAAGTCATACTCATTTAAAAAAAAGTTTGCCCAAGTTGTTGGATTTGTGGTCTGTGCATAGACTTTTAACTCGAGTGCTTGTGTTAGCTCAGTGGAAGGCTGGCCACAGTGTGCAGTAATGTTTGAAAAACCAAACTGATCTCTGCAGAACAGTCTGCAAAGAGCAGATGGGAAATACCCAGACTGGGGTGGTGTGGTTAGAAACCAGGGGCTTGTCCTGGAATACAGAGTCAGCTCTGGAAACACAGAGGTGCTGAAATCAGGGGAGTTTGGAGCCAAACTGGATGGCCAGAAGGAACAGAATATTGCATTTCCTCATGAGGAAATGACAAAGAGCAAGGGCTGGTTCTGGCTTGAGTTGTCTCAGACAGAGTCTGGCCTGGAGTCCAGGCTGTGTCCAGAGCCAGGGTGGGGAGAGCAGCACAGCAGCACCCACGGGGTGATTCAGCCCCATAGGAGACAGGGCAGGAAATTGCCCCGTGGGGCTGCTCAGGAGCCCAGCAGGTCAGAAAGGCTCGAGCACATGATGTCCTTGGGGAACAGAAACAGCAGTCAGGTACATGCTGGTTCATGCTCCACTGCCAACTTTGGGACTTCCACTGAGAGGTTTTTAACATAATCCATACTGGAACCCTCTGTCTTCGCCTCGACTGTTGTTTTATTGATCTGTCCACCTCTGTATTGTCCCTTTTGTGCAGAATGATCTCAGTCTGTTCATACCTTCACCTTTTACCCACTGTCAGCCCCTCTGGGGTCCCCACCCTCCTCCCACAGCTTCCCCAGAGCTCCTGCCTACGGGAGATGGGGAAATGCAGGAGCCTGGTATTTCCCTGCTGCTCCAGATCCATGTGGATGGCATCCACGTGATTTCTGAAACCCTGGGCTTTTGTACTAATAGAAAACTGCAAACATTCCAAAGCAGGTTTTATTTGCTCTCTTCTGTAATTCGGGCTTGGAGACTGATTATGTTCTTCTGACTTTTCAAGACCTGAATTAATAATTTAAATATATATTTTTTTTACTTCTTTCGCTGTGATTTCCAGAGTTGTTGTTCCAGTGCCAGTTACCTAAGTGAAAATATTTTTACTGTTGATTTCTTTCTTTAAACGGTTGAGCAGGAGGAATAAATTTGTAAATCTTTTTATAAATACCCTTGTGCACTTAGAAGCTTGATTCTCTGAAACAATCTTCTGTGCCATTAATCAAACTATTTTTTTGGTAAAATATTTACCATCTCTTTCATTCATTCTATTACTATCAGAAAATGACACTGCTCTTAAAGCAGGCTGTCATTGTTCAGGTCAATACTTCAGTTACTTGGCTATTTCTTTATTTTTCCCTGTGTAGCATTACAGGAAAAAGCACCCAGGTGTATATTTGGCTATCAGAAAACATGTACTATGATAATGTTGAGCAATAAAAGCTCAAAAAAAGAAAAAAGGTGTCAATTTCTGCAGCTGAATTTGGTTCATAAATGATGATAATGTTCCAGTAAAGGGGCAGTATCATGTATATTTACAAATATTTGTGTCTGTGTATGTATAAATAGTTGTTTAGAGCCTTTCAAACCTAAATATTTTAATGCAGGTTTTTCACACCAGGTGCCCTTTTTGCTGAAGTATTTGGAGGATTTGGCTCAAACATCATAACAGTTCTGAGGATGGAAGGTCAAGGAAACCTATTTTATATGAACAGGCAGTAAAGAGATTATGTGATTCCAGGAGTTCTGAGCTTGGTACAAACAGAGTTAAGGAAAAAGCCTCTTAACCTAAGTGGGATACAAAAATCTAACCAGCACCATCATCAGGAAGTACAGACTTGTATGCAAGGCTTCTTGCATTAAATTCTCAGTAGGGCACAGAAATGAGGACTGTAGTTAAAGATAGTTATAAACTAAAACTAAAAGTGGGATTTAGCTAGGCCTGTGACCCAAGAGGTTGATTTTTGGGCAAGGAAGGGCAATTAAAATGGTTGGCAAGAATGGTGAGTGCTGAAAGTGGGACTCAAAAAAGCAACTACAAAGAAGAGAGGAGAGCTCAAACATGGCAGGGGAAATGTGTGTTATTGTGTGTTCCTGCAGAACAGGGAAAGGACCTAGAGATGTGAATTGTATCCTTTCTCTGCTGGCATCAACAGCAATTTGAACCAACTGTCAAACCCTTCTCGAGGGCTCAGTAGAGGGTGCTTCTGTGTCCAGTGTTGGTTCAGGTAATTGGGGTCTGGCCTGTGGATTGAAGGATTCCCTCTCTGATGAATTCCATAGATATCAGGATGGCAACATGTGGCAATATTTGGTTTTTCTCTTTGTTTGCTTCTGATTGCACACAGGTGTATTAATGGAACACCATTATAGCTGCAAAGTTAATCACTCAAAAGATATGAAAAGGTGAAATTGAGGTAACCCATGAGTCCCTTTGTGCCCTTCTGACACAAACACGTCCTGCTGATTGTTGGGCTTCCCAGGGTGATTTAACACTCATCAGGTGTCCTGAAAAAACATTTCACTTCACTTGTGTTGACCTTGGCTTTCCATAGTTGATGCTTCTGAAGATTGGAAGGCAAGTGTGGCTGTGAGTGAGGTAATGCAGGCTCCTTGAGTAATTAGTGCTGGTGTTCACTTCCATCTCACACCTGAACTCTGCAGCTTTCACAGCTTTTGTCACGATTAACTTTCTGCATATGTTTGATTTTTAAAAAGGGCAAATTGAAAACCCCGTTTCCATTTTGGACCCTTGTGTCTATGAAGGTGTAACACACTTCTGTAACTTATTTTTCCTCTGTCTTGTAGTTGATGTCAGTGATGTGTTTCTCACATCTGAAATAATTATTCAAGTTAATATACACATCTGGATTTTCTGGAATGTAACAATGGGATTGAATGTCACACTTGTTATATGTGGTGCAGGTTTTAGAAACAATTTGAAAGTTTTACAGAAGTGATTTTAAGTTTTTTCAGTAATTCAGAATATTTCCCATCCTGTCATTCAGCTGCATCTCATTTAGGAGAAGGCACATTTAAGTGATTTTTTTGGGTGGCTTAAAACTAGAGGATTGAAATCTTTGGAACAGGCTGTGCTGAAATGCAGACAGATATTGGTTCTGTACTCTCTGTCTCTGGACTATATTTCTAACCTATATCTGGGGTTTTTTTTCTTTTTCAGTGTGTATATTGCTGGCTTTCCTGAGTATACACAGCCAATGATTGATCATTTAGTTAACATGAAGATTAACCACTGGGATAGGTAAGTTCATGAAATCTAATTATTAATATCCAGGAATTGACTGTTCTTCATATTAGGCTTCTGTAGATTAGTTTTGTAAATTTTACTCACACCTGGGTTTGCAGCAGCATTTGACTGAGGAAAACAGGGCAAGTAGTAGGTGTACCTAGATCTGTACCTCCCAGCAGATTGTCACTTAAACAGATTTATGAATTTTGTCTTTTGGCCATGACCTCAATCTGTTAATAGATTCATAAAACCCATTTATATGGTATATAGTGTATGTGAGGGGTAAACACTGTCACCATACAATTATCCTAATTAAAGCAGATTTCATGCATAGAGATGGTGATTACTCACATGGAGTGTTCACAAAGATTGAAATGTGTACATATCACACAAGTGAGATTCTATCAGTGCTGATCATAGTTTGCATCGTGAGAAATAATCACAGTTTACTGCTCTGTCCCTGCCAGGGCACAGAACGAGCCCTCAGGTTCCAGCAGCCCCACTGGGGTTTGTCCTTCTGTCTGAGCTCTTCTCACTTCACTGAAAGCTGGCTGCAGGCTGCCTGCAGGGGTGCTCTCTGCTTTTGTTGGCTTTTTTACCAGGGGGAAGCACAGGATGGACGAGAGTACTGTAATTTTGAATATTTGCCTGGGTTTTGGTTGGGAGCAGGAGTCCCTTCCTCACGTTATTTTTTTAACACATTGCTTGTGCTGAATTGCTAACCCCCAGAAATGCTTTCTTGCAGTGTCATTCGAGAACTTTCAACCAAAGCTCTGCATAACATCACTCCCAGGGCCCCTGAGTACATGGCAAACGTGGGTAGGTACCAGCTGAGCTCTGCTCAGCCAGGCTCAGCTTAGGCAGGACAAACCTACAAAGACCTAATCAATCTACTTAATAAAAATTAAGATTTCCCCTGCCACTTAATACAGTGTAGTGACTCTGATGGCTTTACCACTTGTCAGGTTTCATGCAAAAATTTATGAATGACTCTCAGCTTGGTTTTTATCTGGGGTGTGGGCCTTAGATACCTGGCTGCACTGGACTCTGCTGGTTCTGAGGTGGATAAATGGGTGCACTTGGGTGGGAACAACTCCAGCAGCCACCCCTCAAATTCCCAGCTCTTGCTGAGAAGGCTTCGATGTTGTAAAGGGTGGGGGATCTGTGTTGTCTTGTCCATCCTGACATCTGCAGAAGAATTCCTTTCTGACTGTGTGTGTAATCAGATGTTTCCTAGCATGAGCCCAAGGTGCTTTGCTGAGCCCGTTGCAGATCCTGAGGCTGTAGTGGCAGATTTTTCATGTGCCTGAAGGCAGTGCCCAACCCCCTGAGAAGCTGCAGTGGCAGACCTCGCCTGGGCTCCTGTCGTGGTCCAGGAAGGTGGAACTTAACATGGAAATAAAATTCCATGGCAATACAAGCCCCACTTCCCTGACTGCTCAGCCAGCTCAGTGCCCAATAGCAATGTTATTTTATTTATTCCAGCCAGGGAGGGGGTTGGGAGTATCAAATAGCTCAGTGTGGTTGGTCGGAGTTTGCTTCGTTAAAACTTGTTTTTCACCAAGTCACCAGGGTATTTGACTTCACAAAAATGCTTTTCCAGTGTTATTTCTGGGGAGGCAAAATTACTTTTAGAGCTGTGATCTGTCACTATGCTTTGCTAAAAAAAAAAATTATTTAATCTCTTTCAGTTCTGCCAAGACTTCTGCCTTTATCAGTGGGCTCAGATCTGCACACACGTCATGGGGCAATCCTTGCCTGTGCTGAGATCACCCATGCTCTCTGTAAACTGGCACAAGAGAATAATAGGTATTAATGCAAGATTATCTAGACTATAAATTTTCCTTTCATGTCTGGTCTATTAAAAGCTTCCTGAGTATAATTATGGAAATCTTCATCTCACTGAACTGTGTTTCCATTGAATTTTTGTTTGTTTTTAAGAATGATGCTGAGCCTTCACGCTTTATTCAGTGATTTAAGACTTCCATCTTAAATTCATTATCAGGAAAGAGAGATCATTTGCTGCCTTATTTGGAGAATTGAACATGATCAGTTAAATACAGATTAATTCCTCTTTCCTATAAGTGTGCTGTCTTCCTGGATAGGGACAGTCTTTTGTCTTCAGGGTTGGAGAAATACCTCCTCAGTGTTGGAGAAAAATCTCCTCAAGCAGCTCATTGAGTTAGACTGATGTAAGGCTGATGAATGCTGCTTCAGGTATCTATCAAAGTATATCTGTATATTTGCACACACATTTGCCAGCAGTGTCCATCAAAGGAATTTGTGTTCAAGTTCAAGAAAAACAGACAGATCATTTTTAGTAGTAGGAAGTACTTGGAATAGATGGAAAAATCACACAAGTGTTGGAGTCTAAAAATACAACTGAGCTGAGAAGGGTTATCTGTATTGGCAATTGTAATGTTAGTAGGAAGTGACACTGATTTTTTTTTATAAGCCTTTTGGAATAGTTTTCTGTATGATAAGGAAAGAATTTCTGTTGTTATGTTTGCTGAACTATTTAAAAATAAATATTGCATATTTCTGTGGAGCATAATTTGAAAACCAAATGGTTGGCTTTCTGTTTGAAAGTACAATGCTGTTATGGAAAAAAAAGTATTTAGAAATACTAAATTTAATATATTAATTAATTAAATTTAATAGAGAAAATCTCTATTAAAATTTTTGTACACTTTTACAGATCTGTAACGTACTATTTCAATGAAAAATCATTGGAGGGACTCAAGCAAATTCACCAAGAGGTTTGTAGCCAGCATAAATCTGTTTTTAACCTGGAATGCTGCATGATTTTTAACGAAGATTTACAATTAAGGCAGCTGTTCTCCACCTTCCTGAACCCTTTGCCAAGAGCAAACCTTGTCACAAAGAGTGCTTTGGACACCCCCAGGCTCTGTGGCAGCTGGGTGTCCTGGACCCTGTGTTTTACACAGTGGCACTGGGGGCTCTTCTGCCTCTTGCTGAACCCCCAGCTCTGATGCTGGAAATGGCATTTCTGAAATGCCTCAAGGGGTTGCTTTGGTTCCTTTTCCCTCTGTCTTTGCTCCCCCTTCATCCTCCTGACTGGCCTTGGGATAAGTGTGCTCAGGGGACATCCAGTGAGCCCATTCCTTGTCTCTGCATCCATAATTTCCTGTTTATAGGCCTCAAAAGTCATATTCTGCATTTCAACTGATGCATTGTCTGGATCTCTGCTTATGCCAAATGAAGCCTTGTCCTGCTCAGGGCACTTCCAGATATTTCTATGGAGATAATTTTGCTTCATTTGTCCCTTTCATTTTCAGTCATCCCATGTTGTTGGGTTTCTCTTCCCAGCAGGAAGAGACAATAGTCCAGCATTCAGGCTCCTGCTGGTTCCTGCAGGATCTGTAGGACCTGATGTGCTGTCAGGCTTCACCAATCACCCACCAAAGTCCACAGGTGCCTGTTCAATTCTGAACACAGAATTCAATTCAATTCTGAGCACAGCTCAGAGCTGCTGCCACAGGTTGAAAGAGCACCTTTGTCCTCCTTTAACTTTCTCATGTTGAAATGCCTGGAAGCTTGGTCAGCACGTCCCTGCACTTACAGTGGCTTTAAGTTGTTATGATGCAGTTGCCTAAACTCTTAATTTTAAATAATTTGAGTTTTTTGGCTTTTACTACATAAAAATGTGATAATCTCTGATTTTTTATGATGGCTTGCTGTAACATTAAGAATGAAGTAAGATTTTTCAGTCACATTTAAGCCTTTGTTGAAGTTTTTTCTGTTCAGTCTGTAGCTTCCAAAGTTATTTTCAGTGATCAGACAAGGCAATCTGTCATCATTCTAAAAGGGCCAATGGTGGAAAGCAAATCTGTTTTAAGAAGCCAAACTGGCTTCCAGGGTATCTGCAGGAGCAGCTTGAGTTGGGAATTCAGGAAATCAGTGCTTTATCAATGTGTTAAATTGATTTTTTTTGAAAACAAAGTTCAAGTGGGTATGGAGAAGTTGTTCTAAAAGGTTTTCCCTTTGGATTTTTTTATTTAAATGAACTAAAGTTTTGCACAGCTCACAGTATGTGGCATTGCATGTGAGGGGGAAAAATGAAAACACTTGGATCAAACAAACTCAGTTAATGTGTGCTGCCTTTTTTTCCCCCCAGCTTTGCAGTCGTCAATTGTACAGGTAAGAAAAATCATCATTTTTCATCTGGGAAAATGACAGTTAAAAGGAATAAAACCAGGATCTGGGAAACGGGGGAGCTTTGTACAGTTAGTGGCACCCACCCCAGTCCCTCCTCTTCCCCTCCTCTTCCCCTCCTCTTCCCCTCCTCTTCCCCTCCTCTTTCCCTCCTTTTCCCCTCACTCTTTCCCTCCTTTTCCCTCCCCCTTTCCCTCTTTTTCCCTCCCTCTTTCCCTCCCTCTTCCCCTCCTTTTCCCTCCTTTTCCTCCCTGTTTCTGAGTTCCACAGTTCCTTTCCTCATCCTGTGTGACAAGCAGGACAGGAGCATTGCCAAACGTTCAGGGCAATTTTTCAACTCTTGCGACAAAGAAAATGTAAATGAGTTTTCACTAAGTTGTTTTTCATTTCCTATTTGTCGAAGCTTCCAGGAAATGAAGGGATATTGCTTAAGGAACTGTTCAGTAAATGTGAATTAAAACTGGTGTGTGACTTCAGAGTTTGCTTCTAAATTTAAGGAAATCAAATTCTAATGACTTGGATTCCCTAATAACTGTGTTTTTCCTCCTTTAACTGCCAACGTTTTTGGGTCACTTTTAGTTCACTTCTTCACACGTGCCTGACCTGAAAACAGTAAACCTGAACTAGTTTTTATGTAATTATTAATTACAGGTTAAAGAATTTGTATGCAAGTTTTTTTAAACCTGAAACTTTCTGAAGAAATGATAAAATTGACTTCTTGAGGGGTCATCCAGAGAAATGTGCCACTTCCAGCCCCGAGTGAGCTCGGGCAGGCGGATGGGCTGAGTGCTGATTCTGTATATTCATGTCTCTGTGGGTGGCTCTCTTGGCTTCCATAAATTCTTTAATGTCAGGGTGGAGCTTGGGTGTAATTTGTTTTTGTCATAATGTGCACTTCTTGCACTTAATGGTATTTATAAGATGCCTACAGAAATGTTTTTGTTCTAGATAAGAGTTCTAGTTCAACTCCAAGCAAGATTGATTCACTGCTGTTTGCTCTCATACTTAGCTCAGACAGAGATGTCTGCCCTAATCCATATTGTAAAATATCAGGATGCATAAAATATTTTAAAATGGGACGAGAAAAATAAACGAGGTTATAAAAACAAACTAACAATTTGAGTGTTGCTGGGCAAGCATTTAATGAAACAAGCCAAACTCGTTTCATGATGAGTAATTATTGCACATAATATTCCGAAGATTTCCATTTGAGAAATTGCTACTGGGAATTTTCAGTGTTAACAACATCTTGGAGGAATGTTGGAAACCTGTGTTTTTTATTTGTGTTTCAAGTTTTTAAACTGTATTAACAAAGAGCATCTGGCCACATGTCTCAACTGTTTATTAGATATTCTGCTTTCACTTCTGGCCACTAAACAGCCTTGTCAGGGACTGAAGGGATTTTAATGCTTTGGTCAACCTGTTCCAAGGAATCTTTTGCCCTCTGAGAAAGGGAAAAGGAAGTAAAGAGCAGAAATGGTGGATTTTGGGTTTTTAAAGTATTTTTTTACAAAGTTGCAATTCATAAATTTTAAACTGGAAAATGGGTCATGACTTTCTTGATTGTCTGATTCTGTTAAATCCATAAGGACCTCAAGTTAAACAAGAGAAAGCCAAAGTGCTGTAATGGAAACGTTCATAGAGCTGCTCTACCATCTTACTTTGTTTAGCAGTTCTTGCACCATCTTTAACCTGATTTTGAAAAATGGCCATAAATTATCCTTTACACAGTCCTGTTTTGAGTTACACTGCAATCAGTCTCAGTTTTGAATATCCTTGAAGCTTTCAAATTTATTTATGCTAATTGTAGAAAATCCCATCTTCTACCGTATTCCCATTTTTTTAAAAAAACACAAGTATCTTTCTGTCCTCCTGCAGAATTCTGTCCTTTCTGGGTTTACCACACCACAAAGGAGCCTGCAAGTCCAGGCACAGCAGTGTGTACTTCCTGCCATCAGCCTTGATCCTGACACATCTGATGCACTGGTTTGTCTGGAGGAGCTGGTTGCTTGGAGCATTTGCATGTGCACTTCCAGCTGTGGGTTGTGCAGCAGTTTCTGGGTTTCTGTGTGGGGGTTACACCAAGGAATATGCAAAACATGCCCTGTAGAGCATCTGCCTCCTGTGCCTGTTTAGAGGCTGTACAGGTTCTAAAGTTACAAACATCGTGCTGGATTTGATTTGTTTTAAATGGCACTTTTATGGCACTTTTAAAGGGGCACTTCTACGTATAAAAACCTAAGATGAAGTGGCATCTGTTGCCTTCAGCTGAAGGGTGACACAGACAACATTAGGAAGGCACTCTGCTGGTTTAAACACAGAGTCAGTAGTCAGCCTGATTTCCATTCTGCTTCCACTGCACCAGCGTGGTTAGTACCTGGGTTTTTCGTAGCAGATCTGTTTCTGTTGTGCATCTGAGACCTTGGACTCCTTCTCAATACTCCCTCTCTCAAGTAACAAGCAATAGGAAAGAGGAAATGGCCTTAAGTTGCACCAGGAAAGGTTTAAATTGATGGAAAAAAATACTTCACTCACGGGTTTGTGAAACCCTTGCACAGGCTACCCAGGGCAGTGGTGCAGTCACCATCCCTGCTTTTTACTGTCTGTGAAAACCTAGATTTAAAAGATGTGTTAAAAAGGGTTTAGTTTAAAAGATTTTAACACATTTAAAAGACGTGTTAAAAGGGTTAGGTTGGTCTTGGCAGTGATTGCACTCGATGATCTTAAAGGTCTTTTCTGACCTAAATTATTCTGTGATTCAGTAATATGAAAAGTCTTCAAGAAAACAGTATTTTAATAAAAATTAAAATAATTTTTAATAATAAAAGCAGTTGTGTTAAGATTCTCTGAAACTGCCTCATCTGCTCTGAGGTTCTTGAGTGACTATTCAGCTGGACAGATGTTCAGAATATTTTTTAGCTTCCTTGTAGCCAGTTCTGACTCTGATACCACAGGCCTGAATGCCCAGAAGATCAGGAATGGGTATGGAAGTGCTGGGCTGCCTGCAGGTGGTTGCAGTGCACTTTGTATTTCAGCAGAGGTTGTGTTGTTGGCCCTGGGGGGTTCCATCCCAGCTGGATGTGTCGGGATGTTCGTCAGCGACTCCCACGCCGGGCAGCGCTGCCTGCGACGTGCCGCACACCCAGCCTGGCCGTGAGCTCATCCTGCAGCCTCTGGAGAGGCTGCCTGGGTGTGCAGCACGTCAGCTGTGGCAGCCCAGCAGATTTAGGAGCTTGGGGCAGCAGGCAGTGTCAGTTGAACCGGCACCTTCCGAGTTTCGGCTTTTCCAGCAGAGGAAGGGAGCCCGCAGGTGTCGACAGGTGCTGGGCAAAAGAGAAACTTGTCTCGTTTCAAAGACCTTAAAGGTTGTAACTAATCTTGATGGTTTCAGGGCAAATGTGTTTCTTGGCATTCATCTGCATAAAAGAGATTTTTAGGCATATGAGCTTAATCAGCAAAGAATTCCAGCTTTGCAACAAAGCTCGTCTTAACAATTCTTCCAAGTTCAGGTGGTTTTATGCATCCAGGGCCTGGGTGGCTCTGAGAGATCCTGCTGCACCCTGTTCCTCTGAAGTGTTACAAGGTGAAACTCTTCTGCTACAAACTGAAGTCACTGGGAAAGCTTTTACTGTCACAGAGCCAGGATTTCACCTGTAGCATTCTGATGTTAGAATACAAAGTGGCATAGGAATTTACAGTAGCCTAAAACTTGGTATTTCTCATGTTAGTGTGGTTTATTCTGTGCATCTTGAAGGCTTTGTTAATCTATTCAGCTGTGTTCAGGGGTTCTCTTTTGCCCTTGTGTACCCTCTGATAAAGCCACCTCAAAACCCAGGGAATGTGCAAGCTGGACCTTTAAAGATACCTCAGTTCTATTTGGGACAAAGTGTTCCCAAGGAAAATGCTTGGTTGCTGTTCATGTGGAGGTGAAATATGTGTTCTCAGTTTTCCAGAAATCCAGTATTTACAACTGAATCTCTTCAGCTATTCCGATACTTTTAGCTTCAGATTTGAATATCTGTGAAAAAGCAGATGCTTTTCTAAACAGCTTCAGTTACTGTCATTTTTATTATCTTAAAGAGAAATTCTGGCTTAAAGAGAAATTCTTACAAAAAGCAGCAGATGAGCTATAATTTTAAAAAAGAAATCCACAGAAGTACTTTGAACTTCTTTATGCCCTGAGAACAGCATTGTCACTGGTTCTGACTCAAGCCAATGTAATTATAAAATAGATATTGTCATTCTTAGGTCAGTAATATTAATTTGTCAGTTCTGCAAAGGATTATATATTTTATTTTCCACACATAAATTGTGACTCATCCCAGGGTGTTTCTAGGAGAGAAGCATTGCTGTGGAACTGCACATATGAAGGAATGCTTAGGAGCTCATGG
Source organism: Nicator chloris (assembly GCA_013400495.1). NCBI lineage: Eukaryota > Metazoa > Chordata > Aves > Passeriformes > Pycnonotidae > Nicator > Nicator chloris. The sequence continues at coordinate 22,221 of WAAE01015143.1, forward strand.
AAGCTGGGCACTGCATCAGTCAATTTGCAAATTGAATTAATAATTAAAGCTTGAAACAGGTACATCTAATAATGTGATGCAACTTGTGATTGTGTCTTTGGAATAAAAAAGAAAGAATACTGACTGTACAGCAAAATTCAGAACCTCTGAATTAGGTAGATCCGTATCTTTTTAATTTAGTGAAGTGCTGTGGAGTGAGATAAAGTTAATACAAAGATGTGCATCATGTTTGACAAACCAAACACTGGCTGGGGAAGGATCTTGGATTATGATGGAATTCTTGGTTCTTAAAAGTGAAATATGCATGAGGTGGGGAAAGGGGGAAAAATGAGCTATGTTGGTGGACATAGAGAGTGTCTGGGCAAGAAGCAACTCAGGAGGTTTGCAGAGGAGCACACACAGGTCGTGGTGCCACCCAGGAGGGATTGGATTGCAGTTGGTGCCACGTGGAAGAGTTGCCATGCAAATCCCTGTCACCTTTCTGCATTCTTGCATGGGGACAGCAATCCTCAGAGAGGCTCTGAACTCTGGAATGAAATGCAGTTGGTGAAACGCCAGAGGAAGGGATAGCACTCAAATTATTACCATCAGCACAGCTTGAAGTGGCCTGACTTCCTTCTTGGCAGGACAAGGAAATGGAGAAGAGCAGCCTTTGTGAGTCAGTTCTTGCTTTGTAGTTGGAGCAGAGCAGTCCATATCTGAATGCCTGCCTCAGCAGACTCTGCTGCACACCAAACACATTTGCCAGGTGATTATTTTGTACTCATTTGCAGCAGGGCAACAGACAAAAGGCAAGGAATGGATGAAGGCAAAATAAAGGGGAAAAGAAGTGTGGAAGAGGAGGCAAGGCTTGGCACATCAGTCACCTGTTTTTGCTGCTGTCTCGACTCCTTGCATCACTTTTTTTGTTTTCTGATTTAAATTTTTTAGAAGCTGGAGAGCAGACAGCATGGCAGGGAGGTGGGGTAGACAATACACAGACCTTATCAGCAGGAGGATGTAGAATCTGTGCTTGCTTCCTGCAGTGATAAACTGAGCTGGGGATTATTAAATTAAGCCTAATATATATTGATTGTGGAAAGCAAAAGTTTCTCAATTAAAGGAAGTGCTGACCTATGGCAAATGAGAATACTGTGGAGTTGGCATCTCTGTGTAACCTGAAACACCAAAGAAATTGCTGGGCAGTCAGAAACCCAGAGCATATTACAGAAGGGACCTCCGTGTGGGGAATGGGAAAATGTTTTTAGAATGTTCAGACTTTTGAAGCTCATACAAAGGGATAAGTTGGAGAACAAAGTTGTAAGAGTTGTTAGGACTGCTAAGCTGGCCTTCTGAGCACAGCTATTAATTTTATTGTGGGGAGGGAGGAGGAGAGGAGGGAAGAAAAAGTTTAAAATAAACAAAAAACAAGAAGGAAATAAACAAGTCTTTGTTGTTGCTCCCCTTGCTGGGAGTTTCTGCCGGAGCATGGACATGCAAACAGGTGATTAAGGGTTTGGCACACCTCAGGGGGAAAATATTCCAGCAGAAGTGAAGGGAGACAATAAGGAGTCGAGGGAGGAAATATCCAAAGGAAAGGGAGGTCAAAGGTTCACAAAATGGAACAATGAAGCCACAGAGGGTGACACTGAGTGAAACACCTCAGGCATTGCCTTGGGGATGGATATCCAGACAAGCAGCAGACAGTGCTCCGTGGGATGAGGAGAAGTCTCTGCCCACAGCCAGGGGAAGCCAAAGAGTGGAATCAGGCCCTGCCATTTCCAGGATGCTTTTCCCTCTCCCCACTTTCTGCCCAGTTCTGATTTTCTTCTCCCAGTGCTGTTACTGGCCAGGCCATGTTCAGACAGAGGAACTGGGCTGAGGTCTGAGCTGGTGAAAGCATCCTTGAGGACACACCTTTAGCTCAGGAGGGTCTGAAGTGGCTTGAGCCAGTTGTTTCTCTCCCTTTTCTGATGTGTTTCTTGTGGTGATAAACACAAAATCACCTGGGAGGGGGCTTGAGCAGGAAAGGAGCAGGGTGATAAATTTCACCAGGAGAGGAAACCAGTTAACATATGTGAAAATGGGAACTGGGAAAGGGAAGTTTCTATTTAGTTTTACCAAGATGATGATTGTATTAATAAATTGTACATAGTTCCTTTTCACTTGTGGAAAACAGAAGCTGGTAGAGACTGTAAGACTGGAATGTCCTTTGCCCACTCTCATGGGTTTGCAATGGTTCTGAAGCAAGTGAAAAGAAAAGCAGAATGAACTTGACAGTCTTTTTATTGTTTACATTAAAGATTAGGAAGACTGGGAATGCATTTTTGCAAGAAGAAAGCTTAATATTCAGGAGAGGTTTGTATTAATCATGCTGAAGTCAAGGAAGGTTGATTTGAAAGGAAGCAGAGTTGATCAGGTACAAAACTGTGGGTATTTCGTGCTCTGCTTTCATTCTGAAATGGTTTTGAGGTGCTTTTTGCCTCACTGTGGGCAATTTACACTCAGGTTGCCTGTGGTGGCTTGTTCTCTGAAGGCTCTTTCTGTTTTGCAGGGGTTTAGGTGGAGAACTGATGAGACCAGCTGGTGAGTACCACACGAGAGGTGCCCTGAGGACTTTGGCTGTTTACGTGTTTCCAGTTCATTTTGCATATGTCTTGTTGAATGTATAAGTCAAGCCTGCACAATAATTAAAAAATACAAACTTTGGTGGCCAATCAGCACATGGGTGCAGCAGCACAGGGGGTGCCAATACCCCTGGGATAACCCTGTGTTAGAGCTGGAGATGCCTCTGGGCTCTGTGGCACACTGTGTCCTTCTGTTGTAGCACACTGTGAAGTTTTTTCAGGGTTGAACTGTCTTCCTTCAGTGATTTACTCCAATTCCTCTCCAGAAGAGATATCATCTGCACTTCTAGACAGAAGCCATGGTGGAAATAATGATTTTATCGTAACGCGTGCACGCAGAAGTGAAGCATAAAGAGCAAATAAACAACAGTCTGTGGGGAGTGTGGCATCACAGAAAAGATGGATTTTGGAGATTGTTACATGCTGTAAAAAGGAAGGGTGTTGCAGGAAGGAGTAGGCTGGGTGGATGAGGAAATGATGCCGACTTGGTTTCCTGCTTGTGAGTTGAGTGAAGGAAGCGCGGCAGAGCAGATTCCAGCTTGGGAGATCTGCAGCCATCCAGATCTCGTGGGTAAAAGAGCTTCAGTGCTGAGGTGGAAGAGCAAGGGGATTTGAGTGAGGTGACAGCTGAATGACATGAAAATGCAAGCTGAAGGAATAGGTTTTTTGTGTATGCTGTAGCTTTTAAGCAGCTGAACATTTCATGGTTTGGGAGAAGTACAAATGACAGGATTTTGGCATGATGCAACTGTGTAGGTGGAATATGAGAAGAATTGAAAATGTTCCACAAATTGCCTGCATGTCTAATGAAGATGATGGTCTCAACCACAATAGAGCACAAAGAAATACAGAGAACTAAGGAGGAACCCCAAGAGACTTGGGCTTAGTCACATTGCACTTAACCTTGTCTGTGAATAAATATTGGCACAGAGAAGCTGACACACAGTATTGAGAGGATTTTGTGTGGCATTGCCATAGTGAGGAGTGAGTTCAAGAGTAGATTTTTGTGCCCAGTAGGTTGATTATAAATGAAGATGATGAGCTACATACAGAGCCCAGAGGAAGAGTCAAAAATCAAGTTGTGGAGGAGAGGAAAAAACGGTGGCATTTCTTTGTATTGCACCTTCTTCTGTCCTTTCCCTCTTCTCCACCAACTCTGAAGCAGCCAGGCAGTGAGGTGGAGCTATAGCAATCTCATTTATTTGAACTGAACCCCAGGAGATGAAAGATAATGGTATTCCCCAAGTGCTGAGTTTTCATTTGAGCAATACAGTCAATCTGTTGCACAGAAAATTTGCAGTGTTTACTGTGTTAATCTCCATTCCCCAAAAAAGCCTCAAAACGTTTAGAAAAATACAATTCTCAAAGTAGGTTTGTAAGCATAGAACTCTTCTAAGTTCATAGATTAAAAATAATGAGGACTTTATTATGAAAAGGATGTTCTCATGTATTCCAAGTATCAAAGGAAATAAAGCTGCATCCAGCTTCATAGCTCCCAGCTCTGTGCAGGGAACAAGTGCCACTCCTTGGAGGTTCAAAAACAATGTGAATAAGGAGTAGGAGAACCTGTCACAGATTTTTGAATAGTTTTTAGTGGCTGTGGTATTATCCTTGTCTCACTTGGTTTACTATCACTGATGCTACACTGCCGTTTCCAGACTGTATAGCAAAAAAATAGTGGCTGATGTGTACGTGCACCCCTTGAATGGCAGAGGGGGAAAACATCCCACCAAACAAGGGATTTGCATGAATGGTGGGACTAACTCATGTCAGAGGACAGTTACTGCATCGTAGCCATTTTTGATTTTTGTACAAATGTAATTTCCTTTCCGTTTTTAATTTCCCTTATTTTGAACCTCTGTTTGCAAAAATTCTTCAATTTAAAATGAATGCTAACGTAACTTCCTGTGGTTGTCTTTTAAAATTGCTACAATTTCTCTTTTCTGGAGGGGTATTTATCTTGTTGTCAAACTTACTTTCTTACAGTCTGCACTTTAATTGAGAAGTTGTCTCTATCCAAAATGCCATTTAGAGGAGATCCAATAATCGGTACGTCCTGTTTTAAATAACCTTCCATGTAGTAGTAACTATGCATTAAATTCAAGTATTAACAAATCATGCTTTTCAAAGAAGCAAAATTAATGGGATTGGGTGGCCTAACACATTAAAAAATTTTAAATAACCTTCCATGTAGTAGTAACTATGCATTAAATTCAAGTATTAACAAATCATGCTTTTCAAAGAAGCAAAATTAATGGGATTGGGTGGCCTAACACATTAAAAAATTTTAAATAACCTTCCATGTAGTAGTAACTATGCATTAAATTCAAGTATTAACAAATCATGCTTTTCAAAGAAGCAAAATTAATGGGATTGGGTGGCCTAACACATTAAAAAATACAAAAAGATAGACAAATACTGCAGCAGATGCTGATGCAATTTGAAGATTTGGGTTTTAACTGTTAAGGTGACAATAAACAGGAGTGCTCAGCATCACCAGGCATTGGGTGTTCACTGTGGACATGGTGACCCAGTCTGGAGCAGCTGTACTGGGAGTCACAGCCTTGGTCAGTTTGGGAAACCAAGGACACAGGGACACAGATTGATCTGTATAATTGCTGGGCTATGGCAGAATTAAATGGAGAATGTTGAAGTTCAGAAAGTAAGAAAAGTTAAAGCTGTTTATGTTCCTTGCTGTTCCAGGTGGTTGGCAGTGGTTAATAAATGACAGTCTAAGACATCTCACTCTTGTTTCCAGTGCTGCACGACAGCATATAAAGGTACAATAATTTCCTTCCTTCATGTGGTCACATGAAATACAGAATTAGAAATACTTCTGCTTTCCTTTGGTGGATTATCCATGAACTTATTGGTTCTTGAATGCTTGTTTCTTAGATGTGTGAGAAGGGCTATTTAAAAAAGTGTATTTTGAATTCCTGAAGGTTCCAGTTCCACCTTTCTGAGTAATACTTGAGCAGTTCTCCCCAAGGTTGTTCTTGTACCCCTGCACAGGGTGAGGAGTCTCTGATGCTGCTGGAAGCTGCTCCCTGGTGGCTCTGTGGTTACATTTAGAGGGTGTTTTGCTTCTGTTTTGGTGTCCCTGTAATATGTGTGGCTTCAGAGAACTCTTGTGAGAATTACAAACTCTCTGGATGATGTCCACGGGTACTGAGGATGTTTGGTAGCTCTGCAAGCATTGCTGTGAGTTACCAGAGTTCTTCAGGACAAGGAGCTTAAATTTTCCATTCAACTCTGCTGCAAATCCTTTTTCTGTGCTGTCAAACTGCTCTGATTCTGAATATTAAATGCATTGATGGATATGTCTCATGCTGTTTTATTTACATCACCTTAACACCTCCAGTTATTTGCCTTAATTTTGCCACCAAATCCCATGGCAGTTTGATCTTGTGCTCTTAAAGGCTCAGCTGAATTAAAAAGGCAATTTCTGCCTGCCCTGCTAGAGCTTCCAGCCAATCTGAATTTAACATACTGTGCTCCTTGTGTTAGGTTTCAGTAACAAGATAAAAAGACATTTCAGGTACCTCACAGCTCATCTTTTAAAGTTGTCCTTGGGAGACAGAGGAGACTGCAGTGTATCCAAATCACTGAAGGAAATTAAAGAAATTGGAATTCTTAGGATATTCTTTCAGCATTAACAATTTATTCAAAGTGCTGATATGTCTTATAACTGGAACTTCTAAACTAAAAGCTTAGAAGAATTAATTACAGGCTGTAGAGAATTTTAACTTGTTTGGTAAACATTAATTAAAGCTGAGCAAAGTATATTTAGTACATGGCAATGCTCACTTGTTTCTGTTTTAGAGAAATAATTTTAAGGGCAATATTTAAGATGTTGAAAAATAATCTTTTTTTTTTTTCTGACATACATGATTCTCTTCCAGTTTAACTTCATACACTTCAGGTGAAAAACATTAATTTAACAAGTGAGATATCTGAGCTATCTGGTCTGGTCCCAGGCATCCCTGCCCATGGAAGAGGTTGGATAATTTGGCCTTTAAAGGTCCCTGCCCTACAGCAGTTAGATAATTCTGCATATTTTGTTACTGTAATGCCTGTGGTAGTTAGAATATTCTTTAGGTGAGTGCTGGTTTTCTTTCAAGTCCTTGATTTTGCATAGAGAACTTGTCTGAGGTGTCTTTGAGGGCAGAATGAATCAGCTGGGCAGGATTTCTGTTACATTTGGGCTTTCTTGTACCTGGAGAGCATGAGTGTTAATAAATATTGTTGCTATTAACATGAAGTGAACAATGCATAGCTTTTGTGTGCTTTCAAATTTATTGTAATTTTGCCTAACATTACATTATCAGCTGAAAAGTAAAATTCAGCCATAAATACTGTGAGAAGAACTATTTTGTGCTTTCTGAAATAGCAGCTGAGTTATTTTGTGTTCTGTACGAGTAACTGAAACCACTCGAAAAATGAGGAGGCTCAGATATAACAGACAACCATTGATCCTTTTCTAAACTAATTAGGATCAGGACACAAGGCCTGTGATCCTGGATGGTTGGGCTTTTTTCTTTATAACCTTCAGTCCATGTTCTTTTCTGTGTTTCCTTTCTGTAGCTCCCTGAGGAAATAGGGTTTGTTTCTTGACAATCTGGGATCAGTATATGGAAGCTGAAATAATGACCTGGGTGTTTTGTAATGCTGTGTCATGCTGGAGGTCTTTCATCTGAACTGAAAATACATTTCATACATTACTCCTCTTGTCTTGAATGCTAATTTAGCTTACTGGTCATATTGAAGGAATAAGAATAATTTTCCTTACATAAGTTTTGTTACTAAACCAGTATTGGGAAGAAATAATAAGAAGGGAAACGCCAGTATCTGAAAGGAGTTTTTTGGTGTTTTGGTTTTTTTTTAATCCACTTTCTTTTTCCTTAAAAGCTCTAAGAACATGTGAGGTGAGTAACTGTATTTGTGTGCCTTTGCTGCAGGAGTCTGCAGTGTCTGCACTGGCCGCGCTGTGCGAGGAATTTTACATCAACCAGAGGGGAGAAGCTGATCCAGCTCTGCAGGGTAATGATTCATGGTTCACATAGAGGCACAGAATACTGGGCTGGACCAAACTTGCACTTTGGAGGTATTGCACAGAATGGGGAGGGGCATCACTGCTTTTAAAGGAACTTCCAATTCTTCAGGAAAAAGAACGGACAGCCGAAAGTCGTCTGAAAAATGACAACTGGAAATGTAAGAAATGTGTCAGGGCTTTTGCTGGCTTTAGACTGGAGGTGAATAGAAGGTACCACCATAATGAACACCAGCCAAATTTATGTTGTTTTTCTATTCCATGCTGTAAAACAAAGAAACAAAGATTACATGTAACCCAAATCCTACATTTTAACAAAGTGAATCTTTTTCACATCCTGTTTTGATAAACTCTGCCAGAGATTATGGCTGATTTACAGAAGAATTGCTAAGGGATAAGAAAAGGATAGAAAAGGACACCCAGAGTTGTGGTAGATGTGCATGGGAAAGTCCATGTGTTTGTATTTGGATCAGCAGTACAGGAGGAGGCTTAAACTCCTCTTAGGGCCATATGACTCAGCATCTTTTTTATGCTGCTTTTCTTGTACCTGCCTTTGTTTCAAGGATCAGATTGTATCATGTCCATCAGAGACAAATTGCTGGATTGTACAGATAAACATTTTAAGAAAAACAACATTTATATTCTTGTTTTTGTAAATATGACAGTGAATTTACATATACTTAATAAAATATTGATTTCTTTTTCTATTTTTTGCCATTATTGAAGCAGGTTACAAAATACCTTATTATTTATTTGTCTTAGAGTTGTTCCCAAAATGAACTTGATATTGATCACATATATATTTACATGCAGTCCATGCCCCAAAGAAATTAGGGCTGAACTATAAAAGCAGCCTATCCTGATTTTAAAATACTTGATATAGTGCTAAATTTCTATGATTTTATCAAAAAAACCAACCAAACAAACCCAAACCCCCAAATGGCCCTTTCCTTCCTGGAGTTTGACCCTGCCTGCCAGATTCTTTGTGGGCAGCATGGGAAGATGTGATCTGGTACCCAGGCAGATAAAATCCCCACAACCTCAGGAAAGGACCATGTATAAAACCAGAACGTGCTGGGCAGGAGGAGCCAATGCTGAGCCCAAGCAAACAAACTAAATGTGAGTTGAAGAGTTGATAGCTCAAATTTTATGTAAGGATGAAGTTTCAAGTTTCTGTAGAAGTGGACTGGAAAAGTCAGGCAGGTGCCCGAGTCAGGAAGGAGAAGGGATCTGCTGGAAGTCCAGGCTCCAGCTGTTGTTGCTGTACTCATTTAGACCCCTCTGAAGCCTCATTGTTTTTTCCTGGATTTTAGGTTAGCTTTTCATCTGGCTTGTGCTTGAAGGGACCATGGCAATGTGGCCTTGATGGTCTAGGGGCACAATTAGGTCAAATTTGTAGATACAGACAAAATTTCTCCTTGGACTTTCTGAAGTAGAGTTGTAAATTGACAATTTTTCTGTTCTAGAAAACTTTCTGGTCAGCTCCATCTTGAGTACCCTTTTATTTGGCCTTGACTGCACTGGACCCTGCTTCACACATGATAACAGAAGTGCCATTACACAAGCAAGCATCTTTTAAAAAACAAACCAAAACAAGGTTTTATTTTATCTCTGTACCGATAAAACTTAAACATTTCATGCCTGTCTGCTGTGGGATTGAAATCCAGTAGTAAAAGTCTTCCCCACAATGTGTGATGGATGTGGGTATGTGTGGAAGCTGCAGTGCAGCAGACATTCAGCACAGTGGAGGTGCCTTAGATAAATCAGTTAAAGCAGGTCTGGACATAATCAAGGGGATTAGGAAAAAAAAAAAGCTTTTGGTAAAATTTCACCAGCATTTCACTGTTACTTGATGATTGAAATGAAAACACCAATAAAGGTGCTTTAGGAATTTGGCATTCTCAATCTGTCCTTAGAAGGCTGCAGTTTTATTGAATCACTTCTTTTACCTCTGTTTGTTTTGACCTTCTTTGTTTTTTCTTTTCCTGTCTTAATGTCTTCTGGTTTGCTTTTGCTGACTTTCTCTTCTAATATTCTCTCAGGATGGGTTGTGTGGTATTAATATTGTAGACACTTCATAGGCCCTGTTGGTTTATGAAGCTGAAGGCTCTTAGAAGAATATTAACCTTTGCATTACACTTCCCACCATAATTACTGAGTGGTTATAAGGAAAGAGCTGCTTGTTTGCTCGTTGCCATGTCATTTGGCTAAAATGCCAACCTTAAATTGACATCACTCCAAGTGGAGACTGTCACAGCCTCCCTGTGTAAGATCTTCTTGCTGTCACAGCCAACACCTCATCTTCCTGTGGCCTCAGGACTCTCAACACCCCGGTGGTTTGGAAAGTTTGAAGTCTTAGATGTGCTTATCTGAAGGTATTGCTCACCTCTGGCCAGGGAGCTGGGCCCCTGCTGGGAGGGACGAGTTGGGGCCTGTCCATTGCACTGGGGTTTGAAAGAAACAGTCATGAATTATGATGAATGGGGAGTTTCTTATGGCAACTCTTCTTTCTTCCTCTAGCAAATATTGCTCAACCATTCCAACCTTAGATTACAGTAAGCAGTGGCACAATTATGTAATCTTCCCAGGATCTCTGGTTCTTCTTCACTGAGGATTAAAAAGTGTGTCTCCAGTGAAGGGATCAATAAGACCACCTTGCTCTTGTCTGAATCAGAGCTGTGTTTATTGCAGCTGTCTTGGAGAAGCTTTTCTGGAGTACTTTGTTTTTCTCTGCATTTTACAGCAGAGTTTAATGTGAAAAATCAGGTAAAAGAAGTATTGTCAGTAAGTCTGAGATAAAGATTGCAGCAGAAACGTGAACCTGAATGTTCCTGACTTCTCCTCTCTTTATTTTTTTGTACACCTTCAATTTGTCCTTGATACCACTTTACATGTTTGGTGAGGCTCCTTTTTCCATGCCCAGCTGAGTTTGTTCTTGTGCCTTTTGACTCTGCTGCTGTTTGTAGGCCCACTGTCCCTGCTGGGTCCTGTGCCAGCACACAGAACCAAAGGGGGGATTTCTTCTTGAGCTTTCTCCTCCAAAACCCAACTTCATTTATTTCTCTCTGTGAAAAATGATCTGAAATTATCTCACTGTTTAGGTATGATCTGTGTGTGTGCTTAAACAGGACTCCAATCAGGAGTTTTCTGAGGGCAAACTCTTAAAATAACTGACTTTCACAAACCTGGGCATCTCCTGCCTAACACAGAACACTTACCCAATGGTAGAAAATGATGACCTGTAAATGTAAAAAGAACTTGCTCCCCTGTGCTTACCCAGAAATGTATGCTTATACTTTATTATTTGGGTGTCTAAAACTTTATAACTCTTTAAAATTGAGAGGTTTCTCTTTTCTTTCTCTGAAATAGTAGGCTTAGTCTAAATACAAAGTCAGGTTTTTAGACAGAAAATATGAATTCATTCACATAAAAGTGAACATCTTAAAATCTTTTTCCTTTTCCTGTAGAAAATCAAGGTATTCTGCATTTTATTTTAACAAATTACAAAATTTTCCAGCTGATTCATTTAGGGGATTTCTTCCTTTACTTTTTTCCCCAGCCAAATATGAAATTATAACGATGTGGTGGCTGCTTTTCACTCTGCAATTGTATTTTTTCCAGATGAGCTGGTGACACAGTACGTTTCAGAGCTACAAAACACAGAGGAAATGATTCGTTGTGGCTTTTCACGAGCTCTTGGGGCCCTTCCAAGATTTCTGCTGAAGGGCAGGCTCCAACAGGTGAGAAACTGGGATCACTGTAATGAGAAGAGGGCACAAGGCATTTTGAGTGAAACCTGTGACAGTAATCAAATAAATAATAATGATAATTAAAGGTCTTTGGCAAAGGGGTTTGAATGTTAATGTACAGAAAATCATCATGAGTTGAGCTTGCTGTAGTTTCTGATAATTAATGTTTAGTCCTGCTCTAGTAGTGTTAATGGAGAAACCAGAGGTTGAATTATCCCTTTGCTATGGGACATTGGTCCAAGGGAAGAGAAAAGTGTGCAGGCCACTGCTGCTGAGAACCCAAACTCTGCTGCCTGCTTGGTTCTTTCACACAGGATTGAACTCATGTCAAAATTGGTGACTGTAAAGGCTGGTGTCCTTCTTCAGGTTTGTGTTTCCTTTCCAAAGAAGCTCTGCTTGGGGATGTGGCAGCACTTACTGATTGGAAGTTCCTGCCAGCTTTGAATGGGGAAGATCATGAAGGGTTCATGTTATTCATGTCATCCTGTGGAATTACACAGCATGGAAATATGGATCTTACAAACCAAACTCACTCCTGTCAGGGTACTTTTCTGCACGTATTTGTGAGCAAAATATGCCCAGCCTGAAGCAGTAGTTGTTAATTAAAAGCATTAAATTCTCCTAATTCAGGAACAAGTCCAGTATCTGCAGATTTAAAATACTATATCTAAATCTAGCATAGTAAAAAATGCTTTGGATTTATATATCTCAATCTTTGTATCTTTTCAGGTTTTGGAAGGTCTCAAAAGAGTTACAACAATTTCCCCTGAAGATGTGAGCTTTGCTGAAGCCAGGAGAGATGCCTTAATAGCAATTGCAAAGTACATTTCTCATCCCTGCCTTTGTCTAATTTTCATTCTTTCTATAGAAGCTTTCTCTTGTTCATTGTGCTGGGAGCATGAAATCAGTTACACTGTCACACACATCTTGACTGCACATCCATTGCTCAATTTATTTTTGATTCAGAGGATTACCACACACCTGACTATTGACTACAGCTCTGATGGTGCTGTCAGTTTTTTACCAATTAACAGACTACCTAGAGTATATTTTAATGTTTGCCTTTCTCACTGGCTGTAATTTAATGAGTTTTACTGAGGAAGAAGAATATATGTTTTTTCCACAATCTTAAAAAAACTGAATTGATTTAAAGAAACTGTGCCTTTTATTTAAAGGAATATTTTCTACCTTGAATGTCATTAATACATTAATATTTTATGATCCTAAACTGTTACACTGCTAAAAACCCCAAGGTAAAGAAATTTAATATCAGGTTCAATGCACATTGTGTTGGCCCTTTGCTCTTCTTCCTGACTTCATCTTAAGGAGAGTTCAGAGACTGAGGCATGTTCCTTTTTGCAGTGTTATAGATGTGAATGCAACCTACTTGCCTGCTGAGATCTTTGCCAGGGTTCCTTTGAACCCAAACACTGCTCAGAAACCCTCAGGTCAAACAGAGCACAGAAATATTCCTCACTCCATCCCTAGCAGATGTTACAGGTGTTGGGAATTTTCTTAAGCAACGTAACAAAGCTTAATCTTGCCTTCCAGCCCTTCTTTTCCTCTTTTTTTTTTGTTTTGAAGGGTTTGCCAGACAGTGGGTGTGAAGGGAGATGGATCCCAGCAGGAATATGTGTGCAGGGATAATGTTGATCAGATTTATGCCACGCTGCTCACCGGGGTGACCGACTACACCACCGACAGCCGCGGTGATGTTGGAGGATGGTAAGCTGGGGCTGAAATCCAGGGCCAGGTTGGGGCTCTAAGGAAAACCTGATGTGTCTTCAAAACCTCTTAGAAACAAGAGCTCCAAGCCCTTGGAGATTTGAGCCTAGGTAGGAATTAGGAATGCCCAGCAGGAAGAGAAGGAGAAAGTGAAAGGTGAGGCTGACAAGTTTTGGCTGTCCTTCCTCAGATGTTGGGAATATGGAGACTGATGTGTTCCAAACCGAAGTTAAGTCTTTTTCTAGCTCTGTGGATGACATTAGTTCCTTTTAGTGAATACCAGGAATGTATTCAGTTGCAAAACAGGGATTTAAAACGTTACTTCTCTTTATTTGAAACAACACATTTGGTCCTGCCTGAATTCTCCTGCTGCACATTCCTGTTGTGAGGACTTTTTGCCAGGAGAGGGAGCAGCTGCATAACGTGTTGAGAGGGATAAAAACTCAGTTGTGCTGCAGCATCATTGAATCTTTTGTAAGTTTAGCGTTTCAATGCTTTCAGACATGAGACTGCAAGAATAAATCATAAATCTATAGGAATATGTCTGCTGATGTGAAATCTGTAGCATAGATAGATTAATAAATGTAGTAAACTGAATAAGATTAGTAAGATCTTAGTAAGATTTGGTCTATAGCAGTCTTAATTTCATGGCATTCCTCAGTCTTCAAGGTCCCCCTGATATACAAAGAAGATTCAGTGTGTAACCCTGCATCCCTCTGAATGCTCTGTATTCCTTCAGTAACAGTGATCTGGAATGGCAGTTTCAGAATTGATGACTGTAAAGGCTGGTGTCTTCTTCAGGTTTGTGCTTCATTTCCAAAGAAGCTCTGCTTGGGGATGTGGCAGCACTTACTGATTGGAAGTTCCTGCCAGCTTTGAATGGGGAAGATCATGAAGGGTTCATGTTATTCATGTCATCCTGTGGAATTACACAGCATGGAAATATGGATCTTACAAACCAAACTCACTCCTGTCAGGGTACTTTTCTGCACGTATTTGTGAGCAAAATATGCCCAGCCTGAAGCAGTAGTTGTTAATTAAAAGCATTAAATTATCCTAATTCAGGAACAAGTCCAGTATCTGCAGATTTAAAATACTTTTGATGCTGTGTAGAAGCCTCAGAGCAGTAACACACAGTATAGAGAAGCCATGAACTCTGTAAATGAATGTGATGGAGTAATTTTAGTTGTCTTTTGTTTGTTGGCAGTTGATTTTGAGTAAAATGCTGGGTTTGAAAAGGCTGCTGAATTTTATTGTCTGAATCCATAATTTTAATTTGAAAGTGTGCAGATATATGTTGCTTTTAGATAGGAAGAATCAGCCTTGTTTAACCTGTGGGTGATACTGTTTGTGTGGAATGCTAATGAAGTGGTAAAATACATGTATTTGACCTGTCTGGCAGCTGCATGAAGTATCTCAGGGTACTGAGATGTGTGTCCAGGATTTAAAATTAACAAGCTATTGATAGTTCAGATCTGGTATCTGGCTCTGCTTTTGTTACATTCCAGGCAGGAAGGGACAAAGTGCCTGAAAAGTACTGGTAAGAAATAATTCTGCTGCTTGAAAACATTTTGTTCTTTTCCCAGTTTATTGAAGAAGTTCTGAGTCACGTGGAGTTTTTGAGTGGATTGTGTCAATCATATCTGTGCAGTGTTTGTGTGAAATAACTGCTTTGGACAGTCACTGCCTTCTTCCTTGAAGGATGGTGTCAGCAGTGGTGTATGAACAGGAAAGTGGCTGTGCCTGTCCCTGGCCAAGCCCAGCATGGTGACACATGCTGCCCAACCTGGCAACTTTTTGGTTAGGCTCAGATTTATTATGTCCTGTTTAGAGCTCTGTCCTACTCAGTCTTAACTTCAGTGTCATTATTTCATTTGGTAGCCCCAGGTTTGCTTTAAAATATGAAAAAAAAGTTAATTACAGTGCCATTCTCTTTTCCAGGATTCCTGTTAGGCTTGAACAGGGCAGATGCTGTGAAACACATTTGTAATAACCATAAAGGATGGGAGCTGCTGCAACACAGCTTGTAACCACCTCTTGTCTTGTGTAGGGAGAAAAGCTGTGATTGTGCTTGTTTTTTCAATATGCCCCATGCTGGATTGTTCCTTGCCAGTGATCATGGGCAAGGAAGAGTCAAACCACAGTCAGACCTTGCTGGTTGTGCTCTGGGAATGTCAGATCTCACCAGTCCAGCCTGGGCTGCAAGAATTATAAAGAGCTTCTCTGCACAGGAAGGGAAGTGTCAGTTCTGCAGCACAAAGCAGAGGAAAGGTGCTTTGTGCCATGTTATCACTGGGCACTTCAGTGACTGGTGAGCCTTGTCCCTTTAGAGGGCAGAAGGAGAGGACACAGTCTGCACCATGGGAGATATAGGTTAGACATTAGGAACAAGTTCTTTACAGAAAGGGGGATAAAATACTGGAGGGATCTGCCCAGGGAGGGGGTGGAGTCACCATCCCTGATGTGTTTAAAGAAAGACTGGATGTGACACTGGGTGCCAGGGTTTAGGTGAGGTGTCAGGGCTGGGTTGGACTCGATGATCTTGGAGGTCTCTTCCAACCTGGACATTCTGTGATTCTGTGAATTTAGCACCTCACTGCAATGTTTACAAACGTGTTGGAAAAGTTGGTGGCACAAATAATCCAGACTGCTCTCAGCCTTAGCTGAGGTTTGTGTGTTTGGATTTTCCCTGTTTTGTGTAGTGGTATCCAGCTTCTCAGCTGGGAAAATGGTCATACAACAGGGAAATAGTAACACAGGGCATGAAATCAGAGATCAGGAGGTGTTTGACGTTTCCTTAGAAGAGGAAACAAGGATGCAAACCAGTGAGGATCAGGAGCAGGTCATTCCAGCTTGCACAAGGAAGGAGCTTGGCTTTCCCTGCTGATAGAGAAGCAGGAGGGAGGTGAATGTGTCTCTAACACAAGACAGGGCCAGGTGTAGCTGACAGAAAATGCAAGAGCAATAATACAGGGTGGGGAGGCAGAGTAAAGGAAGAGAGATTGAGCTTTGTGTTTTCAAAGCCAGGTGAGATACTGAAGAAGGTGAGGACCTGGCTAAGTGTAATTAGGTATTCAGCTTCCACATCTGAGAGCTCCCACTGCAGCTCCCCACAACTATTGTTTATCCTTCATCTGTGTCTTCATTTCAAAACAAAACAAAGTGGAACTTCCAAAGAAATCCTGAGGAAATTAAATTCCCAACATCAATTAAAATTCAAATATGCTTTGAGCACCAGATTTTTTTTTTTTGAGCTGCTTTGGGCAATTCCAGCCAAAATCCAGTCAAGAAACATGTAAATCCGAGGGGGAAGGGGGAACCTTTCTCATGGCAAACTCCTGGCTGCTGAAAGCTTTTGTGGCCTCTCAAATATCAATGCTTTCTCACTCTATTTCTTCTAAACCAGTGAATAAGATGGAAAGATAAGAAGAGAAATGCCATTTCTCTGGAGAGACCTTGTCTTTTTTGTGTAATTTTTGTCTTTCTTTAATAGAGTTGTGGGAAAGTTTCACCAACTCTACTCTGCATATGCAAACTTTACCTTTCTTTTGACAGCTTGTTTGCTGAGACATGTCTGATCTGTCTGCAGGTGTTAGACATGAATATCCAAGTCAGATACGATACAAAAAACTAGTAAAACATAACCTTGGTGAAAGACTGCCCGACTTGTTTTAAGCTGCTTTGGAAGAAATGATGTAATTTACCTTTTTTACCATTGTAACAAATATCCTGCCCAGTTTTAGATTGCACCTGCAACTATTTTCAAGTTGGAAATCAGCAAGAGGAGTATTTCTTTTCATAAAAGGCTGTTGGGCCTTTTCAATTTATTTTTTTTCTTTTTTTTAATTATTACTGAGAAAGGATGACATTACTCAGAGTTACTCATGTAGTGAACATGCTGGGCCTGGTCTTGTGCAGGGTCATGTAACCCACTGAGGTGTTGACCTTTTGTTAGGAAAAGAACCACTTTTAAAGAGTCATGGATTGACAAGACGTGGTTTAAAACAAGCACACTGTTTTTGTTTTTTTTTTTAATTGAAATTACACTTTTTTTAAATTGCATTTAGACATTTTGAAGGGAGCAGATCATTATCTAGCTAAGACTCACTTCAAGCACAACTTAGTTTGGTCAAACATTTCATGAAATTAATTATTGTTTAGCATAGAGATTTAAGCCACTCTGAGTCACAACTTGTTTTTAATGTTGGAAATATTAAGCTTGAAAATCTACAAGAATGTGACAGTCTTACCAGTGTTCAATATCTGACTGTCAAAATGTGGCTCGGCCTTTTCAGAAGATAAGAAGAGCACTTAAGTTTCAATACATCTACTTGCACACGAAATATTACTAATCTTTATCAGCTTCAACCTTCTTAAAATAAAGAATAAGCCTGATGACATCTGGCTGGAATCAGAACCAGGCTGGTGATGCAGGGGTGACTGTTGGACCCTCGGTGCAATGTGAGCTTTGTTTCACAGAATGGGGCTGGGGGGGACACTCCTTGTCCTCCCAAAATCTGGGAGCTGCTCTCAGACATGATTGCTTTTGTTATTGGGAATTCTTGCTGGTGTCTTCACCTGGCTGATGTATTTATTGGAAGAAGTGCTGCTGCAGCTCCTGTGGTCTGTCTGTGTCTCTGCAGGGTGCGTGAAGCTGCCATGACCAGCCTGATGGAGGTGACGCTGCTGCTGGTGCAGAACGAGGCAGAGCTAATTAATGCCAACATGTATGTAATGCCAACAACAACATGGATTAATGCCAACATGTATGTAATGTGCTGCTCCTGTGTCTCAGCTCTTACAGCTCCATTCCTGCAGGAATGCAGTGCTTGGACCCTCTGTGCTCCCTCCTTTAGTGTGACAGAACTGGGACAGAAGTGTGTCAAGCCCATGCAGATGTGCAGGATTTGACATCTGGTTTTCAGAGGGAAAGCCTTGTAGACAGAACCTGAGTGGCAATCCCACCTTGGAAATGCAGCACAGCTGTGGGATCTGGGCTAAACCCAAATGGTTTAAACCAAACCTCTGTGGTGCTTTCCAGTAGTGTTCCCTGAAATAGAAAGCAAACCTGCCTGCTTATCCAGAGTGTCACATCATCAATTTGGAATGTGACCAAACGTGAGCATGAGTTTGAATTTGTTTCTTTGCAGAATTATTAGTAAGGAAAGAAAAATAATTTACACTGAGCTCCTGATTTTTAATTTCATGATACAGTACTCCTAATAATAGAAGAATTGTTAATAAATACCATTTTTAAAACATAGCTTGAGCTGCAGCAAAACTTTCCTAATAGTGGTTTGGTTTGTAGACAGAGTGTGCCAATGATTAGGTGAACATAGACATGGTTTGGGTTTTAACTAACAAAAACCCAAATGTTGAAGGACACCTGGAAGGAAAGTACTGGATTCTCTAAGAATACACTGCTCACTAGTGCCCATTTTCAAGAGCTTCCTCCTGTTCATCTGTTTATACACAGATTATCCACATGGAACTGACAAAAGCATTCCTGCCAGCTGGATCCCATTTTCTAAATATTCTAGGCCTTGGTGTAGGAATGGAGGAATTTTAGCTGGTTTAACTATCATTAGTGGCTCTTTCTGAAGGGTACAGGGCCTTGTGGGACACAGTACTGGAGCTGAAAGTTCAGTTGTGAACATAAACAAAATAGGATATTGTTAAAAAGCAGCCAGAATTGAAGAAGTGATTTACTTGGGATGTAGGAGAGACCTTGTCCTCTGCTACATCTGCAGTTTTTTACTTCAAAGTGTGCTTTTCTCAAAGTTCTGCTCTATTTCCATCCGAAATGGAGCAGTTCAGCCAAGCCATAAAGCACTTTGTTATCTTTTTGGATGAAAGGTGGGGCAGTATATGTAAAAGGTGGATAAAATACTCTCTAACATTAATGTCATGCTGATGGATCTGTGGAAGATAAAGCCTCAGCATTCTGTCACCATGTCCATGTCTTAAATCTCTTGTATGTTCATTCTGAAGAGTTAAACCAGAACACTTCCCTAGCAGGATCATTCTTGTTCATTTAATTGAAAGTATTTAAATCTAAATACACATACTGCTGCTTAATTTTTCTGATTAATTGTTTTCTTCCTTATAGCTGCAAGCAGATTATGTGCTGGCTGGCTCAGCAGTCAGCTGAAAAAATAGATAAATTCCGAGCTCATGCAGGATCTGTGTTCCTTACTCTTTTACACTTTGACCACCCTCCAGTTCCACACATCCCTCATCGAGAAGAGCTGGAGAGGATATTTCCAAGGTAAGGTATTGAAAAATATCCTAAACCAATGAAAATAAAAGATAAATGCACACAGTTACACCTAAACCAAGAATTTGCTGGTCGTTTTTGTGCCCAAATGCCCAATATATGTATGGAGGAATATTTGGTGTTGTTTGTTAGGATTTCATTGAATTGTCTTAGGAATATGTGTGAATGTATTTTTTTCCTCAACTGGAAAACATTCCTCATAATGATAGTTTTTAATGAATTGTATTGTTTTAACCAAGCTCTAGTTGCAGAAATTTTCCAAGATGGACTTTCTAGTTAAAGCAAGAGTGAGAGCAACTCATTCCTGAGTGGTGATTATGATACCTGATGGGAGTGGGGAACATGCAGCTTTGTGTTTGGGAGAACCTCAGCCTGCTGTGACTCCAGGTGCTCTGTCTGTGAGGCTGCTGATCATCCGTGCTGGGAGGGTGTGTTGGCCTTTCCTGGGAAAGGTCTGTCCTTGGATCAGCTGTTGAGTAGCTGGTGGTGGGAGAGAACACAGAATGAAACTGCAGCAAGAAACTCATTTTCTGAATGTAGACCAAAGTGCCTGGGGAAGGGAAACTGCAGTTCACATCTCACCTGGATGACAACAAGGATTTGAAGATTCCTTCGCTATACAGGCAGTGGCTGAAGCTTTGATTTGTATTTTCCCCATATGCTCAAAGACCAATGTTTGATTTGATACTTAGGTAATCCAGAGACCTTCTTCACTGGTGTGGAGGAGCAGTGTGGGGAGAAGAAAAGCAGAGCACCCACACGAGATGAGCCTTTCCCTTCCCCTTTCAGGTCGGAGAAGGAGACGCTGAACTGGAACGCGGCGTCGGAGGCTTTCCCTCGCATCACGCAGCTCCTGGGCCTGCCAGCCTACCAGTACCACGTGCTGCTGGGGCTCTCTGTGTCTGTGGGGGGCCTGACAGAGACCACGGTGAGAGCACTGTCCTGTCTTTAACCTCAGGGGCTGTTGGCTGTTGTTTGAAAAGGATCTTGTCTTCTGAGCGTGCAGGGAACAAGGAGCGAGAGTGATGCCGTGGGAAGGCTGAGCTGGAGCAGAGACTGGACAGAGCTAAGAGAATAAAGTAGATATTTATTAAAAGGTCTTAAAGGATGCACCTTGGGCAGGACAAGAGCCTGGTCAGGGCTACACCCAAGGTGGACCCAAAATGGTCACAAAATGGATCCAAAATGGTCACAAAATGGACCCAAAATGGTCACAAAATGGACCACAGGTCACGAGGTCTCACACTTTGATAAGTTTTGGTCCATTTGCATATTGGGATTTAATTGTCCAATTACAGCTGCAGGTTATGAAGTCCCATCCTTCTTGTTTTCTCTCTTCAGCCCACCCTTGTTTGTGCTTTTGGGCTGAACACTTGTCCCAGCTGTCCTTGGTGTGCAGCAGGAGAAGGATTTGTTTTGTGTCCCTGCTGTGTGCAGAGCTGAGTGACCCTGAGTGTGAGCTCAGAGCTGCACCCTGGGCAGCACAGAGCCTGAAATACATGAAAGATAAAACTTAAGGCATCAAGAGTGCTTTGTTTCTCCTCTGCTGGCCTGACAGGACCTGAGAGTTGCAGCCCCACAAGTCCCAGCCCTGGACTGACTCTCCCAGCTGGGATCAGCAGCAGAGCCCCCCAGCTCAGTGCAGGGCAAGGGGATTGCTCTTCTCACATGAGGTGACAGCCAGTTCGTTTGTCACCTGATGCAAGGTGTTAACTCCTAGTTGGCAATAGGTGTTAACAATTGCACAGGTTCCTTTTTTAATTACTTTTGATACATTTTCTACTAAAATACCAGTGAGATGTCAGAAGTTCCATTACCAAGAAATATCATTCAAATGTCTGTCTCAATCCTCTGAGCTTTGCAGTCCTTATTTCATTCTTTTGGCATGAACAATCTCTTTATCACTTACTTTGGCAGTCTGCTATGCTGCCAAAATTTTCCCCACTTTCTTATAATTTTAGTGTATCCTTTTGTCCTTTATTACAACTTGCATTGATAGTTTCAGAATTCTTGGTTTCCAGATATTTGGCTTATAAAATTTTTTGATTTGTTGTAGCCAAAGATGTAAAATGTAAGAAGACAATTTTGGGAGTAAGGACGTGGTTCACTATGACACCACAGAGAAATATCAGACCAGTAACAGAATATTTTGGACTGTCAGTTAAGTCTTTAAATCCCAGTGGTGCTGTAACATGAGGAGGAGGCTGTGAGTCAGCACCCCTACAGTGGTTAAGAGTGTTTCTAATTAAGATTTCCATCTCAAATTAAGAAAACTGGTAGAAAAGTGAAAAGTGCTGGGAAACAGAGTTGTTGTGGAGGGGGAACAGCTCCTGCTGGGTCACAGAAAAGAGTTAAAATCACCTGGAGTTTATCTCCCATGGCTTCCCCTTGTCAGTCACAAGTTGCCCAAGTGATGTTTTTTGGCCTGGTGCTGTGGGTTCTGCTCTTGGGATGCAGGGATGTCTGTGAGCCTTTGGGTCTGCTGGAGAAGAGTATTCAGTGTCTGTGCAGCCTCTTCTTTAAAGCAATTCTGAGCATTTTAATGTTTCTAAAATGGCAACTAATTATATGAAAATAGCCATTTTAAAACTTTGAAAACATGTGTGTGTTGGTTTGTGACAGTAATTATCAGACAGACAATGTAACTCTTACCAGATTCCTTTAATAGCAAACATGCCCATGAAATTCAGCTTTCAGTCAAGCACAGTTAATTATAGGAGGCTCCAAAACCAAAGTTATTTGTCCAAGTATAAAAAGGAGGAAAGTTTTGGAGAAACAGACATTCTGGCTGCTAGCTGGGGTCAGAGGAAAATTCTCATTCAGTATTTTAATTTTTATTTTAAGGCCCTGGTTGCATTTAGTTACGAAAAGTTGGAATAATTCAGTTACACTCAGCTCCCTGCCCTTGTTACATCTGCCACTGTGTTAAGGGAAACCTTCTGCTGTGTTCTCAAACTGTGATTGTGAAATGTTCACTTTGCTGTGATCCTGCAGTTTTCTTTAACACTAAAGGCTTGTTCTGGCTAAAATATTCTCGAGGGCTTTAGAAAGAAGATGACCTAATTCTCTTTAGAGGCAGCTGGAAAGGCAGGGGAGGGCACTTACACTTGGGAGTGTATGTGTGTGGTGAATTACTTTCAATATCTAAAATGTGATACAGAAATTAGAATTGATGTGTTTTACAATGACTGGTGTTCAAACTACTCTGTGGAAGCCTGTAGCATTCTTTGCTCAATATCCAGAGACTGATTTAAAACATTGATAGAAAATTTTAAGAACAATCCTAATAAATCCATAGGAACTAAGCAGCTTTTTAAAATCTTGGATGGAGGAAAAGGATTATTGGAATATGTGTTCCTGCAGGAATGTGTGTGTTCTTGTGACTCTCTTCCCTCTCTCACTTCAAAAATCTCTGTGCACATACACACATGGACATGGAAGTTAGAAAGAAGATTCTTGTATATACTGCAAGATAATCTCAGTTCAAATGTCAGTTTGTCTTTTAGTCATCTCAGGGAATTTACAGGAGAAAGGTTCTGTTGTAATTCCATGGTCAGTGGCAGTTTGGCTGCAGCTAAAATTGCTCTGCAGTATATTTAGTAAGAGTAGGTCTTTGTTTGGCTTTTTCAAGAGATTTTCTGG
Organism: Nicator chloris; assembly: GCA_013400495.1. NCBI lineage: Eukaryota > Metazoa > Chordata > Aves > Passeriformes > Pycnonotidae > Nicator > Nicator chloris. The sequence continues at coordinate 45,270 of WAAE01015143.1, forward strand.
CATGGGCCGTGTGGGGTCTCTGAAGTGTTTTGATGGCAGTGGGGCTGCTGGAGGAATTGTAGCTCAAGCATTGGAAATAATCTGGGAAAACAGAAGATGTCATTCCCTGTGGGATTTGGCACTCTGCTCCATCACCATGTGGTTCAAAGGGCACTTTCTCTGTGTAAAAGAATCTTCTAATTATACATCTGGCCCACAGTGATGCACATTTCTGATGGCTGGATAAAACCCCTCAGTCTGTGGAGATCAGATGGACAATGCTGGCCTTTCTCCAGTGCACAAACCCTGCAGTTGTAGGGGTCAGGATATAATTTTGATATAATTTCATTATTGTTGAACTACATCACATTCAAAATTTTGGTGAAGCACAGAATGTCCCGTGATTCCCCCTCCCCGCTAGAGAGTGAAAATTGCATTTTAAAATGGTATAGAAATTGTAAGTAAAGCCTTAAAAAAAAAAATCAACATATTCTGAACTCCTAAAGTTCCTCCCAGGCAGTACCAGAGCTGTGTTACTGTGTTAGATCTCACAAACAAAAGTATTGGGGTGTTAGTAGATGATATTCTAAAACATCTGGTTACAGGGACAAATTGTGTGCAAATGAATCCATATTTGGTGGAAGAAACAGGACCCAAATCCTCTTTTCTTGGTTGAGAATTCTTGAGCAAAATACACTTGAGAATAATTCCAGGCATTCTTTTCTTAGGAAAAAAATAGTGTGAATTATGATATTGCTACTTCATGTGAGGGATCACTGCTGCAAAGTACAACCCAGTGCCCCTGGATGTGGGTCAGGTGTCTCCATCACTGATGGGGAGCTGAGATTTTGAATGTAACAGATGCTGTTACAAACTGGATGCCTCAGCTCATTCTTTTTGACCAGATCAGTCCCACCTGTTGCCTCAAAACTGGTTTTAGAAGTGCTGTCCCTGTGTTTTGCAAAGCTGACTGGGAACAGTTGCATGAAGGTTTTTGTGGAAACCACGCCAGGCACCTGCCCAGAGCTGCCAATGCCTCTGTGCTTGCTGGAGCTGCACTTCTCCTCCTTGTGCCCTGCTTCAGGAGGTTCCATCCTCAGGACTTGAGTTCTGTCATCAGGTGAAGGGTGCCTCTGAGCACTGTGCTCTGCATCCTGCACGTCCTGCTGCAGGATCTGCTCCTGCCTTCAGCTGGGGGAATCACAGCTTGGCAAACCCTGGTTTGCTGTTTCATAAGAACAAGGTCATTCTCAGGCCTCCTCTTAAATTTGTATCCAAAGTTGTCCCAGTTCCAGCCCATTAACCTCCTAATTTCCTTTCCCAGTCCTTGTGGAACCCCAGGGAAAGGTAAATGTCACACCTTTGATGTAGTGTGAATTTGTGTTCTGCCTAGATGAGGAAGACATTTGGAAATATTCTCTGCAAATACTCAGGAGCAGTTAAGATTACAGCTCAGATACTGAGGCTGGGACAAAAGGAGTTCTCCTGAGGAAGAAATAAGGATTTAATCTGGTCATGTCATGTTGTTATGCTGGAGTTTCTGCCACTATTGAGAAAATGTCCCATTTTTCAATCTCCCAAGCAGTTACATGATGGATTATCCCCACCGTACTTTTGTATTGTTTAATCACTTGTGCTGTCCTCATTCTCCAGGGTTTCTGATATCCTGCTGCTCTGCCTTGGTTTGACACACCCCACCTGGAGCTGTGCTCGTTGCCCTTCATTTTCATGCCCTTTCTTGCCTTTTCAAGTCATTTGGATCTGCAGAGAAAGCACTGAGTCACTCAGCTTCCTTCCAAAAAAATGCTGTGAGATCTCTGAGGTAGTTTAAGAGACAAAAGCAAACAAATACACTACCAAAGAGTTTTTTCTGAGATGGGATTTCTTCTGCTTGGTGTTGATCTCTGCTCTTGGAAGGTGTTAAAATATTTGTTTATAGTAGTCTTAAATGCACAGGTTGTTTTAAAGGGTAGTGTATAATAATGAAGCAGGTTTTGAATTTCAGGAAATCTCTCTTACAGTTGTATATCCTGTGAAGACCTTTCAGTGTCAGGGCCCAGTTTATACTGGGCACACTGGGACACACACCAGGGTTGCTTTTGGAGCATGAAGGAACCACACTGGGCTCAGTTCAGTGTAGCTGCCTTGCACAGACTTTGCTGAGATTTGGCTGTCATTCTGAAACTCAGAAAAACTGAAGAATTTCTCCAAATTGCCTGACCTATTTAAAGACATATTTCTGCTCCTGCATTGCCCAGGATGTTTCAGTACTGAACAAAGTGTTCGGGTTGCAGACTGTGCTGCTTCCCAGGATTGCTGGGCTCTGCTGTTCCCAGGCTAAAGCTTTGGGGAAATAGTTCTGAGTTTTGAGCCAACAGAATGTTTCTTGTTTTTGGGTACTGAGGCACCCATAAATGTTACTGGTAAGAGCTTTGTTAGATAAAATGTTTAAATAGAGATTCCTCTCATTTGCTTTGGGGAAGGCACTTCTGAAATGTGTTGGAATATGTGTCACACTTCCAATGTGATGTTTATCCTCAGCCAATATTTCATTTTCTTTCCCTGATGAAATGGTCAGGCCTCTGAGGAAAAGAGGATTCCCAGTGAGGCTGTGCCTGCTCCCCTCCCACAGCAGCTCCATGAGGGAGCAGCTGGCCTGGCAAGCACAGTGGCTCCTGGAGGTCATGGAATCAGGGAGTGGTTTGGGCTGGAAGGGACCTTAAAACTCCTCCTGTTCCACCCCTTGTCAAGGGCAGGGACACCTTCCACTGTCCCCCGCTGCTCCAAGCCCCGTCCAACCTGGCCTTGGACATTTCCAGGGATGGGGCAGCCACAGCTGCTCTGGGCACCCTGTGCCAGGGCCTGCTCACCCTGCCAGGGAAGGATTCCTTCCCAATATCCCACCTAAGCTGTGGGGAGCTGTTGAGTGATGCTGCAGCCTGTGATGGGTCATGGCCAGTGTGACCCTGTGTCCAGCTGAGCCTTGAGCAGCAGCACTGAGCCCTCCTCTGCTGGCTGATGAGCTCAGTGCAGTGAAAGCAGCAGTCAGGATTTCTCCCTGAGCTCTGTGTTACTTTTAACTGGATTTTGCTGGTGGTTTGTGTGGCCCAAGAGCTTCTCTGCATGCTTCAGTTCCATCAGCTGTTTAATAAATACTACTTGGTGCAGTCCTGGTGTGCTCCTTTGGAGTCATAACAGTATTATTATCTGAGGTGAAGCAGGAGAATCATAGTGCTTTGAGGATGTTTTATTTTGAGGGAAAGAAAACAATCAGCCTTTGATGTGGTCTTTTGTCCTGCAGTGGCAAACGTTAAAAAGGAAAAAAAAAAGAACAACTTTCCTTGGAAATGAGTTGGTGCAGGTCCAACAGCCCTGGTCCTGTTGGGTGTTGGCAGTGATTTGTGCACCAGTATCAGTTCCCTGCTCAGCTGGGAGGGACAGGGACCTGGAGCCCCTGTCTGTGTGTGGCAGTGGCTCTTCCCTGCCCTTCACTGCAGCTTCCTTCTGTTGCAGCTCAGATACTCTGCCCAGAGCCTGTTTGACTACATGAAGAAGATCCAGAGTGAGCCCAGGGCTTTGGGGAGTTTTTGTGAGACGCTGCTGAAGGTCTTTGAGGACAACCTGCGGAATGACAGGTGATGGCTTTCCTTGGCCTTTCTCCCTTTTACAGCTCCTGGAAGTCAGATGTGTGTCAGGCTGGTGAATGCCCAAGGCACATGCATTTCATTTAATGGAGCTGTTTGCTACAGCAGCACCTGTGGTGAAATGTATAACCAAGGAGTGGTGGCAAAATATTTTGTGTATTCAAGTTTTTAAATCATGGAATGGTTTGGGTTGCAGGAGACTCAAAGCTCATCCAGTCCCATCCCCTGCCATGGGCAGGGGCACCTTCCACTGTCCCAGGCTGCTCCAAGCCCTGGCCTTAGACAATTCCAGGGATGGGGCAGCCACAGCTTCTCTGGGCACCCTGTGCCAGGGTCTCCCCACCCTCACAGGGAAGGATTTCTTCCCAATATCCCACCTAAACCTACTCTTTTTCAGTTTGAAGCCATTCCCCCTTGTTCTGTCACTATTGTATTTTTAGTTTGTTTCTTGTCTCAGGTGTTATGGCCATGGTTATTCCAAGTGACATGTGTTGGTTCATTTGGTGTGTAACTCCTGACACAGTCTGTGGAATACATTGTTTATGTCCTAGAAAACAGATGAATATTTTCTAATTCTGTCAGCTGTGTTTTTGGGACCCTGCAAATGTAAACCAGACATGTTGTTAATTAGGTTTTCTCCTTTTGGCTGGGAGGGAATGTCCCCATTCAGCCAACACACACGAGGTACTGAGCAACTCTCCTCTGTGTAAATCAGAGTTCTAATTTACCTATGGGTAGCTATATAGGAAGTTTCCTTCTTTGCTTCTGATTAAAAATAGTATATATCTGTATGCCAAGAAGTGTATTTACCTTGTTGAATCATGTTCTTTCCTCAGGGTGTCTGTACCTCTCCTGACAATGCTGGACCAGATGCTGGCAAATGGCTGTTTTGATATGTTCACTGAGCAAGAGAAGTAAGTTGCTGGAAGTCTCTTTGGTTTCTTTCCCACTGTACAACAGAGCTCTTCAGTCTTACCCAGCTGCTGCTGGGTGCTGCTCTGGGGGCTGCACAGGGCTCCAAGTGGGAGTTTATATTGCAGTGGGAGTTTGTATTGCTTCCTGAAGTGGAACAAACAGCCCTGAAAGGGTCTTGATAAAATCCTTGACTCTCCTGTCCGTGCAGGAGTTTGTCACTTGTTCATTGTTTGACAGCCAGGACATTCATCACATGCAATTTGCATGTTTCACCTGGCATTCTTGCACCAGGAACAGATCCATTCTTTCATTTTCCAGCTTCCTAAATCCCTGCTGCTTGGAGCTCGTGCCTTGCTGTGCTGGGAGCCTTGAGCCCTGGCAGTGTCCCTTGTGGTGCTGCAGAACCCTCTGTGCCTGCAAGCTATGGCTCCCCCAGTCCCAGTGCTTTGGTTAATGTGGGTATCTCCAAAGATGCTAATTAAGACTCTAATAAGAATAATAAAAAAGGCAAAGGCATGTCCCAGCTCTTCCACCCTGAGCTCAGTCTTGTGGAAAGTGTTCAGTTTAGGAACAGATAATGTGAGTGAGATATTCCAGTGTGAAATCATGGGGGTTTGCAGATGTTTCAGAGAAGAAGGGTTTTAATTTCAGTAATATTAAAATCTATTCCACAAGCTCTCCCAGGCAGCATCTTGGCACATCTGCAGGTATTTACAGAACTGTGCAGCACAGATCCTGCAAGCACAGATAGTGGATTGGGAACTTGCTGATTCAAGAATTGCTCACAGCAGATAAATCTGAAAAGCCTTTCTCATTTTGCTTAAGCCCACTCTTGTCTTGAAGTGTGGTTTTAGACATTTCTTAAATTGCATTTGGCAGTCCCTGTTTGAATGGGAACTTAAAGTGAGTCAAAGACAGATGGAGTGAATTTTACTTGTTCAGTTTGGTAATCATGCCAGTGATCTGGGGCTTCCACACAGGTTCCAGTCATCCCTGCTGGGGAAGGTGAGGGATTATGGGTGGAAATTCCAGTCCAAGCCTTGTCTCCCAGGTCACTGAACAGAAACCAAGTGGTAGCAGCAATGCCTTTGCTGTGTGAGTGACTCAGACTCAACCCTGTGGTGCCATTGTGATGCTTTGTGTAAAAGACCTGAAATAAAATCCAGGCCTATTATGGGGAAAAAGATTTTGAAGCTGATCCAGTTGTATTTGCCTCCAGCTTGATGATGAAACCAAAAAAGAAAGTCAATGATGAAGCAGCCAAGTGGATCGTGCTCGTGTCAAGGGAGTGAAATGCTGGCCTGGAGTGCAGAACTTGTTACCCTAAAGAGCCCAGGAAGGGCAGGGCAGTGGGCAGTTGGAAGGCAGTGAAAAGGTGCAGAGTTTAGTTCCTGCATGTGTCAGATTTGGGGAGTGTAGGTGCCTCCTGGTGCAGAGCTGACCATGGGGGAGTTACTGTGGCTACTCTGCCATGCTCTGTGCGTGGATCAAACATGATGGGTGAGCCCAAAATCCCATTTCATGCAATTGTTTGCATTTTGTTACCCTGGTAAGTCCTTAGGCTGTAGTTGGGGATGGATCCAGTGATCCTGGCTCCAAGGCCTGCCTGCCCCTGCTGTTGGATGCCACCTACTCCTTTTTGACCAGAAAAGTCTGACTTTGGGTCTGGTCTCTGGAATGGAACCATTTACTCCCTTTCCAGAGCAGCCTCCATAAAAATGGGTAAGAACATCACAGGGTGGGGAAATGGAGGCACTGTGGTGGCATGGAAAGGCCACGTGTGCCTGCAGTGTCAGGTGGATTTGTGTAGAGTGTGCCTGAAACACAAGCTGAGATACATGAGGTACATGCTTGTATTTTTCCTTGGGATGTTCAGCTCCCATTTCATTTCCTTCCCTCATTATTTTTTGACCATGTTGGGCTTAATGGAGTTTTAGCAAGGGAATTGGCACGTAGGATGTCTGGCATCAGGATTGTACCTAAACCAGCTGCCAAATAGGCAACTGTTGCATTGTAAAAAAGTGTTTGCAAATGCATTTTGTAGTTCAAAATGGAAACCGTGCACTCTCTCATACATTTGTTTTCTAATAAAACATTTGCAGTCCAGAATGGGTGATATCCAACAGAGCTTAATTTAACCAGGATTAGCAGCAGGAGCAGTTTGACCCTCGTGAATGCTCCAGTTAAAACCAGTTGCCACAGGGTGTCACTCCTGCCTTGCACAGGTGGAACCTGCCAGGCATTTTCCTGCCTTTTCACACCCTTCAGCTCCTGCAGTTCAGAATGTAAAGCTCAACATTTCTGGTGTGGTTCTGCAGCTGAATCTCAGGGTTCCAAAGCTCTGTGTGGCTGGTGTGTGATCTCTGTGCAAAAGGACAGGTGAGCCCTGGGTGTTCCTGCTCCACTCTCGTGGTTTGGATGCTTGTGCTCAAGGGAGGTGGATTTACCATGTGTGGAACTGCCAGCAGGGATGGGGTAAACACCTGTCCTGTGGGGTTGGAAATGAATCAGCTTTAGTGTCACCATGGCCATCAAAAGGCTTTCAGAACTGCCTCCTCTGTTGTGCTTGGCTTAGGGAAAAGAAAAGCTGTTAGGCACATTCCAGGCTGTTATTTCCTACCTGTCCTAAGGTGACACAAACCTGCTTGTCCAGCACCAGGGGTTCTCCCTCCCTGGTGCTGACAGCAGGGGTTTGTGTCACTGCACAATGAATGGAGAACTGCTCTGGGTGAAAAGTGCCCTTCTCCCTCTCAGCTTGAGGGGTTTCCTCAGCCTCACAAGTTGTGCCAAACTGGGGAGGGAAGGGAGGGAAGGGGGTTTCTCCTGACAGATGGGTGCTGGGCTGAAGTGGTGGTGGTGCTGCAGCATCACTGCTGCTCCCACCCAACAGGGCAGCAGAGCCCTCAGCTCTGTGGTCACACAGCCCAAACCCTCCTGATTCCATCCCAGAGCAGTTTGTGGAGCTGCTCTTGTGGCAGTGCAGGGAGTGTTTGTGGGCTGGGGCTGCTGGAGGCACCTCAGAGCTCTCAGACACGCAGCAGTGCAGCCTGGGCTGCTGGGAGCTCACCCCTGGCTGCTCTTAAAGCACAGAGGGACCTGGCAGCTCCCTGCTGCTGGTGGGACCCAGAAGAGCAGGCAGGACAAAGGAGAGTGAACTGAGGCCACTGGCAAAGCTGGCATTGGGGTCACTGGTCACAGCTCCTGTGGCTGCTCCCGTGGGTGAGGGATGCCCAGAGCTGCTGGGGCTGCGCAGAGCCCTGGGGATCCTGGCTCCTCAGGAGGGTGGTGAGATGGGTCTGACACTCAGTGCCACGGAAACAGAACAGCCTTGGAATGCCAGTTCAGGATCTAGTGCTCTCTGGGGTGGTGAGTGGCATTTCTCTCTCTGACTTTACACATCCAACAGAAGCACCCATGTGTTCTCTCTTTTTTCTGGTGATCTTGCAGTGCTGTAAGAAAGTCTGTGTCCCACTGATCTCCAGCTGATAATTTCCATGTATCCATCTCCCATGGATTGTTTTTTGAAGCAATTTTACTGCTCTTGCATGAAGAGCCATGCAGCAGAGGGCTGGCAGTGCCTGGTGGCAGTTCCACCCTGGTGATGGCAGTGGCACTGCTGAGACCCAGCTCACCCAGAGGGACACCAGCACCTCTGGCAGTGCCACCTGTGCCCAGTTCACAGAATGCAAAGGGAACTTCAGACTGATCCCTTTTCCCCAGTGCTGATGCTGGCACAGTGCCCACACAGGAGAAGGAATTTTCTCAATTTCCTTTCCAGAGGCCAAGCTATTTGAGTCATTTGAGATCACACATAGGTTAGGTTTGCTTATTGCAAATGTAGCATTGGCAACCAACAGAAAGGAAAGTGCATCTGTTTTAAACACAAAACGCTGCTCTGAGGTTCCATGTTTTAAATTTATTCCAGATGCTCTTGTTCCAGTTGGTCTCTTTGTTGCTCCCCTTCTCAGCAATGTCCCTGTTGTTCAACCAGTTTAAATCTCACCTAATTGACTGCATTGCCTGGCCTGTGCTGAGCCAGGCATGCACTGCAGGGATTGTAATTAGCTGTCTACACAGGGTCTGTAATTGGGGTGGGAGGAGGAGAAATTCCACCAAGGTAAGACAAAACATACCTCAGCATTCAGAGAGCTCTTCCCTCACCCCCCAGAGCAATCCCTGCCCACAGACACACAGGGACTCATTCAAACAGATCTCTGTTGTTCCCACCACGTGTAGAATTCTTTACCTCAGTTTACCATGGATTGTTGTTCAGTTGTTTTTTTTTAACAGGTCACTGTTTGCCAGTACATGCCAGGATTTTGGGACAAATTTTTAAAAAGTCATTAAAAACCACTAATTCTTGTCTGGAAAACTCTACAGAACAAGGCACATTACCTTAACAAAACATCTTGGCACTCCTATAAACATCTTATTTTAAATGTTCTGCCCTTCAACAGATGACAGTACCCAGCTTTCTTCAGTAGTTTTTATCCACAGCTTTGAATTGTGGTAGCAGAAAATGAATGGTACTATTTTGGTTTCTGCTTTCCATACACAGTGCAGTGAGGTTTCCAGAATTCACAGCCTAGAAGTTATTGTGCTCACTAGACAAATATGGAATAGCTTCCTTTGCATCTGTGGCACTTCAGCCTTGAGTGTGGCAAGTAAAAGATTAAATAATTTGACCTGAAATAAAAGCATTAGTCCCTCTCTCCTTCTCTTTGATAGATCCTTGCAATAACTAACAGTACTTGTGTTTGTATGAGTGTCTGGGAAAGAGCTGTGAGAATCACGTTTCCCAGACTCTGTGGAAAAGGAAAGAATTTGCTAAATGTATTTAAAGATGGCTCCATGGGCTGTCCATGAAGCAGAACTGTGAGCCCTGTGTTTAATGACATTGTCTGGGATCACTGAAGGAGTTTGGGCTGTGAAGTAATGGAGTAGTTAAGAACAACATTCATCCCCTTTTATGTAAAGTTTGGTTGGGGACCTTAGGGAATGACCATGATGATACACAAACTGAATAACTGTTATTTGGCTACAGGATAATGGAATTCCTGACACAGTATTTCTGATCATTCCACACTGGTCAAACACAAGCCATGGCAAGCCAGCTATCCTGCATGGACTGAACCTGCTTGGCTCAAAGGAGTTCACTGCTCAGCACACAGATAATAGCAGTGTAAATAATGAATAATAATTTCTTCCCTCTCTGGCTCAGGAACGTGGTGGCCAAACTCTCCTGAGCTGCTGGGGGGGAAGCACAAACCACCCTGCAGTGTCTTGCCTTGCCTTGGAATGTTAGTTTGGCATCCTGACAGTCATGAAATGTCTTTGAAATTCTGCTGGAACCTTCTGCTCATCTTTTTTCCTTTCCCATTTTCAGCCATCCCTTCCCAGTGAAGCTCTTCACCCTCTGTAAAGAGGAGATCAAAAGGTCCAAGGACATCCGGAAGCTTCGCTCCAGCACAGGAGTGTGAGTTAATGGAATCAATCTTTTCTCCCAGAAAGTGAAGAATGTTTAACTTGCCAGATGTAACAGGCCTGGTTCATGTGGAATTTAAATGGGAAATACACACAGATACGTGGGATTGAAGGTTGTGAGAGTCTCATAGTTGTGGATGGTTGAAGTGAGACATGATCTGATGAAGCTGAACAAGTTTTAAATTTTTATAGTCCTGAAGATGCCTAAAGGGCATCCTTTGCTTTTTCATTGTAGAGAGCACAGCTTCCCCTCCCTGCCTTTTTCCCAATGTCCATCTTCATCCTAGTCCTCAAAATGTATTTGTGCACTTATAACACAAGATCTGGTGTTTTTCTGATATTTTCTAGATTTTGTGGCCTGATTCAATTTCAAGGAGACATGAGAGAGAAAGTTTTCTTCCAGTTGTTTCTCCTCCTTTGCCATCCCTTCCCTATAGTAAGTACTGAAGTCTTTGCACATTATCAGCTCTCTTCTTTGCAATACTTTACAAAGGAAAAATAACTCAAAGTGTGTTAAAGCAGCATTCTCTTTAGCAAGTATTGATGTATAGAACAGGCTTTATGTCTCAAGGGTCTGCTCTCTGCAGTGCTGCCCCCTGACAGGCTGCTGCCTGCCTGCCCTGTACCTGGCTGTGCCTTCCACCTCCTGGCCTTACTGGTTAAACTGGGAGCAGTGCAGGTGCCTCAGCCATTTGTTTCTGGGTAGATCTGTTCCCCCTTTGGTGCTGAAAGCTCCAAGCAGATAAGTTACTCTCAGTTCTGTGACATTGCTGAGAGTAGCAACACTGGAGTAGGGCTGGTTCAAGAAAAAGAAACGTTTTTTGTCAGGTGTGACAAAAGCTGGTGCAGTGCAGGAAGGTTTAGCAGACTTTTTACCTTTTTCCTGTAACTAACAGGACACAAAAATCTACAAGAGATCATATGTGTCATGGTATTCTAGTCCTTTAAAATCTCTGTTGACTTTAGAAGGCTTGGGGTTAGGTTTTGTTCATTGCACAGACCTGGGAGCCCTGACCCTGCAAAGTTTGGTACTTCAGGTTTCTGTTCCATCTCCATGCTGTGTGTACTTGCTCCATGAGGAATCCTTTGCAGGAAGGACACAATGTGAGAAATGGAGAGAGATCATTTCAGTTCTGTGGTTTATTGCTTTTTTACATCACAAATGTGTTTTGTTTTTACAGATGGGTCAGTTTGATTTGGGTTCAGAAATAACCCTGTAATTCCTTTGCTTTCCTTTGGCACAGTTGGGCCAGTCTCACTGGTTTGAATTCCTTCCCTGTGAGGGACAGAGGAGTGGCCTTCCAAATGGGCAATGCTGCACTGAGTGTAGGAGCAGGAATTCCCTGAGGTGCTGAGCAGGAATTCCCTGAGGTGCTGAGCAGGAATTCCCTGAGGTGCTGAGGTGGAATTCCCTGAGGTGCTGAGGTGGAATTCCCTGAGGTGCTGAGCAGGAATTCCCTGAGGTGCTGAGGTGGAATTCCCTGAGGTGCTGAGCAGGAATTCCCTGAGGTGCTGAGCAGGAATTCCCTGAGGTGCAGACGTGGTGTCCCTCCCTTCCTGCAGGAAATCCCTGCAGAGGCAGGAGTGGGCTCGGTGTCCACCAGAACGTGGGACCAGCAGCAGGAACAGCCCTGGGCTCTTCCCTGTGGGTCAGAGCATCCAAAGGAGGCCACGAGGATGGGGAAGGCCTGAGGGGAAGCCACGTGAGGAGCAGCTGAGGGCACTTGGTGTGTTCCGCTGGAGGGGAGAGCTCATTGCAGCTGCAACTTCCTCAAGAGAGGAAGAGGAGGGGCAGGCACAGATCTCTGCTCTGTGGTGACCAGTGACAGGACTTGGGGCACGGCCTGAAGTTGTGTCAGGGAAGGTTTGGGTTGGATTTCAGGGCAAGGTTCTTCCCCCAGAGGGTGCTGGGTGCTGGGCACTGCCCGGGCTCCCCAGGGAATGGGCACAGCCCGAGGCTGCTTTGAACACCCTCCCGGGGCTGCCAGGGTGTGAGTGCTGGGGATGGAGCTGTGCAGGGCCAGGAGCTGGCCTGGCTGAGCCCTGTGTGTCCCTGTGTGTCCCCACCCCGTGTGGCTGTGGCTGCTGAGCTGCCCCTCCCCGCAGATCCGCAAGACCACGGCCAGCCAGGTGTACGAGATGCTGCTGACCTACGGCGACGTGGGGGACCCTGGCATCGTGGAGCAGGCCATGGCCATCCTCAGTGACACCAACTGGTGAGTGGGAGCTGCCCCAGATCGCCCCCTGTGCCCTGGAGGTGACAGGGCTCCGTGCCTTTGAAAGCTGGGGGGAGGAAGCTGTAAGAAGGGACAGCGTAGGTGCAGCTCTTCATTGCTCCCAGGCCACGAGAGCAGGGCTGCAGGAATTCCTGTGTTCTAAAGAACTCTCCAGGATGCTGCCCACTGCAAGGGGGAGGTATCAAATCACCATCAGATAAAGTAAAATACCCATATTTTTCTAACAGCGTAAAAAGGGAGGAAATCTTGGAAGTTTTCCACGAACCAGGGACTGGGCTGTGCAAACAGTCAAACTTAACTGTACAGACAGTTTCTTGGCATTTATGAGCACTGGCAGGATTTGGGGAAAGGAAGGATCTCTGCAAGCTGGAAAACAACAGAATTAGCAGAACAGCTCAAATCTCCCATGAAATGTAATTACTCAACATGCTACAAGCGTTGTATTCAAGGAAAGATTTGGAATTGGAGCAGTTCAGATGTTTCCCAGGCATAGGATGGCAGGAATTAAACAACCACTTCATAGAATGTAACTCATTTTTCCCTGCTCTTATCTGTACTGTTACCTTCTTCCAGGGGCAGGGGAAGAGGGTCCTGTTCTTCATGAGCATGAGGCAGTGACTTTTAGAGCAAAGGAATCATTCCATGAGCACCTCTGCAGTGACAGGAGCAGGGAACCAGCATTTTGGCACTGGATTTTCCCCTTTCTGCAAATTCTACCATTGGGCATTATCATCCCCTGGGCAGCTTGATAAAAGGTTGCATGCCTGGGAGATTTGAGGAAATACAGAACTTGAAGATAATAATTAGTTCATTCGTTTTGCTGCCTTGTTAAACATTTTTCCTTGTCACAGACCCGGGCCATGGGGCTGCTGCCCCAAACAGCAGTCACAGAGAACAGACAAACATAGAAAAATATGTCATTTATTTAGTCATTATATTAAATGGCTTTTTGTCTTCATTGACATTTCATGGAAATAAATTTGTCCCAGACAAGTTCAAAGAACAAATCCACCTTCAGAGTGGGTGACAGAGTTGCAGACTGCATGTTACACCGTTGGACTTTTATGTAGTTTCCAGTTTATTTCTGTGCTTAAGCTTAAAGAACTTTATATTTGTGAAAAGAAAGCTGAGTTTATCATTAGGAGGGGTGGCTGCTGCTCTTTTTCTGAATTTTCCAGTACAAAAGTAGCACAAGAGCCTCAGGTTTGGAGTGGTGACCAACAGTTCTGCCCGTGGTTACAATTCCTTGTTTAAGGGCACGTGGAAGTTCAGGATTGTGTTGGGTGTGACTCAGAGCCCCGTTTGGAAACCTGCATTTAAGAGCAGGCTTGCTCAGGAATTGCAGAAGGAATGTTTTAACTGCCACTGCAGCAGGATGAGCTGAGTGCTGTCACCAAGGGGTGCTGCCAGGGCCAGCACTCACAGTGGTACAGGAAAAGCAGTGGCAGTTCAGCTCTGCTCATCAACAGCTCAGTTCCTAAATCAAAGCAAAACACCTCCCCAGAAAAACACTCCAGAGAAATGAATATTCTGTTTTCACCCTGTTGTTTTTAGGGTGTGCCTGGCTTATTCTGGCTTGCAGCAAGCCCTGAGTGCCCTGCTGCACTGTGCCCATTGCTCTGAGATGAAAGACAAAGAGCTCGTTTACTCCAAACTTAATTGTTTTATCTTGCTAGAGTTGAGCTGTTTACAGAAAAAGAGATTTGAAGTTGTTGCTGAGTGTCATAGTGAGCTGCTTGTTTTCCTCAAGCTCTCCCAGTGCTAAAATAATCAGTCTAAATTCTGAATTACCTAAGTATTAGCAGCAGGAAGCCAAATGAGAATTTGAAGGAATATGGTAATTACTGCAATACACATATTTTCCTTGTTGGGACTCCAGAGACCTTATCATACAATTGTGTCATGCAGAGTTTAAACAAATTACTCTATAAATAATACACTTTGTTTAGCCACAGGAAAGTTTCCAGTAGTAAATAAGACAAATTGTCCAAGTTGTGAAAAAAAAGGTTGAAGTTATTTCTAACTCGCCCTTTTTTGCTTTCTTTCTGTAGAGGGGATGGGAGAGTCTTCTTCAAGCCAAAATAACTTTAGATAATAAATTAAATTAACTTCTGATCAAAAGGGTTGTACAAATAAGTGGGTTTTTTTTAATATAACATTCTATAGAAGAATAGTCTTGGACATTTTATTAGCCCCTGGTTACCTGTGGCAGATCTGGTGTGTATTTGTGGTTTTACCTGACTTAGGGTGGTACAGAAATGTCCATTAGTCCTCAAATGTGACACTGCACAAACTCCTGTCATTGCAAATGTGCATGAAAGGACACAGCCATTGTGCTGCAGGGGTGGCATGGATCACTTAGGGAGTCCTGTGGATGTGTCTGAATTAACAACCTTTAATTGGGAACAACCTTTGCTCTCCCAGGGAAGCAGAGCTGCCCGTGGTGAGGGAGAGACGAAACTGCCTCTGTGACCTCCTGAAAGTGCCCCGACCCCAGCTGGTGGCCAAGGTGAGGTGGGAATGTGCTCCAGGGGTGCTTTGTTCGTGGAGGTGTCCCTGAGGATGTCCCCAGGCAGCTGCAGAACACGTGGGGTGGCTGGAGCTGGAGCCCCAGGCCCTGGCAGCCCCATTCCAGAGAGCACTGCAGGCTGGCAGTGCCACATTCCAGACACAGATGTGCAGCCACTGCCCCTCTGCCCTTCCTGGGGAAAGGGAAAAGGCAGCAACTTCTCCATTTCAACAGCAGGATGATGACATGAGGTGGTGTGCAAACCCCAGGACTGCAGCACTGCCTCTGTGGATGAATGGCACACAAAACCATCAAGTGTGTGTGTATATGTATATATATGGATGTATGTAATGTACATTTTTAGATCGTTTGGACATGCCCACCCAGCTCAGTATTTCAGAAGTACAAACTCTCTGCTTTGGTAGGGGTTCTAGAGGAGGTTTTTAGTGTTTTAATGAATATGTGTTACTGTGTATGTATAAATATTTATCTTGCTTTAAAGACTCGTACTTGAGACACTGTGAATACCCTTCAAAGACCTCCTGCTGCCTCACTGCAGTTTCTTCACTCATTTTCCAGTTTTTACCATCTGCTTTTAGTACAATTTTAAGAAACCTCAGCTAATATTTTTAATAATTCTGGAAAACAAGAGTCAAAACCTCCTGCCCAGACAAGGAGTTGTTTTTAGAACAAAAGCTGGCCTGAATGTTGCTTTTAAAGGTTTTCTAATCAAGTAATAAAAGGTTATGCTCAGAATAAGAGATCATATAGGATGAACTCTCGGATCTCAAAAAACTTATTTTAATCCTTAATTACTGAAAGCTGAGAGAAGACTGATACTTTAGAAGAAAACTCTCTAGGATAAACAAAATAATAAGAAATATCCAAATACATGTCCAGGTATCTCTGATGGAGCTGGGACAGGTGGGATGTGGATGTTTTGTGCTCAGTTTGGAACTTTACCTCTTGCTCCCCTGGGCATAAGCAGACAGTCAGTGTCAGTGCCAGCCCAGAGCTGGGCCTGCAGCTCAGGGTGCCACTGCAGAGCAGGGGCTGTCCCCATGTCCCCGTGTCCCCAGTGCTGCCCCCAGCACTCAGCTCAGCACAAGGGGGAGAAGCCAGAGAGGAGGCCAAGCATGGCAGGATAAAAAGGTGAATGAAGTTGGCTTCAGCTGAAATCAACACTTTCTACTCCTTTAAATTTTGTACAAATAAAACCTGCTGGAGGGGAGTTGAAAGTGTGGTGTTAAAAGGACTGAATATTACAGCTTTGTATTTTCTTTTCTGTTCAGGTTAGTTAATTACATGGCTGGGACAGTGCCAGGACAGCCATGCCTGCTCCCTGTGACCTGTGCTTTCCCTTTCTCTCTGGCAGAGCTCAGCATGAGGAGGAGCAGCCCTGGAGCTCGTGGATCCTGAGCTGCCAGGATGGGATGAGGCTGAGCTGTGGCATCCAGACAAGCTGGATCTGAGCAGAGCTGGGGACTGCACTGCTGGCCAGGAGAGGCAGAGCCTGCCTGAAAGCACAGCTGTGCCACAGGAAGACAACCAAAACCCCTTGTTTCCAGTTTTGAACGTTGCTGTCTGACAGGTTCTTGTCATGCTGTGTCACACTGACCTGTCTGGTTTGGTGGCAGTGGTTTGTACTTCCCTGACTGAACGGAGCCTGTGCTTGTCCACACACCAAGAATTAAACCTGACCTGCTGCTCTGGTCTCTTCCAGATTTATTTTTCAGAGGTGAGAATGGCAACACTCAGTGATACTGAAATCATCCCAAGCATTAAGTGTTCCTGTGGAAAAGTCTGTCATTCCTATGTCACAGTCAAACAAAACCCCCAGGTTTCACTTCAGCTGATGTCAAAGTCTCTCATAACAGCTCTTTATGTAACTAATTCAGACAAATTGTTTCTGTGGTAAGCTCAGTTTTGAAGCAGGTGAGTCAGTTCTCAAGCAGCTGCCAGGAATGCAGCTCATTTCTTACCCCCTACAAAATGAAACAGCTCTGAAATGGATCTTCAGTGAGATCAGTGTGCTGGGGAGGTCAAATGCACAGGCCACATCAGAGTGTAATTACAGTTACTTTATGGCTGTAATTAAATCCCACTATCCCAACACTTGCACGGTGGCTGTGTGTGTATATAGACACATCTCTACAAATTTGAAAGGAAGGGAAAATGCAGGCAGAGAAGCTAAAACCAAGCCAGTTTCTCTGTAAAGTAAATGCTGCAAACTGCAGGTGTTCACTTCCAGTGCTCCAACCTGGCTGGCTCAGATTCTGTTTGGTTTTGAAGTAACTATAAATGAGATTATTCAATACTTCTTAAGCATTCCTGCAAGCTGCACTGGCAGCTGGAATTAGTGGAGCTCAGGGTTCTTCCCTGACTCTTGATCCAGTGGTTCTGAACTCCCACTGAGCAGAGCTGATATTGGCCACGTGCTGCACACACCCCAGCAGGAAATGCCCCTTCACCCACAGCCCCTGTGCTGCTACATTGCCACTCAAAGGGAACTTTCTAGAACATTCTTGTGAGATTTGGGGTTGTACAGTTACACCTGTAGGTCCCTGCTGCAGCACAAGCTGTGCTGGCACAGCTGGAGTGTCCCAGCAGGGGAAGGGGCAGTGGAGATGGTGAGGAGCTGCACAGGGGCTCCCCTGGCTGCCACAGACTCAGCTGTGCCTCCCACAGCCCCAGAGCTGAGGATGCTCCCTCTGAACCAGCCCTGGCCCTCTGCAGAGCCCTGGCAAACACCAGCAGCTCTCTGGGAGCAGGGGAGAGCTGAGGGCTCCAAGCAGTGTGACACAGAACTCTGTGCACTTGCAGTGCTTCAGGCTTTGCCTTTCCTAGCAGTGCTCTGGTAACTTGGGGGTGCTTGGGGGGTGTTTAAATTTGAAACACAATTTCCCAGTCAAACTGAGTGATGTGCAACAGCAAAACTCAGCACACAGCATTGCCCTGGTGTAACTATGACCTCCCTTACAAAGGGGTTACTCAGCCCAAAGATTAAATTAACAAAGCACAAATGCTCAGAAAGTTCTAAGCCCCTGAAGAATTTGGTCTTCCTGCACCCAGAGCCACAGAGAGCAGCAGTGCCTCACCTTGCTTTAGTTAAAGTGATAATAATCCAGCCCCTCCTTCAGGTTCAGTGTGTCCAGGTTTGTTTCAAAGGCTCCACCTGTCAAGTCCTGCGAGGGAAGAACAGGAAAATGAGACCAAACTCATTTCAGGTTGTAACAGGTTTGTGTTGCTGATTCTTTAGGCCACAGAAGGAAGTCCCATTTGCAGAACTAAACAAATAAAGCAAGGCTCAGGAAAGTTTCTATTCAAAAATTCAGGGTATGTTGACAAGTTAGTGTTGAACTCGGTGTGGGGGATTATCAGACAACTCCTCAACTCTGCTGTGCTGCTCTGGAGCACACAGGGGCTGCCCAGCCCAGCTCTGCTCTTGTGTTTGCTGGCTCTGACAGCAAGAAAATGGACCAAGGGAGTGAGTTGGACAAAAGAAGTGGTTTGGGTGGATTTTGAGCACTGCTAAAGTTGTCTGATAAAACAAGCCCTTCATCAAACAGATGAAGTACTCTGCAGAGTTCAAGGTGTTTCCTTTTGAGCTCCAGTCAAGTTGTCAGGACAGGAACTGGGTACATGTGGTGCCTGAGCAACCTCAGTGATGTCATTAAGAAAACAGGGCAACTTCAGCATTCCTGAGCACTGGGTCTTCCTGCAATCCTTAGTTACTGATCTTAAGGAATGTCACCAAAAAACCCCCCAAAATTAATGCTGACAACACCATGGGGGGGTAAAGCTGTTGCTCGTTTGTGTGCCCAGAACAGCAAGGGTGAAGCTTTAACTCTGAATGTTTACAGAAATTGAGTCCCCCTGAAACTGGAATTGAAGGAGTTGGAAAAAAATAACCTGCTTTATAGAGGGGATAAAAAAATACATAAGAGACCAGATGCTAAATTAAGTGGGAGAGTTAAAGACAAACCTTTCATTCCCAGAGCACAGGAAAAAACAGGCAGGGCTGTACAATAAAAGATCTAACCACAAATTTTCTGAAAACTTTATACAATCAAACTAGTTTAATTGCTGTGACAGAAAAATAAAAATCCCTTTCATTTCCAGCCATTGGAATCCAAGCCAAGGCAGGGCACAGTGCAGCATTTCTGAGCATTTTGCTTTCACCTCCAAGCGAGAGCCAACACAGCACAAACCCTTGGGTGGAGTGGCCCTGCAGGGCCACACTGCTCTGACCAGCTAAAGCCACACTTCCATTCTCTTCAGCCAAAACTCAGCAGAATTCCAGCTCCAGCTGTCTGCAAAGCCATTATAAAATGCAAACGGAGCAAAGATCAGAGGATGCCTGCTTCTTCCAGAAGGATTTGCTCTGGTACCAAAGCCATGCCAGTGCTCAAAAGGGAGGAACTGCCTGAAAAAATAAATTAGCTGCTCCAAGTACCTGGCCAACAGTCACTTCTTGTAAACAGCCCATTTAATAAACACATCTAATCTCCAAAGTCACCCTCTTAGAGCTGCATAGAAACATGCAGGTTTTGTCTGTATCAAAAGGAAAAATAATCCCCTACCATGAACAGCAAAATAAAAGCCAATAAAGCCCCTTAAAGCACACTTCCTTCTTCAGAAAATGGTGATGAACTTAGGTTGGTAAAGAAGAAGCAAATAGAAGATGCTCAGTGGCCACGAGGGGGAAAATAGACTGAAATCCCAACTGAAGTCAGAGGTTTGCAGACAAGATGTTGTATAATAGTCTCATTGTAAGGCTTCACAGATGAAATGTGCTCTAGAACAGGTTGCACAGATGTTTTGTCTGGGGACTTCCACCCACTGTTATATGAAAAATTAAATGAGTTGCAATAGTACTTGCTGATCTAAGAGTTTCTCAACCAACAGGACACAATAATGCCCCGAGGCAGTCTCAGCCTGGCTTTACAACCCCGAGTCAGAGCTCAGGGTTGATCACGAGCTTGGGAGTGCCAAGTTAAAAGCAACTGCCAGAGGAGAGGAGATTCAGCTGATCCATCTCTGAAGAGATCCAGCACAGTGTTGGAATGTCAGTGCTGTGTGCAGCTGCAGGTTTTAGTTGCTGTCAGAGGGGTTTTTATTGGTGTTCACCACCGCAATTATTTGCTATTTTAAAGCTCCTGTGTTATAACAGCAGAAGAACTGGTGGTTATCATCTTCTAATTACATTATCAGGGCAATTAAACCAGTTGAAATAAACTACTACAATCAGATACAGAAGTTACTTCAGAACTGGCAGGGCCAAAAAAAAAAAAGGCTTTTAGGGTCTGATTTAAAAACAGAGCCTTTGTCATGCATGGGGCTGCAAAGACTTGGCCCAAAGGAGGCTGAGTGCATGTGCTCATTGGGTATATTTGGTATTGGGCAAGGAAGGGCAACAGACCCAGCTCCTTCACAGAAGCCATCCCTTTAATTCTTAATTTTACCTAATCCTGCTGATTTAAATCCCAAAATACCCCTCACAATCAGTAAATTAAAAAAAAAGCCATTCAACTGTACAGCAAAAGCTTCTGGGAAAAGGCACTTTCAGAAAATGGAAACTCATTTTGCTCAGGAGCAGCCAAGGCTGGAACTCACCAGCTTCACACAGATCACGAAGGGTGGAGTTGCATCCCTGAAGTGACACACAGGAATTTTTGGTTTTGGTCTCTCCTGCAGGAGGAAGGGGTACAGAAGCACTCAGGTTACTTGCTAGCTTGGTTTTAGGAGCTGCTAAACTCTAAAAGGAGAAAAAAATATGTTGAGCTGTGATGCTAAAGAGACTTTGCTCATTCTCTGCCCGTTGCTTCAGTGCCCATCACATTTCAGTGCCATTGTGTGAAGTTCCACCAAACCTGAATTTGGAGCTTTCTGCAGCTGGGAGGAGCTGGTCTCACTGCTCCACTGCTTCCTCCTCACCTCCAAGGTCTGCTTCCAGCCCTTTCCCAAACAATTCCCTCTTTGATCTGATGGCCAGCTATGCAGCTCCAATAGCCTGTCCCATAACAAACTATGTTCCTTCTTTTTTTTTGGTTCATTTTTTGCCACTTTAGTGAGCTGCATCAGTTCCTGTGCCCTCAGACAGCACCAGAGCAGGCACAAGAGCAGAGACAGAGGAGGAACTTTCCCTGCTGCTGGGAGCTGTTAAAGGGCTGATGCTCAACTGGGACTTCAGCAGGGATCCAAGCTGCAGGATTTTCTAAGGATTCACAGCACTTGCAGTACAATCTTCACAACTCATCTGAGAAAATGGGGTTTTTTGGGAAGACAGATGCCCAGGATCTGTGTCAATCACACCCACAGTATTCCTGAACTGCCAGGCAGTGAGTCCTCAGTATTCCAGGCCAAAATGCTGCCTCCCAATTGCTTCCATGCAGCTCAAAGCACTCAGTGTTTTCCATTAGAGAATTGTACAGCTGCTCCAGGCTAAGCACAAGCTGTACCTGAGGAGGGGCCCTCCTGTCCCTCAGTCCCACTCCCTGGCAAACTCAGGGTAATTTGATTCACAAGATAACTTGCTGGAAAACTTTTCATTTTGAGGGTTCCTTCCCATTATCCACCATAAACCAAATTCTACTCCCATTTAGAAGACAAAGCTGTCAGTGAGGACTGTTTTACCCCATCATCAGAATCCTTTCAGAATAAGCATTTTTGTCTTTCTAAACTGGCTTCCCTGAGTGTGAAGCTGACAGTCCTGGCTGCAGTTTGCATTCCAGTGTCCATTCCCAGCCCTCCAATCTTCCTCTTCACCAAAATGAGCTGCTACACAACATACAAGGTCAGTGACAAATTCCTTCATCACATTCCCCAGGACACTTCTAGATCACAATAAAGAAGGCAAGAGTGCTTATAACTCACCTCAGATTCCTCATAAGTGTAGAATCCTTTTCTTATTTTCTTTTCATCAACATCACAAAATGCAGTTACCTGGAGAACAGGAGCAGGATGTTTGAACAGCAGCAGTTCACCTGTAATGGATCTCTGTGAGCAGATCATGCAGGGAATGGCCACAGGAGCAGGGCAAAGCACCCTGGGCCTCCTTTGGAGCTTAAACTCCTGTTAAATCCTTTCTGGGTGTATCTTAAGGAGTTGAGAAAATTCTGCAGTGTCTTATGAGCACACTCTGATCTAAGTCACTGACTGCACAAGGAAACACCACCACCCTCATCCTCAGGGAGTAAACTCAGCCCAGAGACCAGTCTCCTTGTTTTGGCACTTCCACTAAAGCCCAAGGTGAGATGAAATAAAAGCCTCTCTCCTCCTGTGCCCCCCAAACATGTCCTGTGTACCCCCAGACACTCGGGATCGTGGTGCTGCACCTTTGGGTGCTCTGCAATGCCAGCCTCAACCCCAGGGCACAGCACACCACATTTGGGAATTCCTATGGTTATGGGCTTGAATTTTTCAACTGAAAACTTCAGCAGATCTGATGTTTAAACACAAATAATTACTGCTTCTCTTTGCTTATTCTTACTAGAGTTATGAAAGCATTATTTACAGCTCTAAGTGCCAGATATTTCAGATGGGTTTTTATTTGCATTCCTCATAAATATGCAGGCAGAATAAATGCCTGCCATCTAAAATACACAGTGGCCTTATTTTTTAGCCACTAGGTTGCCAGGCACATTTTGGAAGACCTTTTAAAATAAACATGGCTATGTTTTCCTCTGACTTCCATTGGATCTATTCATATTATCTACATGGAGCTCTTATGCTGAAGCAGAACACTTGAGATAGTTAAGGTTGTACAGAAATCAATTATTCTGGTGAAAGCTGGATTGCAGCTTTCGTATCTTTTTAATTGCTCCATTAAAAATTGATTAACAACACTTACTACTGAGAAAATCTGAAAAGCCAAACAGCTGTTTATTAATTTATTAAGTTAGAGAAGGCTGCAAAGGCTGGCTGGCTTTCCGTGTGTAAAATCTCTCTCACACATTTTCTTCCTGTGATTAAGATGGTTTTCTTTTACCTAAAGTGACCTCATTCTGTTTGGGTAGAGGAAAACACTGTTTTTCTAATACCATAATATCACTTCCTTCATTAAACTTCAATGGCAAGAGAATGCAAACAAAAGTATCAAGGGACTGCAAATAAGGCTCCAGTGTCCAAAGCAATGAGGGAAATGAGCTGATGAACTGGAGGGGGTGGCAGGGACAGTCCCTGGAACCCCTCAGAGGGAGACAGTGAGACCTGGAGAGGAGGTTGCTGGCAAACAGGCTCCAAAGGAAGAACAGAACGTGAAGGAAACTTGGAATTTCCACAGTGGGGCTGTGTGAGTGAGGAATCACATCGTGGGCACATCCAGAACTTGCTCTGGGTGACCCTGATGCAGGGATTGCACCGAAGACATTCACCCTGTGCCAGCCTTGGAATGGAAATAGGAGGGAAGGAGGGAGTTGAGGAAGGTCCTGGACATTGCACAAGGTGTTTGTGGCTGGTGCAGCTGGGTTGGATTAACACACACAAGCAGCTCCTCCACAGATTAATGCACTTGACAGCCCTGGCCCTATTTCCATGCCCACTGCAATGCTTTGTTGTAGCTGGAAAATCAGACAGTGTGGATGTGTAAATACACACACAGATCTGTAAATATGTGTATATAAAGGGAATCAGTAGAAGTCACTGTGGGAAGAGAAGTTCCCTGGCTGTATTCTCTTCATTCTGTGCTAACCACCTTGAGAATTCCCCAATATTCAAAATCTCAGTTCTCCCACTTGTGTTTTACTGTCCTGGAAGCTGTGATCATCATAAACAATATTTAGCAGGATATGCCTTCAATGTCAACCCAACAGAGTTCTAGGAACAAATACAGTCCAATATGCTGACTTACCATCCAATAAATGAAGTTATTTTTGGAGCTGCTTATGCACTTATAGATAATAAAATCCAAAATAAACCACCAAAACTTATGACACAAGGTAAAGTGAAATTCTATTTACACTTCTCTGTCAGTAACTGAGAATTCAGCTGCAAGATCTGTGCTGGAAGGTCTCACTGTTCACCCCCAGTGTGTTAAAACCCAGCTAACAGAAACCCCTGACTGGTGTCTGGACTTCTCAGCATGAATCAATTTCTTCCTACTATCCAATCCTAATCTCTGCCAGTTTTAAGCCATTTCTCCTTGTCCTGGCACTACCTCC
The DNA here is from genome assembly GCA_013400495.1 of Nicator chloris. Classification (NCBI taxonomy): domain Eukaryota; kingdom Metazoa; phylum Chordata; class Aves; order Passeriformes; family Pycnonotidae; genus Nicator; species Nicator chloris. The sequence goes on from WAAE01015143.1 coordinate 69,199, forward strand.
CCTTGTAAACAGTCTCTCCCCAAAGGCAGTTCTGGTATCACTAAATTGCCATTCATTCCAACCCTCCCTCTCACCCTGGGCCACCATTCAAATTTCTGGGTGTAGAAAACTCTGCCCTTTTCCACAGTGACTCCCCAGCCCCCAGGACACCCCTCCACGAAACAATAACACAGGTGAGTCTGTGACAAGTTTCCCTTGGAAGATGGAAAGAGCTCAAACCCTTTTTTGTTATCACTGAGGTATTTCCCCTGTGTAACTCTCAATGGATTCAGGCAGCTCAGATCTGGTATTTACAGTAGTATAAAACAGGTCAGACTTGAATGGGGGATTTTTCTGCAGGCTGCACACCATGTGGGTGGCCACAATGGAAGTCAACTGTTTTTCTGACACACACTATTTATTTTCCAATTAAAGCAAAGCTATGTTTGGAGTCTAAATACAGGACTGAGGCACAGTTGTTTATCCTACAAGGAGAAGTCAGGGCATCAGGCTTATGGGAGTTATTTACTTTATACACTATCAGGATAAACCCAGAGACACCTATTTATTTTCCTGCATTAATGGGCTTCTTTCTTGTAGCTTTTATGAAGAACATCTATCCACACATGAACTCCTGTCTCCCTGTGAGTAACCATGAATTATAAGGGAGTCTCAATTTGCCATTTTTCCCCCCTCTCCTTTGAGCAAAATTAATCTTTGGCAATAGCTCTAACAGTATGAGACCACTGAGTCCTCAGATCACACCTCAGTGTTACTAAAATACATGAATTATTACATGGATTTTTTGAACATCACTTGTATAAAAATCTGCACAATTACAGAATTTCCAAAGGAAAGAACACAGCTAATTCTCCCAGCTCAGAACTGGAGGAGACAGCTGGGTATCTGCTAGAGGCAAGCTATGGAACTACTGCAGGTCATTTTTATAAATATGGATTGCACCTTCCATTAACAGTGGTGTGAGGGGAAAAGGAGAAATCGCCTTCTGTCTCCTAAGAGAAAGTTTACATAGCTCAAAAGATAAGAGATTTACTCTGAAACCACCTCTGCTAGGGGAAGACACGTTTGAGGAAGATAAAAGCCTTTCTCTGGCTGCCTCTTCCTAATAAACACAGGGGCTCTGCAGGCCAGGCTGGGGCTCTCAGACCTCCCTGGGGAAAAGGAGATGGATGGGCAGAGATCCTCCTCCAGTGCACAGCCTGGGAAGTCACTGAGGGACCAGGGATGGCAGAAGGGTGCCTTGGGACTACCTGCCTGTGTGAGCTCTGCTGTGATTGCACAACAATGGAATTGCTTGTTTCCTGTGGGACTGCTTGGCTGCTGCAGGGAATGTTTCCTCACACTTCCCATTCCACTCAGATCTCATCATGGAAAAACGGAAAGATTTCACCAGTTTAATGATGGCCTTTTATGGTGAATGATCTTCACAGGATTTTCTTCCCCCATCTTATTTTCACCTGTGGTTTGGTTTGGGTCTGTAACAGCCTTTTACAGAAAGCAACAACCTGTGACCAGCACATTCTCAAGGCCCCTTTGAGCTGGAAGGACACGAGAGGCAAGTTTCACATGGGAGAGTGAATAACTGAGTAGAACCTGACAGAAAACTGGAAAACCCTTTCAATAAATGGTCACTTGCACATTTTGACTTCTCCCTCCTCATAACATCAGCTGGTGTCCTCAGAGTCACCTTCAAACTCTACAAAATCCTACTGAGCAGATCTTCCCTGCTGCACTCCCTCCACATCTCATGCAATCTCCCATCTGTTTTAAACTTCTAGTGAACCCTGTGAATTCCTCTATTTATAATTCTTTCCTTGAAGCTTGTAGAAAGCCTCGGGAGCATGTTAATATACATCTCTGCAAAAGCAAAATCCATTTTGGCCATTCATGTCAAAACAAAGTAACTGAAAGCATTACAATGCAAGTTTAAATAGATGCAGCCAATGGCAAACAGGACAAGAGACACACAGAGGCATAAACAGCAAGCACCAGTCACAATCTGAGTGATTTCTGTACCAGGAGCTGCTTTTATTTCACCTCCTTAGCACTGCAGCCAGGACAGAGCTGTGGATATCTTTAAATCCCCAGAATTAATTTCATTATTCCATTTAGACACCATTCCACTGAAAATGGCAGCAGCTTCCCCCTTTTGCACATACCCACAACAAAGCCACTGGAGAATGTTAACACCAGAACCCAACAAGCAAAAAAAGCTGCTAAACCCTGGACATCAAACCTTTCCCCTTTATGTCCAACACACACCTGCCTTCAGAGGTGTGGGACCTCACTGCCAGACACTCATCCCTACAGAGTGAACCTGAGGGATGCCAGGCACGTGTTGGGTGTGCACAGCTCTGTGCTGACAAAACAGAACCTGCAAAAAGCACTTCCTCCCACGTGGAAAGAGCAGGGAGCTTTCCTGGCCAAGAAGCATTCACTGCAGTCCACAATGAAGCCTGGATTTACCCCACGTCATTTTAGGGTGTTTTATACCTGGATTTAACTGAAACTTTCAAATTTCATCTCTCTCCCTGTTCTGGAGGCTTTTAACTTGCTTTCACATTGCCATTCCACTGTGGAGGTGGGTGAAATATTCTCCCCTTTATGCAGCTTTCTTTGCTTTCCATGTCCCCACTCCAGACTCTGACAATGCCACTCACACACTTTCAGAATGGTTAAAATGCTACAAAATTTGAGCTTTCCTTGGCTGTGGGAGTGAGCTGAAGGAGCAGAGCTGCCCTTACCAACACAAGGTTTGCTGATGCAGCTCTTGGAAAAAGGCAAAGGGAAACCAATGGATGATTTTGGAAATGGGAAAAGGGCCTTCAAAATCCTTTTTCTGTTTGCCACCAGCAGACAGGGTTGTCACAGAGGAAGGGAATGGCATGGCCTGGCTGTGTCCAAGCACTGTTTCCAGCCCACTAATGAGCTGATGCTTATTTGGTCCTTTCCCCTGCTTTTCCATGAGCCACTGAATGCTATTTTCAGCCACCAGAAACCACACCAAATGTTCATGCTTAAGTTCTCCTTTTAGCTAAAGTTTGATGGAGAATAAAAGAGCAGACAAGACAGCTCAGAAAGCCTCCAGGCACATGGAGCATCCCCAAAACATTTGGTTTCCATCTTCAGCTGCAAATTATAGACACAACGGATGTGTTTTAAACAAAAAAAGGTCTGTTTTGACTTCATTCTTGCAGAAATGCTAATACTGAACCACTGTCAGCAGTGTGACTCAAGGAGGGGACAGCCAGGAAGCAGAATTTCCCTAAGAATACTGAGATCATGGTAATTAATTCATAAAAAAAATCTACTAGTGGAATAATTTTTTTCCTGTGTTGCTGTTTAGCAAAAATACTGAGCCTTGGATTTTTGCCTGACTCCTTTGGAGACAGAGCATCATTTTAATATTCACCATCCAGATGGCTGAGGAAAAGGGAGACTTGCTGAGGTGTCCTTTTCTCTTTTAACACAACCAGAATTCACATTCACTCTGTTTTCCAAACAAACTAAAGTCATAATTTGTTCGTGAGTATGAACATAGACAGACTGCTGCTTCCTGGAATTGCCTGAATTTTGTTTTCTTAGAAACAAAGCTCTCTGGCACAGGGCAGAGCTGGGCTTTTCACACATCCCACAAAGACCCCGTCAGCAGAAGAAATGCAATTGCTTTGTTTGCCAGGTTCTAAATATACTAGAAACATCCTTTTTTTTTTTTGTAAAATATGTTTTCTTACACACCCTAAGCTTGACAGATCAAATTATTGAATTCTCTTCCTGAGGATTTAGTAGAGTCCAGGTTTTTTCAAAATTACAAAATAATACAAGCTGTATGAAGGTTTTTTTGGGGGTTATTATTTATCCTAGGAGTATGTGTCCCAAATTTTCTACAGGTACTTGGTGCCAATTGAGAAAACAACCCTGCAGTGACTCCAGAGTCCAGCCAAAGTCAGTCAGGACATCTGATGAAATTCTGCATCTCAATAAAAGCATGCAGTCAAACAGAGCAGAGGTGAAATTTTCGGAAGCTTAAACTGACTTAAAGTATAAAACCAACTAAAATGAACTTAAGACAGCCATATTCTGTCTAAACTTATTTTTAGTTGGTTTTATACTTTAATAGATTTATATATATATAAATAAACTCTAATTGTCATTATTATTATTATATGTAATGTAAGAATGATGTAATATATAGAACATAGTTGTCATAAATTTAATTAATAAGGCATACATATATTTAGTTAAATCTCAGTTAAATTACACAGCTAATTTTGGCAATGTTACCTGCATTTCCAAGGGTATTAGACCTTTTAAGATCACACTGTTTTACACAACTGGACCTTCAAGAGGAGAAAATGGTAATTATATGGAGGTAATAAATCATCTTTTCCCTAAGGGGCTTTTGGAATTGTGCTTTAAAGGTGTCTAATTTGATAACTGATGAATTCACAAATCAGGGTCTCCATTTATTTACAAGACAACACAAGATTCCACTTGCAGATTCAAACTGATACTAAATCTCTGGTGTTCTCATAATTAACAGAATATATGAAAGCTTAAATCTTGTTAAGTTGGTTGTAAAGGGTGAGACAGAAAAAGCATTTTATTGTTTTCAGGACTGGAAAGGATGAAGCAACAACTATTTACAACCTTTGTTCATATGGGATTTCAGAGTCTTTGGCAAGAGTTGCAGATTAGTCACAAAATACCTGAAGGATTTTTGAGGAAAAGTGTAATATGGAGTTTCTCTACTGGCCTTTTACTGTTCTTCATTTGGAATAAAATTAAAATTGCCACGATTTACCTACTGCAAATTATATTTATTTATTTTTTGCAACTCCAGCAGCATAATCCTTTGGATAGCTCTTGGAGAAGTGAGATGTTTTCCCTATTTCCAGAGCCTTTTGCCAGTGACTGATATGAAACATGAGGAGATCATTTAAGCTTCAGTTCTGGCTGAGGTGGATAGACTTGGCATTTCACTTTTGGGAAAGCCAGGAAGTTACAGAGCCAATCATCACCAGTCTGAACAGACACATAAAACCAGTGCTTTAATCACTACAGAGAACACTGATATAATCAGAAATCAACCATCCAAAAGCCTCTACTCTCACCTAGGATGACACAAAACCTTTCCAGAAGGGATTTATCTTTGTTGCTGAGAAGGCTCCTGAATACTTCAGATAACACACCAGGCTGAGGGGATGGTGTGATCCCTCTGCACAGGTGTTCAGGATCTCTGTGCCTGCATTTCACAGCACTTTCTGCAGCACATCTGCAAACTCAGCCACTCTTGGCTCCTGCAATTGCATCTGGCATGTGGGTTTGCTGCAGCCAGCAACTCAGGGGTTAATGCTGGGTGCAGAATTCCAGTATCCAACCAAAGCACTGGAATATGTGCAATTGGAAGCCAGACAGAAGCAGAACAGTGTCCCAGGCTGAGCAGTGCCAAGGCAATCCTTCTGGGAAGGTCAGGGGGGCATGGAGCTCACTGCCCAGGAAAGGAGCTGGGCCGGGGGTCTTGGGCAGCAGAGAGGCAGAACCCCAACAATATTGGTTTTCTGTTGCCTTTGATCATCCCCTCTGCTGTGACATCTTTAAGTTGTCACGCTGTGTTGAATGGACATGAAGTGCTGGAGGTGGCAGATGTACCCCAAAGCCAGGGAGAGGCTCTGTCTTAGCACCAATTTCCATTTTGGCTTGGTACAAAAACAGCTAGAGAACCAAACCAAACAAAATCCCAGCACCTGAGATGGTGAGACACCCCTACAGAACCAGTATGGTCTATTTTTTCTGTAACATCTCCAAAATCTACCAGACAAAGCTGCCACCCTTTTCCTTGGAATTTATTTTCTAATTTTCCTAATTTTAAAGAGAGAGAGGGACAAGGGTTGCTGAGTGTCAGCCCAGTGGCCTTAGTCTGCCAGTGAAATTCCAAAGGTGCTCAGCAAATAGTAATGAAAGAGAATCTTTTCATAAACCCCCCAAATCTTGTACACACTGCACTGCATGACCAAGATAAAATCATATTTAATGGACAGGTCTGTCCTCTCTGAATGAAGCAATTGATTCATGGCATTTATTATCTTTTCATACAGCTCACCCACTGCCACGTGATGGCAATGACTGAGGGATGGCACTGGAATATCAAGCAGGAAATTCAGTCCAGTTTTTGCTTTGTACATTTACTGTCTGAGAGTCTCCCATGCCTATTCAGTAATTCTAACTATGTGTATACAAATGTCTTCTATTTTTTCAGATGTGTGTGGTCTGAGGGCCACAACATTAATCAGGTTTTTATATGTATTTGTCATTTTGTCTTCCCATCCATATTCTTAAGAAAAGAAAAACACATGCAGCAATAAAATGAATGTTCTGTGGCTCTTTATAAGAATCAACCATTTGACATTAGCCCTAAAGCCTTTATCTAACACGAAGTTATTGCACACAAGAAAATGCTATAAAAAGAAGGTATTTAGACTCTTGGACAAATCTATCCTGAGAAATATCTGCCATTGCCAAAAAAAAAAGCATTTTCAGCTGACTGTGAATGGGAGAGTTACGTCCAGCACTTTCTACTCACCCATTCAGCCCACACCAAACCCTTTTTTTTTGGCAATCCAGCTTTCCAAAGAGAGTCACAGTGACCAGGGACACGTCCAGTATCCACTTTGGATCTGGGCAAATATTATACAGGTATGAATGACCCTGGACAAGGCAGTTCAGTACCATAAACCCAAAAAAAGAGTTGCTCTACTCACCCTGAGTACCTGCCTACTACAGCTGTGTCTCACCTACTCCTGTGCTTAGCAGGAACTTGGTGCATTCCTTGCTCTCCATGCCCACCATAAGCTCTAAATAAAACATCATGGCATTTTAAAAGAAGAAATACATCACACAGAATATTGAGAATTGCCCCAATGTACATTAATCATCCAGCAGTACTTCAGGGACAAAATATCTTCTGAGAGTTTTGCTGTGTCAGATTAGAAGCATCACGGGGGCATATGAAGAAGAAGTGGGTTTGGACAAATGTGACTTTGCAGCTCACCTTTTTCTGATTAGCTGGTGACAAGCTTCTGTAGAGCTTCTTGCCTTGCTTGCCAGCATTCCAAATGGTGAAGGATGGCCAGGAGCTCAGGACTCTGTCCTCGAGAAACCTGACTCGGTGATTCCAGATGGTTGCCCTGGAAAGTTGGAAAAAGGGCAGATTTTGACCCCTAAAACTTTTAGCATTATTATAGACCTATATGCACATGTACACACTCACTTTCATGTAAACCTGACCAAAGTGATTCACATAATACAAAAAAAAAAAAAAAAAATCACATGAAAATGTTAGACTGGAAATTTCTGAGGGAAATGTAGAAAAGAAATTGTGTGGAAGTTCTCAGACAAAGAACATTTGGATAGATAGGAAGCAGTAGCTAAACAACTTGGATTTTCAAGAACCCTCCCAGATCACAAGAATATGAAAAGCTGCAGCTGTGGTAATGAAATTCCACCCTTCCCACACCTGTACTCACCTATGAACTGCTCTAGAACCCTGCAGTGATACAGGCAAAGCATCTCCCAAACCCAAGCTGAGCTCCTCCTGTTCCATCTGCCCATGGAATCATTCTCCTTGGCTGGTGTGAAGTTGGAGTCTCACAGATTTAGGAGTCCAGCTTACCCCCAGCACCACAGCACAAATGCATTTCCAGTGTGGTGTTTGGCTGAAGCCTCCAGCAAAGGGTGTCAAAGCTCTGGGTCAGTGACACCCTCCAGCACCAAGCCCTGAGCTGCAGTCCCACACAAACCACCCTGTTACACCACTCACACTGACCAACCTGCACACACACACACTTCAGACCAAAGAAGAGAGATTTCACTGGCAAAGTTCCCAAGTGTTATTTGGCACTGACACAAATGTGACTGTCTCTTTGTTTGAAGGCAACTTCCATAAGAAAATGCATTTCTAGGAACAAAAAGCAGCGGGATTTTTTTTTTCTTCTAACAAGCAGTGTGCCTCATAGAACTTTTTAAAACATGCTTTAGGGAAAAAAGCAAACTGACAGATGTCTGTGTGCAATTACACCTTTAAGTCTTCATCTTTGGGATAACTTTCACAACATAATTCAGCCAAGTGGTTGAGGTAAACAAGGGTGACCCTAACACCAAATGACAAATCCCACAGCTCTGGAACCATCCACAGCAAGGGACCATCCAACAGCCTTAGATACTGAAGGTCTGCTGACATCTTCAGCAAGTTGAAGACAGGTTCTCAGAAAGAGAAAACAATGTCAAGGACAGCAGTTTGTTCATGGTCCATTTCTCCCAACTGGCCAATCCACTTGGACAACTGCAGCTTTTTTCATGTTTAAGTGTGTGTGTTCTACCCTATAACATAATATTTAAGACTAGAGCATTTACCATGCATTAAAGAAAACTGCCTGCTGTTAAAAACATCTGCTTTATTTCCAGCAGTCATTTAATATTCATTAACTAGGAGCCCACCTCAGACTTATTAAACTTTCCTAGAGAGAATAAATTGATTTCCTCAATTTGACAAATGAATCTTCCTAACCTACATCTCTTGAACAAAGCACCTTGAGCTGTGACTTTCTTTCCCAGGAAATCCTGATGAACCCCTAGTGGTGTCTCCTTATTTAAGGCAATCTTCAAACGGGGTTTTCCATTTGCTTATTTGCATCATTCCTTCACAGCCCCAAGCTATGTTCTGAAGGCCACACAACCCTCACAGGACTCAGTGACCCCACTTCACTTCAGCACAGCCAAATCCTGCTCAGCACTTCATCACTGATCCTGGTGTGATAACTTGGAAAAGATCTCGTGCACAAATAAAATTTCCCCACAGTTTCAAGGGTGATGGCTCTGCACCAGCATTTCGACTAATGGAGAAAAAGAAATTCTTGGATTTGGTCAAAAATCTCTTCTAATGCAACCACAAGATGAATTCCTGCTGCAAAGCTTTAAGTGCTGCTGGCATCCTTTGACACTTGCCTTTTTCTGTGTTCATGAGAGCATACTGTATTCCCAGATGGAAAGTTTAAGGAACAAAATATGAAGGCCAAGTATTTTTCCAGGATCACTTTACTAGACATTTTAGAGCTCCTGTGCACTTCTAAAAAGGAAGATTATTGCTTTGCACATAAATAGAAAGGTTTTAAAAGTGATTTTCCTTTGAAATGTGACTTCAGAAGGATAACACCGTATTACATTCCAAAGGAATTTCAGAATCTGTTCTGTTGGCTTGAGTGACACTGGCAAGTTTCTTTTCCACTTGAGTTTGCAATGTTAAGAAAGCCAAAGTAAAAAACCAGGCGGCCTCACAAGGCATGAAAAGAACTTTAACTAATCTCTAGGTGCAGTGCAAACACTGCAATCTACCTCCAGGCTTAAAAGATGTTTTTATTTTCATGGAGATGGATGTCCCAGCACAGCAGTATTGGTTCTTCCAGACAGTTCCTGGTTGCTGTCTAGGCCACGAGAGCCTCTGTGCCACAATTTTACCTGCTGAGGTAAAATTCAGTCAGACCAAATCTCAGTGTTGTTAATCACCTGTGAAGATTTCAGACTGAAGCAGATTTACTGACTCATCTCACCTATCAATGTTATCCTGGAAAAGCAAGTGGGGAAAGCTTGTAAGAGAACTGCACTCCGAAATAAAAGGGTATGAAAGGTATTAAACTCCAAATTAATTGGGTTGTTGTTCAACCACAAGAATATTGTCAGACAACTTCATTTAACACTAATAAAAACTTTCTTAAATACATACTGTGGGATGTAAAAACAAAGCCAATATACTGAGCAGTTTTTTTTGCTTGCATCACTGTGAGGCATTCTTATGACAATGCCCACAGAAAAGCATTTGAAGCTCACACCTCCACCTTGTGTGTTTTCACTGAAAAAATTAAGTTGTATCAAACACATTGAAGCCTTGAGTTAACCCTGAAATACTTTTAACAGTGCAAGATGAGGCATCAGATAAAGACAGAACTGAGGGGAGAATTTGTGACTGAGCTTTAGAGTGACACTCACAGGCTTCGTCTTTGTGAGAACTCATTCTGCACAAACAATCCCACAGGCTGAGGCAAAAGGGAGCTTACAGGTGTCAAAGGAGAGAGTTTCGGTTATTCCCTTCAGGTTTCCACTTCACCTAATTTGCCACATTTTTTTGATGTTTCCAGAAGAGATAACTGGGATTCCTGCCTCGAGGGATAAGGGAATGCCATTTTCCCATCCTTCACCAGCCAGTGCAGGTGCACCAGACAGGAGCTGCAGCAACGTGCAAAGGGTAATTAAAGAAAATGCCTGAAACGATCCAGAAGTTGTACAAACCACTACTCCGAGATGATTCTCACAGCTATTTTCAGATTATGCATCATTACATATTCACAGCCAGCAGCAAAACCTAGGAGGTACTATGACTCTGCATCACCCCAAATCAAGACAGCTTTTCCTACCCATCTCAGAAAAGATTAGAGTAAGCCATTTGCAGCAGCCTTCAGTACCATGCCCAAGCCTGGATTCAGTTCACAAGATTTTCCTCAGCCCGAAGGTGGGACAAAATCCTTCTCACTGCACAAATTTGTTCCCATACCCTAATGCTCTTTCTTGACCCTAAGTCTTGAAATACATTATCTCCCCCATTCCTTTCACTTTGTTGTCACAACGTTGTAAAAGAAATGTTAGTAGTATTTCCACTGGAAATGTCATTCTTGAGGCTTACAGAATTTTCCTAAGATCTCACTTGCCGTGGCCCCTCAATGCTCATCAGTTATGGAGCCTGGGAGGAAAGAGAGGAGCCAAAATTGTGCAGGAGTGAAACGAGGGTATTCATGCAGAGGGTGAGAATGACTACGCCGTGTGTTCCTCAGCCCCAAGTACTTATTACCAGACCATCCACCCAAGTAATGCAACAATGGAGCTCTGTTAAAAATGTGTGGTGACCTACTGACTGAACACAGGAGTCAAGAAACATCTGCTCTACTCCTAGTTTGAAATGAAAGATAATGTGACAATAAAAGCAACATGATTTAATGTCTGAGCTCAGTCAAACCTCGCCATATTGGTGCACTGCCTTTCCCCTCCGTCCCCCAGTGAGGCCACATAAGTGAATCCACAGAGCAAAGACAGATGTCCAAGTACTTGAGAGATGCAGAAATACAAGCCCAATATCCTGCACAGTACTGGAATTTTAGGCATCGATTGCCATGCACAGAAATCCTATAGATCCATAAATCTGCCCTTTTCTCCCCGTGCTGGCCCTGCTCAGTGCTCAGGTAACGCCAGGCAGGAAGAGGAGCTGCCCAAGTGAACAGCCTCTTCCAGGAGCTTTTTATTGATGGCAGGGTAAGAGAGTTCTTTCTGGATGAGAGGTGAACCTCACCTGATCGATGAAGCAGAGATGGAGGAACAGAGAACTTCAGAATCACAGTGAGAGCTGAAAAAACAGATCCCTTACAGCCAGTGTTGCATGCAGAATTCAAGGCCCTTTCCATCCACAGGAAATTCAGAAATAAATTGTGCTTGAACCTTGGCCATACTGGTGAATAAACTGATTTTTTTTGCCGTTGTTGTTCTGTTGAACTTCATGTGAACTTATTAATTGCTGGACTATATCGTCCCACTGAGTTATTACATTTACACTGTTAATAGGTTCTATTAATGTCTGAGTTCATCTTCAGGTCACGGGTCATTAGCTGAGGCATGGTTTGCATTGTGGCCTATTTTTCATGAAAGGCTTATTAAGAGAGACAGAGACTATCAATGTTAATGGCATTTACTTTTCAAGAATCTAATGAGGTCATTAGTTTCCATGTTTAATTGAAGTGCCAAATGCAAGCATAGAAGATAAAAATGCAGTTGACCTCATCTTCATTTCAGCTCTACAGGAATATGTTAGGCTATTCCTCTCTCCTGCCTGTTTTTGGCCATGTATGTTTGTGCAGGAAATGAAGGAGGCATTCCTGTGCTCACCACAGATCCAAGACCTGGCCTCAGAGCACCTCTGAAACAGCCAAATGTGTGTTTCACACTAATGCCTGTTCCTCTTCACTCAGATGACACTGGAAGCTTCCAGTGCCTGAAACCAGATGTTTTCAATGGATTATGTAATTCTGCTTATTTCTGCAGAGCAGAATCATGCTCGTTCTGAGCACAGGGGATCCGAAGTTACTGAAGGTGCACTTCACCTTTTCTGTGTAGAAAGGAATTGCCCAGATCTTAGACAGAAGGTACAAACCTTCTTTTCCACCCATATTAAATTTGTCTTGACTAAAAACTTGTGAACTGCTCCAAGGATTAGTTGTAAGTCCCAACCACCTGTCTTCATGAGCAGCACGACCTAAAGACAAGTGCAATTTTTTATTGCTCACCTCGCTCCAAGCTCACTTGCATCTCACAGTGAGGTACTGTTGTATATAAAGTTCCCTTCTCTCCCCTTTGGCAAGATAAAATTCTATGAATTTTAAAATGTTTTCATTATAGGTTAGACTTTCTCACTCCAGTATTCCTCACTCTAAAGCCAGCTCTGATATGGTCTCACATCAATTTGATGTGGCTGTGCAGCACTGAGTACACACAGCCCTAGGATACAACACCAAATAAAGTGATTTAGATCCAAGAGATATGAAAAGTGGGATTTCGTGTTGTGAATTCCTAGCTGAAGAGAAGTTTCTCAAAATCCAGCAGGTATCCACCACAGACTTTGGATGAAATGACAATGAGAACATTCATATTTCTGCATGCACCTAATGAAATCTAAATACAGACACTGAACTTCATGCAGATTCTGTCACACACCCCAAATATTTAATAATGCAGACTGATGCCTCCAGGGTAAGGGAGAATGCAAATAAGATTTCGTTTCCTGCTTCACAGATATTCTCAACTCCAGATATTTGTTCCAGAAGGACAAAAATCATAGGAAATGACCTAAAGCACACGAATGTTTACAATTATACATACTAACTAAAAAATAAAAGAACCAAATGTCACTTGCCAAGGAGTTTTACATATATTTTAGGAAGTCTGAAAAAGCAATGAGGCTTCTTTCCCCCTAGAAGGTTCTGAAAGACACCCACATAAACTGAAACCATCACAGGCTACGAGTAATTGTTGTCTTTGCTGCAAAGAATGAATGATGAACCCTTGTATAAAAATGTCCTACTATGGTTTTTAAGACTGAAACTAAGCCTATAGTGTTAAAAAAAAGCAAAAAAATCAACTTTCCTATGAACATCATTTTGATCTCAGACAAGATATTAATTTGGCTGCTGAGTTACTACTTCCAAATCCAGGTCCAGGCTAACTTAGAATTAAAAGATGAACTGGGCCAATGGCAAAAAGCAAAACAGCCCAGAAAAACTCAACAAAACCCACCATATAAAGAAAAAGGCTTCTAGAAAAGCCAGAACATGCATTAAATAAGGTGGTATGACCAAGAGGCAAATTAGGCAAGACCCAATTTAAATTATAAACGTAAACCTTTGTGACGAGTGCATTAATCTCTTTTTGCTCAACACCTGCTTCAGACACAAACCCCAGGCAACCCTTCTCAGCTTGGGCAACAAACAAGGGAATGAGCCAGGACAAGGAGCTGTTGCACAACCCTGTGTTTGGAAAGTCACACCAAATATCATCCCCAGCAGTACCAGCAGGAAGCCAAGAGGAAGAGCAGCTCGCCTGATTTCTTAGAATGAGACAAGAAAGGCGCCAATTTGGACAGGCAGCCTGCACATCTGAAACAGCTCACAGCATTTCCACATTCCCCCTGGATGCTGTAATTCAGGGGGCTTGTGCCACACAACTTTGGAGAGCTGAATAAGCAACAGCTTGCAGTAAATTCAAAACAAATTAATTTCCAAGAATTAGATGCTTTCCCACAGATAGAAGCAAAAGGCGTCCAAGAGCTCTTAGCATCCCATAACACGTGGCTGAAAAGTTGGTCACTAACTGCCAAAAGGATCACACAGTAAAAGAGAAAAAAAAACCAACAAAACTTACATCTCAACATGAATAAAAAAGAAAATAATTTATCTCATGCTTGTTTGCAAAACCAAAATCATATGTACTGTATGCTGGAATGACCTTTTCATAGTTAAATGATTTTCTATAGATATGCACATTTATATGTATTTATACAGATCTGTGGTGACATTAGCCATGAGTGTCCTGTTTATGGGAATTCTTTGTTTTACACTGTGTACAGCAATACAACAATACAGGGATGCACAACAAAAATGTACACAGGAATGTTCAGTTTTACAAAGCCATAAAAACAGGACTGACTGAAAAGTGTACTTATATCATTAATCAGCAAGAAAACAGTTCACTTAATTACCACTGGGATTGTGACCTGGGATTCCTAAAGGACACTACAACTCATGTAATTTTTTGTTAATGTCAGTGCACAAGAGAAAGGAACAGCTTTGGCTCAGCTTGCAGCATGTAGAGGAATCAGCAATTTAAAACTCCCTTCTTTAGGGGCTCAGCAGCCCAGGAAAGGCAGCAGGCAACAAAGGCAGCTCACAAGGAAGCACCTGACATAATTACTCCTAAACATCCTCAGGGATTTTTCAAACCTCATTATCTGATTTAGGTGGTTTAGACCCTTTAAGAAAAGAAAATAATATATGTAAAGGCAACACATTATCAGATTAAAGATTTGGTTTTGGTCTGGTTCTTTTTTTTTTTTCCAAAAGACTGTTTTTGTTGGTATTACAAGTTTCTGTTTACTTTTTAAATAATGAGGCAGTTGATCTTGAAATTAAGCCGTAACATTTCAAAAAGGTTTTTTTACATTACGGTTCATACGGCAAAACCCATGAGAATGAAACCCTTGTATATTACATATTCAAAAGCCTAATTAAAAAGCCTGCTGTGATTTCACCATCTTTGCTGCCTGTGATCCAAGATAAAGCCAAGTTTTCAGTTCTCCTGGAAAGCACAGCTTACTCTAGGACAGAGTGAGTGGCAGCCTGGGGATGGTACCGGTACAGCAGGAGGCAACGGTTCACTCGCAAGACTCCACCACCCTTCTGGAGATGTTCATAAAAAAACAACAAATCCTCTGGGACACCCTGCAACAGAAAACAGTTCTTGTATCAGTATTCAGTTACATCTGAAGAGGTTTAATTTTTCTGCCAAACGAATATGGTCCGACAGAATTGTTATTCATAAATACGACTTTTCTCTTGCCCAGGGGGGATGTGGACGACCCATCCCTGGAAATGTCCAACCTGGTTTAGTAGAAGGTGTTCTGGAGGTGAAATAAGAAGATCTTTAAGTTCCCTTCCAACCCAAGGCCATCTCTGATTCTATAATATTATTTGTGTATGTCCCAATGAACTTCTCTAATGGGTTGTGAAATAAATGCAGCTAACACTGCTGAGTGATCAGCGCTATTTAAAAATTAAGTGCAGCCGACTGCAAGGACAGAGGGGGGAAAAATCAACATCATCTCTATTTGACAGGGATCTCAAGCTTGGTGCAGGTGAATCCAACAGAAAAGGAAACCCAGATGCTAAACAGTTTGTGCAGCCTGAAGTTCCATGTAGGCAAATAGTTTATACTGAAAAGGATCAGTGACTCGAGAAGGGTTTTTTCCTCATTTTACTGGAATTCTCCTTCTTTCTCTGGCTGTCATACAAATACTGGTCTCTACTTNCCTGGAGGTGAAATAAGAAGATCTTTAAGTTCCCTTCCAACCCAAGGCCATCTCTGATTCTATAATATTATTTGTGTATGTCCCAATGAACTTCTCTAATGGGTTGTGAAATAAATGCAGCTAACACTGCTGAGTGATCAGCGCTATTTAAAAATTAAGTGCAGCCGACTGCAAGGACAGAGGGGGGAAAAATCAACATCATCTCTATTTGACAGGGATCTCAAGCTTGGTGCAGGTGAATCCAACAGAAAAGGAAACCCAGATGCTAAACAGTTTGTGCAGCCTGAAGTTCCATGTAGGCAAATAGTTTATACTGAAAAGGATCAGTGACTCGAGAAGGGTTTTTTCCTCATTTTACTGGAATTCTCCTTCTTTCTCTGGCTGTCATACAAATACTGGTCTCTACTTAGGAAAGGTGACTCAGGCCCCATAATGACAGACTTCAACAAAAACTGCAATAAAGGCAACCTCAGAATGAGGCAACATCTGAAAATAATTTTTTTTCTTGAAACTTCCTTCCATGGTACATTCATCCTTACAGGATTGCACCCACTGCTGCTAAAAACACTACAGGATAAAAGTTCCTGCAATTGTGGATCTAGCAGGCTCTGGGGAAAATGAGGGATTTCACAATAATTTCAATATTTTCCACTTAAAAATCAGAGAATCTTCATGTAAGTGATGCAGTGTCAGAAGGGCAATTATATGGCTCATAGCACTCAATTCCATTTTGGGGCACATGAAAGCATAAATCCACCTTTAAAATCCTACACAGAAGGTAAAAAAAGTAGCATTTTTTATATTTTGTAAAGTTACAACTACTTGAAATACTAGAACATTTCATTTTTTCATGTTTAAATGCAGATAATTCTTCCCTGCAATACAGTGCTTAAAAGGTCACATGGTTTTTACCAGACTAAAAAGCTTCCTTTTATGAAACCAGGTTTGTCAAAGGAAATATTCAAGTGTAGCAACAATAAAAAGCTGAAAGATAACATGACAAAACTGAGAAGGAAAAGAAGGTGAAGAGATTGAAATACATTTCTTTCTGTAGACAATATCACACACATGAATAACCAAGTCATAAACCTCAACCTCAATTTTAACCATTCCAACACAGAAAAATAATGTGTACAAGTTAAAAAAAATTAATTGAAATTTTCCCTATTAGTACAGCTTCTGAGTTTCTTCCATAATTAAGAAAATGAGCTTCTATAATTAAAATGCTGGACTGATCCTCTAGTTACAAGAGCAATACAGTTCTGTGACTGTTTCTCATACCCACCAGGCTGAGTAGCCAGAGGGGTGTGGGAGTGGAAGAGAAATGAGACAAAAAAAAACCTCCCAGAACCCTGGCAAACAACTCCAAACCACTCAGCTGAACATGTGTATCTCGGGAGAAATCAGAATCCAATCAAGCTCTGGGCTCTGCAGCTCCAGCCCTCACTCTGATTCATGTGTGATTTGGGCCATGCTCCCACCTTCTGAATTCAATGATTCTGCTCTGGCTGCTCATCTGCAGCTATTGGTTGTCTTTGTAGACATTTGTCTGATTTCTGGTTTAAGAGCTGCAATGCAGAACAAAACTTTTACACAACCTCATGCAATTTATGCTTTATGTCAACCTACTTTGAAAGCCACAAAAGAAATCTGGGAGAAGCTGGAGTGGCAGCCAGCAGCCACAGTCATCAAGAACACAAAAAAACCCACAAAATCAATTTCTTTCCATTTATCTTGTAGCCTTTTCTATATTTTCTGTGTTGTGGACTTTAAGGGAAATACTGAAGCAGCAGAAAAGTTTAAACCTTTTTCTTTTTTCTGGTCACACACTAGACCATGTCTCAGGGCACAAGTGCAGCAGATATCAGCTTGCTGCAGGAGTCAGATTTTGATTCAGAGCTATGATTAGGTCACACACATCTCAGCAATTCCTTCTCTTTTGGATAAGCAGTTACATTATTCAAGACAACTGTTAATATGTATATTTAAGAAGAGTTACTGCAGAAGTAAAAGGATCTTTCAAAACGCTGTTTGGTTCCAAGGGCTCTTTTGCTTTCCTTTAACTGGCAGAAATTCTCTGGAATAAAGTGCACTCAGCCCTAGGAAGGAGCAGGTGCCTTGTACTGCTCAGCAGTGGCCTCTCACATTACAAAGGAGCAGCACTGCCACGCATTTTTGAGAGGAAAGATGTTGACTGTGTTATGGATCCTGCAGGGATGGGACTTCCTACGGCTCTTGAGCGTGTAAGTTTGCTGCAATACAAGAGTTCCTTCCCAGTTGAGGTCTATTATTGGATCCAGATGGCATTTTAAACACCAGGAATCTTGGTGGAACAACACAGCTTTGAAAGAAAAAGCTGTTTAACCACTAAAGGGATATTTTAATGTATTTTTTGAAAATTAATATCCACAGCTAAAAGTATCAATTACTAAGCCAGCATTTCAGCAATAGGCTACCACATCAATAGCTTTCAGCAATAATAAATACAATTAAATTGCACAGTTTACATGTTACTGGACTACATGCAGAATTTTCCACATTACAGGCAAAACCCAACCCCACATCCTCTGCTGCAAAAAGGGATAAATTAATTACAGACAAAAGCACAGCCTGCCCCTGCTCTGCTCTAACCAGCCAAAGGCAAAATCATAGCTCACTTTATCACATTCCCTCTGAACAGGGGAAGGGTTTCTGTTGACCCAGTGTTTTGGGCAGGTACTGCTTGCAGTGCTGATGGTTGTACAGATGAGGGCTCTGATTTTTTATACACCATGGGGTGTCAAGCAGAACCCTAACTTGAGTGAAAGTAAATCCTTGTCCAAGGACCAAACTAAAATATCTATGATCCTTCTCTTGCCATCTTCTCATCGCTCGCTGTTCTCACTCCTGGCAGCAAACTGGGCTCCAACTGCAGCTCCAACTCCCAAAGCATCTCCCCACAAGCAGTTCTGGCTACAGCTCCGGCACCTCCACCATCAGGAATGGTGAGGAGCCTCAGCAGGGACCATCTGCAATTTTTGGAGCAGTTTTAATGCAAGTGCAATGCTGTAATCATTAACATCTGGTGAGGTCCTGCTGCAGCCCTGGGATGACCACCAGCAGCAGTTCAGGCTGACAGCAGCACTTCCATTTGGTCTCTTGGACAGAAACCACCACAAGGCATACACACAATATAAAAGCTGCCTTTTACTGCTAAACCCAATGGATCAGAGTGATTCTGCCACAGAATCAATCTGTCCCAGCTTCCTCATCCATCTCTGTTCAGCCTTGTCTCAGTCACAGTTGACTCCCTGTCCTCTCCCAGCTTACAGGCACTCTGGCAGAGGTGGCAGATCCTTGTGAGCACAACCAGTGGAGATTCACCCTGTGCAGAGAGGTCTGACTGGTGAAAATGGGGTATCTACCACTATTTCATGATGGCACTTATAATAAACAGCAATGACAAACAAGACACGAGCAGTACACCAATCCACACGGGGAAAAAGCCTTCAAGTTTGGAAAAGCTTTGTCCTCCCTTTTGATCAGGGCATCAAGGAAACCTGGGCTGCAACTGGGTACACATTGTGTAAACCAGTCAGCACCATCAGGGTAACTGTTGGACAGAAAAAATCGCTTTAATTCCTCAGAGGAGCCTAAAATTGGTGAATGGAAAGAATTAAAGAGCTATTAATAGCTTTTCAACAGGATTACCCAAGATATTCTTAAGTCTCCCTTTCTGCAGATCTGTCACTTCATTTCTTGGCTCTCATCCAAACCATGCCTTTCCATCATTTTGCCTTGATTATAGGATCTGGAGCCCATTCGCTTTTATTTCATTGTCTGGGAAATTACAGGTTAAAGGAAACTCCAAAAGGTTGCTTTCATCCAAATGTCTTGGCACAGAGAAATGCAGTTAAACAAAGATGATGGGGAAGTGAAATGGAAGAGAGGTGGTAAATTGTAAATGATATTTAATAACAGACCAGCAGAAAATATCATTAGAATGGGGTATGAGGTGAATTTTCAAATCACTTATAAAGTGTAATTAATCACTGGCTCCACCACTTTTTCTCTGCTTTTTAGATCAAATATTGATCTCTGTTCAGCCTTAACTATATCAAGCCAAAAACAAACAAAAAAAACCCCCCAATAGTGCCTGTATTTTTATCTCGATTTTTCCCAGAGCATCTTGATAGGTTATTTGACAGACTGAAAACATTTTCATTCATGTTCCAAAAAACCAGATTCCTACTTAGCCTTTTACCTCTCAGGCACTGTTATAACCACTTGCCTTTCTGAAGGGAATGACATTTGTGTGCTCTGGCAGAGAAACATGGAAAATTGCATCAGTGAGTGCCTAACAGCTACATTTACCTCAGAGCTTTGTACCATGGCCTACAGCCTCCTGTGCTCAAAAGGCTATTTTGACACCTCCTCAGTTCGTGTTTTTTGTGACCTTTTATCACAAAAATAGAATGAAACTGAGCTCCAGACACTTTGTTTGGAGGCACACTCTGTATTCAGAACGGCTGGTGGTTTACAGAGCACGATTCCATCTGGGGCTCATTAAGAATGATTTCCCCCTGTTTACACTTCGAGATTAGCTCAGAACTTTAAGGCTGTCACTCCATTTTCAGGTTTCATACACTTAAAAAGGAAGGATAAACACAGGGGTGACAGGATATTTGCTACCGAGTTGTGGTAAAATTCTAGAGAAAGAGACAAGTTTGGCACGTAACTGTTGTGATGTGGAGAGTAATTCTGCCTGGAGAGAGCCAAGACTGCAACTTTCCACCCTTGCATGGAGTGGAGCCTGCAGGGTAGCAATGCTCATTTATTCAGCTCTCCTTGCACTCAGCATTTCTGTCAGACACATGAAAAAATAACTTTTCTTCACTAATAACAGGCATCTCATCTCCCACTGCACACGACTGGGGAGTTCCCCACTCCAACAGATGATACAGCTTCAAAAGCTGCTTTTCACATTAGACCACAACACGGGCATTTCTCCTCAGCACAATTTTTTCTGATGCTTTTGGACATGGTTATTACTTTTTAACAATGGTGCTACTTATTAGGAGACACCAAGAACTCCAGCAGCAAAGCTACCCATGGTACTGTCACACACTAAATGTCAAATGGGAGTTCTGAGGGGTTTAGTGAAGTGCTGCTACTTCTTTCAATAAGGAAGTACTGCACTCTTTATCCAAAATTGCTTAAAAGATTATTTGCTTTTAGTTTCCTAAAAAATGTTAGTAAAAACTATGGTTCATCATGTGACTCTTCTTCCAGCAGGGGATACTATTTGAAATGTTACTTTACAGGCTTGTGACCACTTCCATTGTGTTATCTCAGTCTCAGAACACCATCAGAGCTTGCTAAAATCTTTTCAGTACTCCTGCTGTAATTATCATTTATCAGAGATTGCATAAATAGAGCCTCTATCATTTTAGTTAATTAATACATAAAATAAACCTGTCAGGTTCTTAGAGACCATTTATGAAGAAACTATTTTGTTTGGACCTAAAAGGATTATTTCCAACAACTGCAGATCTCAATCAGAAAGAACTTCATTCATTCAGAAAAAAAATTGAAAAAACCCCTGTTTCACCTAAAGCCTGAATGGCTGGAGAGGGACATACATATCTACCTGGAATTAAAAAGGGATTACACCATAGCACATCTATTTGTATTTTATCAGTCCACCCACTCTGTTACCATAAACATCAAATCACAATTTCTCCCATGGAAGAATTACGCTCCATTTTTTCCTAAGCACTGAAATATGAAGAACAGGTGTTTGGATTTCATTTCAAATGAGAAATGCAGCTTTTTGGCAAGAAACAGTTTAGCAAACGGAGAAGGCCAAAAGATGGAGATTTGTTGGCCTGTTCCTGTGTTTACTTCCAGCAGTATGACACTCATTAATAAACACTAACTCAAAAATGGAATTGATCAGATGAACACAGATCCTGGCTCAGGTCAGAACATACACACAGGGATGAGACCCTTCAGAGTATTCTCAGCTCTGCTGGCACACAGAGAAAAACTTTCCTGGCCTTAAAGGGACTCTTTTCAAATGAAAATGAACGAGTTAGAGCAACGCTAAATACTTTGTAACACTAAATGCTCAAGAGGTAAGACTTGATTTTGTGGCCTCTAAAGCCACAGAAGACAAAGGTTTGACTTCAGTGCTTTGTTCAGATCTGTCCTGCTCACAGGGTATTTTTCTGAAGGTCCTCTGAATGAGCCAGAGGCTGAGCTTGGACATGTTGGACACTTCACAAGAGGGACAAACAATATGTTCAACTTATCACTGGTAATTCTTAAAACTAGAAGGACATATCATGCATTGTGGCTGGAAAATCATCAGGATTAAGCCTGTCAGTGTACTACAGCTGAATAACCAGTGGCATAGTTCCTACACAATTACACAGAGGGAACAAAACAGAATAAACCCAACTCATAAAAACAAAACAAGGAGGAAAAAAAACAAAATGAAAAGCAAAAAGGACAGAACAATAGTCTGTTTAACTTAACCTCTTGAACTTTATCATTAGGCCTGCTGTTCTATTGTTGCTGCTGCTTTAACTTGCTTGCTTGCATTCTGGAGCTTACTAACAACGCTCAAGAAGTCAAACATCCTTCAGAGATTGAAAATACAATGATAAGAAATAATAATAAAAAAGAAATAAAGAGCTTGGGTCAGCAAATGTAGATTGTATTTGGAGCCAGGCACCATTCCCAGCTCTTCCACTCACCCACCGTGTAATTAATGGCAAATCTTTTCACTGCTCTAAACAATTCAGTTCTCTGCCTGCTGTCTCCTTATAATTATAATTTTTTGGCAGCCCAAAGAATAATATTTGTATATCCTCATACATACATACACATGTATATATAT
>WAAE01015146.1:0-25519 GCA_013400495.1 Nicator chloris
TCTTTTCCTATGCACTCTTTATGTCATGATTATTCAGCCACTGTTGCAAATTGGAAATCAAGGATTTCTTGGAAGATTGCTAAAGGTTAGGGATCTGCTGCAAATTTTCTGTCATTAACATATTTAATGAGTGTTCAGAATACTTGAGTAAATCCTGTTATTAATTATTTGGGGATTTTTTTTATGCTTTCAATCAAACTCAGCAAATGGCGACATCCCTTAGGAAAAAAAGAAGAGGTGTAGCAAAGTGCTCTCAGGAAAGCATTATTTTAACCAGCACTCTGGAAAGCAGTGTTAACTTTAGAGGCTTACATTTTATTTTCAGTGTTGTGCATTATGAGCTGAGGTTGCTCTTTATTTGAAGTGCCTTTTGTCTCATTCAGTTAAGCATCACCCAGTACTTCAGAGAGGTAATGGTTCTCCATCCTGCCTTCAATGAGGGTGTAAAGAAATTACATTCTCCTAGAATGTATCCTGGCTGCCCACTGAGGCAACAATCCTGTGCAAATAGCCAAATGAGGTTGTGTGTAAAAACTGGTGACATTCATAGAGAGATGAACTTTATCTAGGTAGACTTGATTGGACGAGGGTATGGGAGGACTGAGGTCTGAGATGGTGGGTGGTTTCTTTGTGCTGTAGGGGTTTTTTTTGGCTGTTGGTTTGGTTTTTTGGTTTTGTTTTGGGCTTTTTTTTGATTAGTTGGTTGGTTTTATTTTTTTGTTTTGTCTTGCTTTGTTTGATTTTTTTTACTTTATTTCTATGTTACTTTAAACTTTCAGTAAGCTTTCTCAGTCTCAGTAGCTGTGCTGTGGAATCTAGTGTTTGCCCAAACACTAAAATGCCAGTTAGAATGTATTATCCTCTTTCAGAGTAAAAGGTCTAGAAATAATCCACATTTAGGTATGGCACAGGTACAGTCATGGACTGATTCATCATGGAAAAAAAAGTCCAATTAACATAAAATTTGGAGGAAATGATCAGATTTCTGTAGGGACCAGACATGTCTTTAAATAACAAGAGGTGCAAATTTGATGTATTTGTCCAGCAAAAGCAGATTTATGACTGAATTACAAGCAATTGCTGAATCAGACCCAAAATGTGTATCCTACCATTGACTCTGTTTTGGGAACTGATACGAGCTGTATTTACTGCAGTGCTTCAGTATCAAACCCATGGGCTGCTATGGTTAAGAACCATTAATTTTGTTCATCTCAAAGGTATCGGGACTTCATGGGTTTGGCTCCTGGCTGAAAACACTGTAGGGACTACATGTTAAAGACTAGAATATTTTGTTTTGAACATCACTTGAACTAGGTACCTAAGGTATCTTCTCTTCATAAGGCTTACCATTTAAATTCAGAGACATATGCTTGTAATAATTTTTTGAAATAATTTGCTAGCTAAGATATTTAAATAGCAGTGTAGTTATAAAAATGCAGATTGTATAATAAAGTACTATACAGCTTTAGAACACTAATATGAAATCTTGTCATTCTAACAGGCATACACCAAGATGTGTAATCTCTTAATAAGTTTTGATGTTCTATGTTTTAAGGCATCAAACAAATTATTATTTAGTAATCAATTCCCATATGTGAGGAGACAAATACTGTTTATATCTCAGTTTCACCATGCCAACCAAGCATGATATAAAATTACTTAGATGCTTTTTTACTATCACTGGAGAAGAAAAAGGGGAATAGAAGAAAGGTGAAGTATAGAATTGACATGCACAGTATGACTTTATAATTACAAGTGTACATGTAAAAATTATAGAAACTAACAGGAAAAAATAGCAATTGTCCAGAAATTTTAGTTTATGATACAGGTATAATTTTATTAATTTTAATGCTGGGAAGTCTTAGCATTACAGTGATTGCTGTCCTGCTACCAGTCTTATTTAATGTGTTTGATTTGGGGATTTTTGATGATGTTTTTAGGTTTTTTGTTTTTTTTTTTTGCTTATTCTGGTGGGATTTTTCTAATACAGCATAAGCCATCATGGCTCCTTAAAAATTGTCTCTTTGTTTATGAAAAAATATACTGTTCATGACGTTAGCAGGCTGATGTTTGTCCACTAATCACAAGTATAAGTATTTTGTATCATAACAGAACTAAGGTAAATCTAGTCACCACTCTGTATGAAAAAACTTTACGTATACTCTGATTCCAGCTGATAGAAGTTTTCATAATTGCATGAGAAATCCACCTTCTGTGGATCTGTCTCATTGACTTTAGCAAAATCAGGACCTCAATCAGGGATTAGGATTGCTCCTTGGGGTGCTTATCAAATATCTTAAAATCTGAGCTCGATATAAATATGCAATGGTTCCAATAACAACTATGCTCTTTTAATTTTGCTTGCACAAATAGTTAATTGTTTTATTCCAAACCCAAGGAATGATATCAATCCAAAAGAATAAAAAGGGAGTTGAATAGTTACGTTTTAACTGGAAGCTTCTGAATTAATTTGTAGTGATGCAGTCCTTTATTATACGTAAAGGTAAATGATACAAACTGTTTTATTATAGAAGCAGCCAGCAATACATTGAATGACACTTTTGTGCTGTGGCCTATTGAATACCAAATCCAAATATTGAAGTCTGCAATGGCTTCATATTCTCAACTTCATGAACATTGCTTCACTGACTTGAAGTTGTAATAAGTCTTTGAAAGACTACAAGTTCCCAGGACACTCAATTTACAAGTATTTCCTAATACATGCTTTGCTAATTTCTTTCAAGTTAAGGCTACAGCTTTCCTATGGATATACTAAACAAGCTGAATTCATGACAGTAGTGAAAAGTTTGCTTATTCTGCTTTCACTATTGGGCAGAGGATGGGAGCAGGTAATTGTCTTATTTAAGAGATTATCTAGAATGATACACAGAACAGATTTACCTGGTTCAGAAAACTGATCATAATACACAAGTGTTTGACTACTTTATATACAATATGTATGGGACTATAACTTTTTTCCCCCATTTTCATAATATTTCACATATGCTAAGGACAGTAAAACACTTGATCAATCAAAATTTTCTGTTTAGAGAAAATATATATGAGCAGGGATAAACATTATGCATCTTTTAACAAAAAGAAAATATCAGCATGCAGATATTATGTATGTGAAAGTGTGCCGAACTGAATTCACAAGAAAATAAGGAGTTCTTTTAGCGAGTCCAGCTTGTCTGAGAAGATTGAACTAGTGAGATTACCCTTTCATCAACACACACACATTCTTTCTGTCTCACACACAGGCACACGTACAAAAACAAACTTGTAATGAGTGGGTACTTTATCAAGGCCTCCCTCCATCCTTCATTAAATGACAGAAAATTGCTCTTTGCTGAGTTTGTCAATGCAGCTTTCCCTCCCAGAAGCCCATTTGCTTCACATGCTAGCACAGAATATTGCAGGAATTTGCAGATTTTAAATGACAAATGTGTCGAAGTTTACCCAGTTCTGAATCATTCTTTTCTTAGGCTGACTACAAGGTACAGTAACTCCGAAAGCTGGACTGGAATTTTTATTGTGAGTAGATCTCGCTAGTTCACTAGTAAAACAGTATTGGACTGTGATCTTCCCCTATTTGACAATGTCCCTAAAGGATTCTTTGGCTCAAAAAGCCTTTTCCCTGTACCTTATGTGATAGATGTAGCCATATTAAACTGAGAATACGAACAAAACAACAGACACACTCCTTTACTACAAACTCCTCTGTTCTTTATTGAATTTGTCATTTTATTAATTGCGCTTACATGTAATGGAGATGAAAGCATGTTTTATGAGATGAAAACTTAACACTTTGACACCATGAAAGGAAACTGTTCTTTCTAGCACCTTTCAGGACAGAAGGCACTTACAAATAGCAGCTACTGTGTTGTTTTGTAAAAGTAACACTTCGATGTGTAGGATTATAATCAATGTAAATTATTGAATTTTGCTACTGTGCTGTGTGGAAGGTATAATACGTTACTCTGTGCAGCCATTATTTACTCATAGCAAGAAATCAGCTATATATCCTTTTTTTTTCTCCCCTTAAATTCTGTTTTAGAGGTGAATTTGTAAACATAAATTTATGAACATATCTGTTGAAATTGTGTCCAGATTTCTAGCTTTCAGTAGTCACATATCAGGTCTTATTGCTGCATTTACATATGCTATGAATTTCAATACAAACAAATGGAGAGGAGTTTTAGGACAGAGCCTGCAGCATGGCATGTCCTTTAATTGCCATTTACATAGCAGAGGAATCATTAATTTCTAATTCACCTATTATTCACTCTCTTTAGTATGCTGTGTCAATGTCAGTTTTGGGGCAGCGGAATAGATGTTTCTCTGCATTGCTTTTGGAACTGACTTTTGTGTGTGTTTTTCTTTTTCTTCTCTTAATCCTTTTTTGACCTTAGCAGAACAGTTCTTCGACAGAGGCAGTTATGGGGCTCTTGTTTGGATATGATTTATGGTGCTACATTAACCCTTCATTGACCTAGAAATGCCCTAATATTAAAACAGTTTGACACACAGAAAATCAAAAGCCCTTTTATTGGAAGTGCTATTGTCCGCATCATAAGTTTCCCCAATGTGATGCCACTGTTACACCATCAATTTCCTACTGCTATTGAACACTGTATTGAAAAACTAATGGACAGAATCCTTTGTCATTTCTGTCCCAGTGACCAGCAAATAGCTCAGAGAATGTCTTCCCCTTCATATCACTTCAGGCATTTCAAAATGACACATCCAAGGTACTCGCTTAGCATTTCATTAAAGGCAGGGGTGGGCTGATCCTTCCGGGCTCCATGTAGCATCTGCCGTCAGCCAGCTTCCCTGGATTTTGGTGGAGGCTAGAAGCATGCCATAATTCTGTGGGGCTCGGGCTAGAGCTCCTGTCGTGTAGTGCTATGATACCAAATTCATATTTGTTAAAAGGAGAAATAAATCCTTTCAGAAGATTTTCTGGAGTTTAAGAGTAAACAGTCAATAGAGCTCATGTATAAATCCAATCAGCTGTAGCTATTATAAGAGCTTATTAATTTGCAAATGAAACACTTTTCTGCAGATGGGATAGTAACCTATTGCTTTCTGTAGAAATTTTTAATGAATGTTTTCTATTTAAGCCTACAGCTTTTAACATGATGTTGAAAATCCTTAATGCATTTTTTATAAAGCTGCTTGATTCTAGAGTGCTCTTCCCTAGTGAAAATGAATATATTTCTGTTTTCAATTCATATTGTAACTGCTACTTCTTAGTTTCACATTTGGCACCTAGGAGGTGTACTGTTAAAATAAATTTGCAGTATTTTCACAAAATATTTTTAATATTGTTAGTGATATTTAGTTCCTTGATTTTGACTCTCACTGAAATCCAGTCATAAACAGAATACAAGAAAGTTGCTGAAGTTACAGCATACAAATGTTATCTATTCAGCAGTTAGCCCAGTTGTGCAGTAGAACAACTGCAATTTTTATTTATTTTTGAGTAAGCTGCTCTTGCTTTTTATTCTGAATTTCTTTGTATTTCTTTTCTTTTGTATCACTGGTTAGTGATACAAACTCCTCTTCCATGGAAAAAACAGTCTTCTGTTCAGCTGATCTAAAATAATCATGGTTTTTTGGTTTTTGTTTGTTGGTTGGTTTTTTGTTGTTGGTTTTTTGTTTGTTTTTTTTTTGGTTCACCACACTTCAAGGCTACTGTTGCTATCTGCAGGATTAACGTGGCCTGTGCAGACGAGCACCAAAGTCTCTGAGCGTGCAATGGGGAGCAGAGGTCTGCGTGCACCCATTAGATCTACCTACAATTACATTCCAAAAATCTAGAATAAGTGAAGTTAACAGGCTTATAGCAGATTTACACCCATACAGCTAAGAAAAAATCAGGAACCTACTTTCTCCCAGTCTTTTCCCACTTAATGAGAAAAGGATTTCAAAATTCTACCACTTCTTGAAGCCAACTCTCTAACTTCACAGAGAAATGAGTGATATATTTTCATGTGGGATAAATGCAAGAAGATGATTTCCAAAACTCCTACGATAGAAAACAGATTTTGGCAGAGTCTTTGAGAATCTGAAAGTTTATCCTTTGTGACACATTTGTGCTTTATAGGTACTCAGTATTCAATGCATCTTCAGCATTTGCAGAAGTTGTGTAATGATATAAGGTACAAGTAATGCTAAGAGCAATAAAGAAAAGTTGAACAGGGATATCTGAGAAGTGGATTTTATATGTGATAAAAAAGCATCACAGTTAGAGAAAACAGACAAATCAGTCTTTCTGTGTTATCTAAAACCAGTTTCAAAATTATAGATAAGCAAAAAATTAAAAAGATTTTAAAATTTCCTTGCTTTCTCAAATATTGCTTTCTTAGAGAATAATGTGTGACTATGTTTTTGGTTTTTTTTCCAGAAAGCAATGTGTGTACTGTCTGTGCAAACAGGAGAGGAAGCAGACTAGAACCTCAGGCATAAATTTTAAAAGTGGTCTTTCTGTAAGGTTATAAGAAGTCAAGTGTAATTCTTATTGTGTAAATGACAGCAAGGTGATTAGTAATACTAGAGAGTGTCACTAATGACCTTTAGGGTCACACAGCAATGTACTTCGCCTTGTTTATTAGCTTAACACAAAGGATCATTATGATAAACCGCATTTTTTAAAAACAAACAACTTTTCTTTAATATTTTGCTAATGTAGTCTTTCAGAAGCAGTATTTGTGATACATGACTGACTGTTATCATAAGTCAGAACTCTCAGAGGTATATTTAAACACCCTGTTAAAAAAATTAATCTCCAAGCTTTATATAGTGCAGTACATCAACATTTACATATACATGTTAATTTCTATCAAAATGGTTGCTTTGAACCTATTATAAAAGGCCTCCTTTTCTTATTTATTTCTTTGAAAAGTCAGTGTCTGTACACTTTAATTTCTACCCCATTTGTCTTTGGAACAGGCATATTTTGTTGTTTTACTGTACTAAACTGCTTTGGCTG
Organism: Nicator chloris; assembly: GCA_013400495.1. Lineage (NCBI taxonomy): Eukaryota > Metazoa > Chordata > Aves > Passeriformes > Pycnonotidae > Nicator > Nicator chloris. The sequence continues at coordinate 6,995 of WAAE01015146.1, forward strand.
TTTCATAAGGGCTGAGTATTTCACTGAGCTCTTGCAATATTGAAAGAATCTATATTCTGAGAATTTGAAAACATGTCAGCCCACCTAAATTACATATTGATCAGGTTTAATTGCATGCCACCCATCAGTATTAGGTTTGAAAATTCATAAAAAAGAAATAATGTACTCTTTGTGGATGATTACTTCTGGGGCATTTAAATGAATTCCATCACTTAACCCTGAGCCGAGACAGATTATTGAGCCTTGCAATCTAGCCAGTCAAAGTCCAAAGCAATAGAACAGCTGTTTTCAAACTATCAGAGAAAAGCAAAGAGCAAACAATATAAATTTATATAGATTTTCTTTTAAATAAAATGCTAAATGTAAATATGCATTTTTCAATTGTTTCTTGAATGTCCATTCTTGCTTTGCTTGATAACAGTCTGCATTTTTAATTTTCTCTCATGTTCCCTATGTAAATGCACACTGTAATTAGCATTCCAAAATTAGAGAAGTACTCTAGAGAAAGTTATTTTCTATTAATTTTCATTTCAACTGTGTGTTTCTTATGTCTGCCAGTACTTATCCTCACTTAAAACATTAGGAGCAATGGAATTCACTCATATTAAGTATTCTTCCTGGCAAACACAGGTTTCTAGGCTATGCTCCTCAGAAAGTCAAACTGGTGGAGGAAGAGTATTTATTATTAGTTTTCTGGACCTTCTTTACATTTAAAAATTATGCTTGTTGGTATTGGGTGTGTTTTAAGAAATTGTGCTTATGTGTGTTTTTCTGTACAGAATATCAATACTGAGTAAAAAGAACCAGTTAAAATCATTGGTTTTGCTTGGATAATAGTTTAAAAGCTACATTTTATTTAGACACTTTGAGGTAATAAATATCTGTGAGAATAATTAACTGTCCTTTATCTAGGTCTGCTCCTTAGTGATGCCTTTTTAGGACCTTCCGTAATGTCTCCTCTTAGTGCTCAGTTTGGCCTTGAAAATAATTTCCCAAGATAAGACGTTACAAGTGTTTTCCACAATTTTCCCCCATTTACCCACGAAACTCACATCTCAATTTGTCTCAAACTTTTTACTATTTTTTCTTCAGAATTTCTTCATTTCTTGTGGCCCAAGATTCCAGATGCAGCAAAATAAAATTACCTGGTTTAGCCAACAGGGGGGTATGCGTTTGAAAATGATCCTTTGATTTACCATGCACCTTGGTTTACTATATACTCCTTATAAACTAGGGTCCCAATCCTACCTAATATAAAATTCTATAGCTTAAAAATGGGGATATAAAGCTCTATTTTATTCACCCTGAGAATTTGTCTGCCAGTATTTAATGTTGTGTTATGTATGTATTACACGAGATACATCATATTACTCTAGCCAACTCAGTTACGCAGTCCTTAGGAGAAAAAAAAACAAACAAAAACCCACAAAATTCCACACTCCTCGCCCAAATAATTCTACATGAAAATGAGTCTGAAATTAAATTGATAGTGCAGGCAAACACACACACACATAGAGCAGTGCACACCACGCCTGTAGTAATCCCTTAAATGGGTGATTGCAGATCAGAAACAAAAACCCTGTCTCATGCTTATGATACTTTTGACCCCTGAAGCAGATTGACTCCGTTATTGCATAAAACATGAGACTTGTGTCACTGGCTAAGCTCAACTTGTACACGATTTTGTAGTCATCAGAAAAAATAAAGAAGTCTTTTACTGCAATTTTATTGTTGTTTCCTCCATTTTCTCTGGAGGAGAGAATTATTGAGTCAGATACAGACATAGAGGCAAACTCTCTAAGCTCTCAGACTTATCGTCTCATGTTTCCTAGCTGACTAAAGCTACTATTAGTCAAAGTGGAGTAGGCTCAATATTTGAGTGTAAAAAATGTTATCAATCATGGTATACCGCTGCTATTGTTTTGAACCATTATATCAAAAATTGATTGGTGAAGGAACTGGCTCATTAAAGCCCAATTATTTGCTGTTACGTAAGTTGTCCTTGAGCATGGAAATTTTTGGTAAATTAAGCCTAAAGCAGAGTTTAGATAACTGGTTTTCTAAAGTAACCCGAGGAGACAGAAAACAAATTTCATAAAAAAACTGCCAAACATGCCAAAGAGATAAAAAAAAAAATTGTTTATGGCTCAAAAGTAGGAAGTCTTACACACCCTTTCATATTGGGATAAATTTTATCTCTAGAGGAAAGTAACTGGAGTTTTACTGGCGGTTATGTTAGATGCAAGGTGTTCCCTTTTCCAATTGTATTCATCCTCTATTAAATGTAATCAATTAATATCAAGAATAGTTGTAAGATATTGTCATTTTTCATAAGACTCCTGTTTCTTTACTTCTGTCCATGGGAAATGTCTATTAAGGAAATTTTGTTCTTTAAAACTCAGAGAAAACAGAGAGCAAATTCCCAAGATTTACTCAACCAATGAGTTAATGTATTTTGTATTTAAATTTTATGACTATAAGTAGATGTGGTCAGAACATAGTGAAGTGATACAATATTTCACATAGATATGTCATCTGAGTAACTAAGTTTGAATGCTGAAAGACATTCTTCAAGCAATAAAGATAATTTTTTTCATTAAATACTTTTCATATATTATTCTGAATATAAGTCCATAACATTAAAAACCAGAAACAAAAACAAAAAGGCAAAATTTTCCGGAGCAAAAACTGCCCTTAATGACAAATCGGTCATCCAGCTTTATGATGCAAAACACAGGGTTTTACAGTAGCTTTGTACTCTTTTGCACTAATGATGGAATTAAATATGTTTAATTAAAACTGTTATGTAACTGGAAAAGCATTTCCTATAGATTGGACTTTTATCTTCTGTTTTTATACTTGGCAACATTTTAAGCTCTTTAAGATGATGCTTATTGTACTTGGGGAATCTGTGCATGGGATTTCAGCTCATGACTGTTGAGGAATTTTCTTTTATCATGTACTTCTGTTATTAACTATGATCAAATACTTTGATTTGAAGTAAAACAATGGAGTAAGGTTTGAAAATACTAAAGCTTTAGCTGGAGCATTTCTGGGAGCTAGAGACTTGGCATGTAAAAAGTATCTGTACATTTTTCTGTCTGTATGTGTTTTCCTTCTGTAGCAATGTCCCTGAAGTTCCCATTCATGTTGGGGTTACAGCACCAATCCACTTTTCTTCTGCCTGTGGACAAATCAATAGCAAATCACTTATTACTTACTGAGTACATAGGAAACAAATCTGTAGAAGTCTAGATCAAAGAATGTGCTTATGGCTCCCAAATTAAAGCTTACCACCTATAAATCATCACTACCTGTAGTCCGTGAAGAATTCTGCAATGACTGATGTGTTGGGTTCAATGTAAAGATTTCACTGTACTGTCCCTTCTCCCCCTGCTTTCCTGCTGCCACTGCTGGCTTGCTTCCTCTCACTTTCAACACATTTAGTTTGGAAGACTCAAAATCAGACAAGTGTGGAGTATTCACACTGCTTTTGCCCCCTTAACCTTAGACTGTTCTCTCAGACTGATCTCACAGCATCCGTTAACTGTCAGGTCTAGCTCTTAGGGATTTGTCAATGTCAATCCATTATCTCTTGGCAGGGGCCATCATAGAGTGATACAAAATCCCCGTGTCTCACCCCTCTCATAATATCTGAAACCCATTGCTCAAAAATCAGATGATTAAAAAAAATTTCTGAACCGAAAGAAAAAGACAAGCAGGAAAATTCAAATTGACAGGTGGACACCAGGTGTAATTTATTGTGCATATAGGACAAAGATCTCAGGAATATGAGCATTCTGAATGATATTCTGTTCTTATTGAAGTCAGTGGGAATTTTTCTTTTGACTTCATTGGGGACCAAGATGTCATCCCTCACCTCCTAGAGGGGAAGAAAAAGCAAGAGGAAAAAAATAGAGAAAAGTATTTTTCTTGGTGAAACAGAATATATTACTTCACTAGGCGGGAAGGGCAAGGGAGAAGAGGGGGGAAGAATAGAAGAGAAAAATCTTTGCTTTGGGATATTTGGAATTTTTAGTAGAGTAGAATTAAAAAATTTTAAAAAGCTTCTTTTTTGGAAAAGTTGCCAATATATTTTTCTATGTTGGAATCTAATAGATTTGTTTTAAAAATGCAAAAATACTGAAATATTTAGCACTTTTCAAGTCCCTTCCGCGTGGTTTCCCTCCTTCCTAGCCCATTCAGGAAATTGTTATAATAAGTTTCCTTTTTACAATCTTTTTCCCAAGTCTAATGATGGTAGACATAATTTCTTCAGTTTTCATTTTCTAAACATGTAGAAATATGCATGCTACATGAAATATTTACCTCTGCTTTTAATTAAAATACTTTCTTTAGAATCTTCACCAATTAAAAAATAATTTTTTCATTAATTAATCTCTCAGTTCCAGTTAAATTTTTCTATTATTTTATTTGTTTAAAGAATAATGCATGCTGCTAAAGAGATGTAAGATAACCTTTTAGTAATAAACTACTTTTTAGCATATGCTAGTCTTTTCCAAGATCACCCTTCAAATCATAACCAAGGAGAATTTTGTGAGTAAAAATAAACAAAAAATATGATCTTACAGATTAAAACTACTTCATTCTAATAATTTCTTTTTGAGATAGGGAAATTATTTATCAGACTATTATTTTGCTCCTTTACATTGCTTTTTTATCTTTCCTTTTTTTTCCTTTGTTTTCCTAAACATAATTCAAATTCTTGCCCCATGTTTTGGGTACCGACATAGTTACTAGGATATTGTGCTGTGGGAAAGTGTGAATTTCAGTTGGTTACTAATGATAATAAAAAAACAACAAGATCATCTAGCTGCATTGCCACTTCACTGTTTTTATTCAACTACTGGAACTCTGTAGAAGCTCAAAGATTCTGGACAGTAAAGCACAAACATTTAAGACATGTACATGAAACTCATTGCAACCTGAAATTCCTCAGAGTCACACCTCTTCAAAACAGATTTTGGGGTTTGTTTTAGAGATTTCCTATTCCTAATTTCTGATTTGAAATCACTCATTTTGACATGACATCTTTGCTCTGCCTCCTGAAAAAATGAGGGCACCAAACCAAAGCAATTAAAACCAGAAAAAGAAAAGACCCCAAAGATATCAAAGTCCTCATCCATTTGAATTGCTCTTAATATAAAACAAATAAATAACTTTAATTTCAGGAGAAGCTTCAGATTGAAAGGCATGTTGAGAGAATGTTATATGTTGCTCATCTGTTCACCTTAGTCATTTCCACAGCCAAGTTGAGCATATGGCTATAGCAAATTTTATCTTCATTCTTTGTGAGCCAGTCTCAAAAAGACACAAGTGGAAATGGAGCAAGAAACTCTTGCCAATATAAGGACAAGCACTATGACCCAGTTAGGGACAAATTTACCTTTCCATACCTTAGCCTCTCAAATATCTGCACAAGGGATGAACCATGTCTTTGTCTAATTGTAAGAAGATGGTGGCACCTTAGAGACTAGTACAGTTATTCTTTTTACAAACTCTCTCAGAATTATCTCATATATATGTATTCAAAAAGGAGTAATCATTAAAGATTGAGAGCAATCTCTTTAATTTTACCATCAGAGTTTAATGTATTATTGTTTCTAAAATATGAGTTCATTCTGCATTCTTTGCAAACCATAAACATCTTTGTGATTCTTATAAGCTTTTCATTCTTTAAGAATGGCCCAAGCGCATCACTTCTCCCTGACAACACGCATACTCTCTAGCTGTAGGCATATGTGGTGGTTTAGCCACCAAGTGATTTTTCAGGAAGTTATAGTTTGTCAAACCAATAAGAAAGCGATACGTCTCTGTGACCAACATAGCGTTAAATATCGGAGAATCCCAGGTGGCCTCCCTTTCCATCCTGGCTGGCCAGCAGGTAACACCGGCCGTGCAGGCAGGGCAGCCGGGGGGCCGGGCCAGGCCGTCTGCCCTGGCTGGGCAGCGGGGGCCGGGCCGGCCGGGCTCCGGGGCTGCGGCCCTCCCTGTCAGGGCCGTGCCCCCATCAGCTGCCGGCGGGGGGAAGGGAGATGTCCGCTGGGCCCGATGCCAGCTGCGGGCCTGGCTGGGCCAAGCCCCACCCCGGTTTTAGAGCGAGGGGTGGGCAAGGAGGCATTTAAGATCCTGCCTGGTGAATTCCGGACTGCCCGAGTGCTCTGATCTCTGGGCATGGGCTTTCCCTCCATCACTAGCACGGTTTTGGAATTCGACGGCAGGAGAACCTGGGTGACATGATTAACTCTTTCCTCACAGCANTGCATTCTTTGCAAACCATAAACATCTTTGTGATTCTTATAAGCTTTTCATTCTTTAAGAATGGCCCAAGCGCATCACTTCTCCCTGACAACACGCATACTCTCTAGCTGTAGGCATATGTGGTGGTTTAGCCACCAAGTGATTTTTCAGGAAGTTATAGTTTGTCAAACCAATAAGAAAGCGATACGTCTCTGTGACCAACATAGCGTTAAATATCGGAGAATCCCAGGTGGCCTCCCTTTCCATCCTGGCTGGCCAGCAGGTAACACCGGCCGTGCAGGCAGGGCAGCCGGGGGGCCGGGCCAGGCCGTCTGCCCTGGCTGGGCAGCGGGGGCCGGGCCGGCCGGGCTCCGGGGCTGCGGCCCTCCCTGTCAGGGCCGTGCCCCCATCAGCTGCCGGCGGGGGGAAGGGAGATGTCCGCTGGGCCCGATGCCAGCTGCGGGCCTGGCTGGGCCAAGCCCCACCCCGGTTTTAGAGCGAGGGGTGGGCAAGGAGGCATTTAAGATCCTGCCTGGTGAATTCCGGACTGCCCGAGTGCTCTGATCTCTGGGCATGGGCTTTCCCTCCATCACTAGCACGGTTTTGGAATTCGACGGCAGGAGAACCTGGGTGACATGATTAACTCTTTCCTCACAGCACTGATCCTTCTCTGAGAGAAAGAATTGACACAGTGATTTAAGGTAGAGAGACAGCATGAGGTGGAGCCAGTGAAAGAACTGATAAAGACTATTAGAAAGAGGGATTGAGGAAGTGGACATTTTTTAGCTGGGCTTCTCTGGTAAAAACCATGGAGAAATGGACTATTTATTGTAGTATATAGATGCTGTTTGGGCGAATGCTGGCTCTAGTCAAAAGCTGTGGACTGATATAATTAAGATGTAACAGAGAATTTTGGACAGAGGAAGCCCCTCACGCCTAGGGAGAAAAGGAGGTCTCTATTTCTTTTGAGATAGAGACAATTTTAGAGAGAGAGTGATATGAAAGCCCTTTGTTCCTGGGGAGAAAAGGAGGTTTCTGTTTCTTTTGCGATGGAGATGATTTCAGAAACAGAGAAGTTTTGTTTTATAGTAGAAGAAGAATTCTTAAATGGTACCCCAAATAAGTAGAGGGCTATTGCAGCCAGGGACAAGGCTGCTCATGGGTGGGATTGCACAATCTGCAGCATTTTCGGGCGGTTGCAGATTTATGACATTGGGAGCCACCAGGCTGTTTTTTTCTTGTGGCAATTATCTCCGTGGGACTCTAGAGAGTCTCCTCTCCCAAAATGATGAAAGATTATGTTTAAATAGTAAAACTGACTGAAAATCACAGGTTGGATTTCTCTGTGTTGTTTTTAGGAAAGTGAACAGTTTGTGGGGGGAGGAGAAGTGTTTTGAAAGTTTCTTTTTTTTTCATTCTTTTAATGTGTGTGAATAAACTAGTTTTGTAACTTTTAAGTTTAAATCTGTTTTGCTTCTTTTCTCCTAATCCTATCTCACAGCAGAGTAAACACTGAAACCATCACAAAATTGGTGAACGTGAAACTACTACATAATTAGTGTTTCCACCCAGGACGAACTTAAACTAGTACAGCATGTTATCACATAACCCAGCGGAGTATGCAAAGGTCTACCTGTTCTGGGAAAGTGGAATAGTAACTTTTAGAGCTGAGGATTCTCCAGAAAATATCTGAAGAATGATAATTCCTTTTTGCTGCTTTGGAACAGCATACAAAACTATTCATAGAGGAGGCCATTAACTTGCAATCATAATTTATTCATAATTAATACATGCTGCATGACTGGACACTGCATAGCATAAATGCTTACAGATGGTTCATTGTTGTGTAAACCTTCATTGTTTTAATATCTCACATACCCAAAATCAATCTAATAACTAAAATAATGTAATTATGAAGTATCTACATTTTTTTGAAGTCTTGCTCTGTTAATGACTCTTTGTATCCCTGTTTTGTGGTACCAGTGTAAACATAGAAAAAGCAGACCAAAAACTTTTTCTGAATCTGTAATGCACTGTTAATTGAATTGAATTGCACTGTAATTCAATGTTAATTGAACTGGGTTTATATTGGAGGCTTTGGTAGGGTGGGGGGCTGCAGGGGTGATATCTGGGAGAAGATATTGGGGGCTGTGTCTGTGTCAGACAGAGTCTGCTCCAGCCAGCTTCCAAGTGGACATGCCACTGGCCAAATCTGAGCCAAATCAGCGATGCTGGTGATGTGTCTGTAATATTTAAGAAAGAGTAGAAAATGCAGGAACTGCAGCCTGTGGTAAGTACTCATGTTATAGTAGCTCATGAAGGGCTGCATCCTATGGGAAGGATCCATGATGGAACAAAGACAAAGGAGTAAGGAGAAGCAGAAAGTGTTTTGAACCAGCAGCAACACTTCACATATAGTCCACCCAGGATGTGGGGAAATGTAAGAGTCAGGAGTGAAGCTGAGCTTGGAAAAAAGGGAAGGGTGGGAGGAAGGTTTCTTTTGTTAAGCTTAGCTTTCTCACTATCCTACTCTATTTTTAATTGGCAATAAATTAAATTAATCTTCCCAAGTTGTGTCTCATTTGCTTGTGACAGTTATTGGTGAGTACTCTCCCTGGTCGTATGTCAACCCATGAGATTTTTCATCTTACTCTCTTGCCCTGTCTTGCTAAGAGGGAATGGAAGAGCAGTTTGGTGGACACCTGATAGTCAGGCAAGGTTAACCTACCAAATTATTTCAGGGCTTTTTTAATCAAATCGAATATTAAAAAATAGCTGTAAGTGCTGAACCCCTTCCTCACCCCCCTCTCCCCTTCTAATTATTTTTTTCGCCATTTTTTTCTTCATCTATATTGAATTTGAAGGGAAAAAACAAAAAGAGTGTGAAGGGAAAGGATTATGCTCTGGAGAGAAGCAAACCCAAGCTTTTAATAATGCAAAATATTCTTAATTCTGAAGGAACAGGAATTAAAAGAAAAAAAAAAAAAGCAGACAAACCAACAGATATTCCTGTACATTGGAGGTGTCCTGGGAGCTATTTGGAAGAGAAATTGCAGATTGCTCTTATATGCCTGAATCAAGTGGAATATAAAGTATTTGCTCCATTACAGGCCTTGAGGTTTGAAAAGGTGAGAATGTTGATGGTTGCATACTGATCCCAATAAGCTATTTCATGTCAGACAGGCAGAGACCGAATAAGATGAAAGGCTTTGAAGGGGAAGTCACAGAAATTCTAAGTAGAAAGAAGATACAAACTTTTAAGTTGAATTAAGTATTGAAACCATTTCCTGTCACTTGGGTTTTAAATTAAGATTGGATCTCCTAAAATATCTCATTTAGTTTGGCAAAATAGGAGAATAACTGGGGAAAATTCTGTGGGATGGTCAGTCACAGGAGGCCAAGTTGTGGAAGATTATTAAAATCTTTCCTCTTTGATTTGGTAATGTCTTCTATATTCCTTGAAGAAAGAGGTAAACTAAAACAGTTTCAAATATAGATAGCCCAAAAGATAGATTTACTATGGCAAGACAGCCTCAAATAATACCAAAATGTGGGACCCCACAAAAAAGGCAGGCAAAATCTCTGTGGTGCAGTGTCAGTTTTCTGAATTCCTTGCAATAGGGAGGAGAACATTTGGTCTCAAAGTCAGGCACAAGCATTTTGCTGTTCTTCCCCACTGGTTTGAATGAGTTCCTGACTATAAAAGTTAGGCCAAAACTGGCTGTTTTTTTCAAAGACTGAGCTGCCAACCAGTTCTGTCATATCTCTTAACAGGAATAAAATTTCCACACAGCTACAAAAGTATCAGAAGACTTCTCATTGTGCCAGTCAGTGACAAGATTTCATGTGAGGGTTTCAAGTTATTTTCACTATTGTTTATTATTAATACAGGTTAAATCTGCATTAACACTTAACCCTTTGGACAAAGAGATTTACTGAAAAAAGAAAAACTGATACAGGCTAACCTGGAGACAAACTAGTAGTCAGTGTCAAGCTCTACCTGGCTATGCTTCCAGGCATTCATTCTACATGCCTAGTGATGGATTACTTCTGTGTAATCAACACTGTTAGCATATAACATGATTTTTTTCTACTATGGTAAAAACATTCTGGGCAATCAACTGGAAATCACGTTCATGTTTTCATGTCCATGTAAGTCAACCCCTTCACGCAAAAAGACAGTGCTGTTGATGAGATGGTAAAGACCTCATTCAATTTTTATGTGGTGTTGTTTCTATCTCTAGAATTCATCTGACATTTACAAGTCTTGTCCATGAAAAACCCAACAACTTTTGCCAATGAGTGTAAGTTTGCAACTAGAATTACTATTGATGCTGATCTTGCAGTAGTCACGGAGCCAGACTGGATCCATATACAGGAAAAGAGCACTAAATGCCTTTGTACCTTGGCAGAACTCAGTTCAAGGTGTCTTGCTCTACCTTGTTTCTATTTTAACATTAACATGAAAAGTGAATAAAGCTTTGTCCCCCCTCTCATTGTATTATCATATTTACAGGAGTATTGCATTAGTTTAAATTATGTCTGGGCAACTTTTGATTACATAGTTTATATCACATTCATATCCAATAAAAGATACAACCTCCTCTTCCACCAGCCACAAACCAACAATTCTGTTCTTTTATATCAATGTACTGGTGTTTGTATTTTTTTTTACTTTTCCTTTTTTTCTTTTTTAATTAACAGACATACCTATTATGTGTGTTTGAAAGAGGAAAAGCTCTAAACACTATAATACAATATAATACTATAATACACTATAATACTGAATTTTTTAGATATTTTTTAGATATCAGTCCTTTTTAGATAACATCTAAGCCTGTATTCTGTTTAAAGAATATACATGTCCCTGATTGAAGTCAATGTTAATCTGTCATTTTACCCATCATACTTCTCCTGGGAATACATGGACTTAAACTTTTGCTCAGAGCCTTTCCTGCACTGAATATGTTTCAGAATATGCTTTCAAATTCAGATCTTAGCACAAGTGACTTTGAAATAAAAAGAAAGATATTCAACATTTTTTAGCTGATATCGTAGAAATACTTCATAATAATAACATAAAAACAAAACAATCTCTTTCTTCCCCCACAAAAAACCTGAGGAGCTAAACTGCCGGTACAGCACGATTTTAGCAACAAATAGAATTGTATTATCAGCTTGAAAGTAGCTCTCAGCGGGGACTCAGACAGCAGACGGGATTGTATTATTCTGCCATTCCCCTATCCATCTGTTAAAGAAGTTCTGTTTGGAATCAAATGCTCCTCTTTTTAATTATTTTTTTTAAGAATAATCTAATTTTTGAACACAATCAGTGGCACTTCATATATGCACACCTTGTAAGTGTTTAGGAAAAAGCTTCCTTTGTTTGTTTTCATTCAGGGAATTCATCTCCACTACCTTTATTCGTTTTAGAATTGAGTTTGTGCCAATACCAAATACCCATTTGAACATCTGTAACTGTAGAATCCTCCCTTGTTTTCCTCTATGCAGTTGTTTGTTGTTATTTTGTTTTGTTTTGTTTTGTTTTTTCTGATTTGGTATATCTTTCTCCTTGCATGAAATTTTCAAATAGTTTTTTTGGTTCTTCTATACATTGTCTCTTTCCTCTTTCCAGGAAATGTGCTCAAATCTCTATTTTAGCTGCAAGGAGGGAAAAGAACTATGATATTAACACATGCATTCCCCCCCTGCCCAATGAACTATTCTTTACTCTAGGTGGTACTTGTGTTATTATCTGGTTTGAAAGCTTTTCTATCTCATATAAAGCATGAAATTAATGGTCCAAGAAGGGCTACTATACCAGCAAAGTGCTTGCAAGGTATGTTCATTTATATTGGTGAATACTGCTTTTGTGTTGTATACACGTCCCAAATGAAATAAAATACAACAAGAAAATGGCATAACTGAACCTACATCCTTCCTAGCATAACTGAACCCATGTTAGATATTCCCACTCTTATGGTTAGAAATTGCTGTTCATCCTGCCTCTGTATCAGACAGTGGAAAAGAAGAGGTTGTTGTGTAGGCTTAACTTTATTCTTCCCAGTTTGGATTTTTCTGAAATTAGAGGTGATGAAAAAGCTATTTGTGAAAAACAGTAGAAGATATTGACAGCCAAATTCAATTTCAAAGAAGTCTTTGAAATTTTGTCCGCTTGAAATTGTTAACATCCCTTATCAAAAAAACCCAAACAAAAAACTCTAACCAAAACCCAAAAATCCCCTAACCAAAACAACAAGAAAACCTGGCAAGAAGAGTCCAAAGGAAAATGGCAGACCAAATCTCATCTCAGGAATCATGAAAAGTCAACCTTAGAAACTGAAATTAAAAAAACAAAAAAAAACTAAAAAAAAACCCCAAAAAACCAACAAACTCCTAATTCATTCACCTTGAGATTTGATGTGTCTGTGGGAAAATCAAGAATAATCTTTGGGGAAGTCCAGACCACAGTTTTGTGCGGGGTAGATTTCAAAGAAATGTTTTTCTCTAGTACCTGAACCAAAACATTGAATGAGCATAGTCAGATTGCCTGTTAAGTCTCTCTTTGCCTTGTGAGCTATCACAGACTTTGTGCTCCAAAATCAAGGTAATTGGGATCAGCAGTTTCTGAGGTTATACCTGCTATATCCTGCCTCAGAATACCTACTTTGCGTGTCGGTGCGCATTCCCAAAAATGAATACATTAAAATAATGAGCACCTGAAAATGTCCTGGTTCTGTTGGCATTGATATTCCTTGATCGGAGACCTCAGAGAAAGAATCCCCTCCATCTCCACATTTTACTCACCTGAATCTTTTGAAAATATTTCAAAATACACACACTTAAATGTCTTTATTAGAAAGTAGCTAGGCTGTGTTTCCACATTAGAGTCACTTTGGGAAGAGACTATCATAGAGGATGTGGGGTGGACTTTATATGTTAATGATGGAAGGGAACATATAACATTCATTATATGTTAATGAAGGAAGAATCACCTTGGCAGGTGACAGGGTGGGACTCCTGTGTCTCTTTCACCTAAGTGAGATTGCATCAATTCTTCAAAACAGTCTTGTCCTGGTAATCTAGTTTCACATTTTAACTGCTTTCAAATTACCACAATGTCAAAACCAGAGCATCAAAGAGATAAATAGCAAACTCTGTGTCTTTCATAGACACACAAGTCCATTATGTGGAGACATGGCTAAGCCAGCACAGCAGACTCCCCAGTACAGATTGTCTGAAACTGAGAGGCCCTTGGATCCTGAGGTTCAAGAGTCTATATTTGAATACAAACCTGCCACTACTGAGATTTTTATGCAAGTGCTTCTAGCTAATAAATGAAGGGATGTGGTCTGTACTGGAATGTCTACCAGCATTACCTTCCATCCAACTGAATTTCAGTTTTGGTCAGATTACTCTTACTTTAAAAATGGTGACTTGAGGAGAGTAATTTTAAAAAAATTACTCTCCTCAAGTAAAGGAATAAAAATCTTAGCTCCAATTTCCTATAAGAAAAGAGTTTCCTTACTGTCTAGTTTACTAATCCAGTTAGTTTTGTGTCTGCAGATGTGGTAAATGCATGTATTTGCTCTTTACTGTGTTTTCTTTAAAATTCTCTTTTCTAACACAAAATAGTCTGAAGGAGATATTGCTATATGGTAAGGAGGCTAAATGAACCTGTAAAATTAAGCTTTCTTTCACCTGAATATTAAAGGGGAAATGACTACGTAAGTAATATAAGTTTAATGTAGTTTGCTTTTCTTCCTGTGAAATGTATGGTCCATAAAGTGCACGTGACTTCAGCAACCACCTACAGACTGTTTAGCAAATATGTAACCAGGTTAAGCATGTTATACCTGGGATTATGTCTTTTCACAAGTAAAATTAGCTATCCGTTGTGTGACATTAAGACCAGGAACCTCAATTATTCGTTGATGTTTCACACAAGATAATAACTGGAAGCTGACAAAATTCATTCTCAGGTTGGGGGATATTGATATCTGTTTGCTGCATCTTAACATTTAGAATGAGACTGTCATGTATACTAAAACATGAAATTTACTGTCTTCATAAAAATTTTACTAAATCAGCCAGCAAATAAAGGAGTTATTGGCAGCTTTTTCATTATTAAACATACTGTAAAGCACCTGATTATTTTTACATTTAGAAGTTCTGAGGTGACTTTCATGTACATCAATAAACACGAGGTCTATTAAACATTCTGAATAAAATCTTTCTTGTTTTTAAGGAATTACAAAATTCTTTTCTGCTTGTTTATTGGCACTAAATGCTACAACAACCTGTTCTTTTCATATCAATACATTTGTAGCTGTTCTTAACCAGAACAGTGCAATTTTGTCCAAGAGCGATGGAGTAATAAAAGAGCAGGGTTATTTTGAAATAATTTTTCAAGAATGAATATCCTGATAAAGAGTGCAAGCATAACATTCACTGTTGTGTGTTTGAAACACATGAATATTTTTTAGCTTACCTCTAGGTGAGCCAAAGAAAAGAAGAAAGTTGAGAGAAAAGAAACAAGTTGATTTCAGAACTGTCGATGTTTGTTTTGTTCATTTGAAAAATTAAGCTTTAAATTCACACAGACACACACACTCTGCACCTCTGATCTTTTTTCTAACTTTGATACTGTGACTAGTTCTGCAGGTAAACTTACCACTAGGACTTTGGAATTTTTCTGAACATTTAGTGTCAGTGTTTTTAAAACTTGATTGCTAAGGAGACAATAAATAGATAGTGTATTTTAGTGGGAAGAAAGATAGGAAAGCTTTTGAAATATGTGCAACCTACATACCTTGCTTTTGAAGCAGGGGATATCTGAGAAGATCAATGAATGCAAGGAAGGTTGTGATCTTGTTATTAGGACCTTTTCGTTTGATTATTACCAGAAGTGTCTTGATATGTGACTGTTCACGGGAATCTGTTCAAAAGGTGACATTTGTAAACAGTTGGAGGAAATATTATCACATGATATCTTTCCCTCTATTAAATTGAAATGAATATTTTGTTGCTGTCATGCAACACTTTTTACTGCTGTGTGGAAAATGTTTAGCCTGAACTGTCAGCAGCTCTAATTAGTGGTATAGCAATCAAAATTTAATTATGTTTATAAAATTTGCCTTTCTCTTCCCCATATACAGGAACCAAGAAATCTGTGGCATTATCACTTGACATTTTCAATTCAATTTACTGAACTACATATGAAAATATAAGTTACATGGAAACCAACCTGACTGGAGTTTAGTACTCAGAGATGTGGAATACAAAATGGTGTACTTATATTTCAATTTTAATGAAACTTGTTTAGAGACTGTAGCTTGCCTGTTAGAATGGAACAGAAGATACTGAGTGTTCACTGACTAAATGGTGAAAACATTTAATATTCTGCATAAGTTTTGTTAGTTTGGCAAAAGCAAATTATAAGCACGTAAAATGATGAAAGCTCTCTTATCCAATGATATCTGTTCCCTGCATCACTTTGAAGAAAAGATAAATTGAATGTAACCCACAGAGCTGGTTAGGAGAGCAGAGGTAAAGAGTTACAGAGACTAAGGTGAGTCTGTGATGAATATGCTGCACAGATTCATGCTTTATATCTTAGTGCTCCCTACCTCACCACATAGACTGTTTAGGTGCAGATTATTTGAATTATGATGACGAAGAGAAAAATAAGACCAAGGTTGTTGAGATTATGGCTTGTTTCTTCCCTCAGTTATTTTTCAGTTAGGTTGAATTCACTAAATATTCTACCTGGACAATTTTCAAAGTTAGATGCATTTCTGGAAGATTCTTCACCTTCCTTTTATTCAAGAGCCTCGTAGTTAAGGCACCCAGTTACGTTGTACTGACAAACCTCTTGCCTCAGCCACTGGTGAACAATAACTTTGCGTGGAAAGCAATTGTGAAGTGATTTTCCCACTGGTGCAATTAACAAAGTGCTCTTTCTCCGTTCTTTGCCCTAAGACACAAAGTCTCTATTGCTTTTTTGTGCTATATGACTCAGTAAAGTGTTTAAATGATTCCCAGGCGATATTGTCTACATGCAGTGGACATGTTATTCTGCCTGATAGTGGACATTTCTATCCCTACCTGGGTACCCTTCTGAATATTTCAGCAACTTTGCTTATAGCTTTCCTACTGCTAAATGAAGCTGTTCGGAAAACACTTCCATAACTTGTCCATGGGGAAAATATTGTGTTCCTTGTTTGCCCAGATTAAATATTTAAAATGAGTAGAGCTGAGTAAGTTTTTGGGGGGCTGATTTTTTTGTTTGTTTGTTTTGTTTTGTTTTTATGATTTCAAGAAAACAGATATTATGGTTCAACTGAACCTTTTTCTGTTACATTCCCTAAGAGCCTGCCTGATTCAAATTAATGTAATATTGTTGGACATGTAAATTGGGTGGCAGTAGTGTCGCTACAGCTTACTGTGTAAGAGAGAGAGAGACAGGTCTCCAGACTTTAAAGACTTGCATGGCCTCCTGCTCTGTGAGCTGTGCAGTCCAAGAAAGGCTCTTGCAAAACCCAGTGCCTCAGTCCTTGCCAGAAAGAATTGCGCTGCATTGTGCTCTGCCATGCTGGTATTCCCCAAATTCTTTTGCATTTCTGAATGCACCTTGCACTCCTTGAATAATTAACTAGCACATACTTCACACTTGGAATATTTACATTGTAGATCCACCTCTTCCTGTTGCAGTCTGATGTCACATCTGGTGCGTGCACTGTGTGAGAGACAAGGGGGGTAAGCTCAGTGCTTTTTTTTCCCCTGTGTTATTGCTTTAGGCCTTGCAGTAATCTAGATCTTCCGATGGCACAAGGTCCTACAAAAGACATTGAATTTTTATGCACATTGTATTTCCTCCATCTATTGATCAGTATGATCTTGCTTCTTGTGCTAGCCATGAAGCAAAAAAAAAGAATTCACAGAAATGTGTTAATTTGATTTTCCAAGTTTTCTTTAAATTTTTTTTCTTTTAATAACTAGTTTGTGTGTTTTCTGAGTTTGCAAAAACAAAACATCAGATCCTAACTCTTACAAGCGAAATTTATCAAATCCATAAACCCCACTGCAGAAATTCTTGTATTTGTGTTTAAACATGTGCTTATCTTTGGTATGATCTTGTGCATTTTACTTTGCATTTATGACATGTTTTTGCAGTAATTGGGAATGAACCAGTGAAAGCTCAGAAGAGAGAATAAAAAATAATATTGAACATGTCAGAATAAAATGTATACATTAGTTTGCAGTCTTGTTGCACCTCTCACTCTCTTTTCACTTTTCTGTAGTTTGAGATTATGGAACATTCTCCAAAACTGTGTTTTACAATGGTTTCCTACTGCTTTTGGGATACTGTTTTACATGCTGACAAAAATGAGTAGTAAATTATTTGAAGTAATGATATGCCCTGAAAGCCTTTAGTTTTCACTATACTTAGTGAAATACATATGTAATAAACCCAATGGTAAACACATACCTATGAATATATTGTATATTCTGGAACAAGATCCTTTAGGGAGAAATTATTGACAAATAATTCATTCACATGAAAGATATCCAAAACATACACTTGGTTAAGTTAAAATTTATTCTTTGGTGCACCTGAGAGATACTCTCCAGTGCAATGACTTGTGTAGGAGGTGCTGATTTGTAAGGCAGAAGATTAAGGCATGGCTTTCTCATCATTAAGATTTGATGCAATCATAATTTTGGTTTAAATTATTTTATTTGAAATTGTCAAAGTAGAAGGTAAAGTACAGTCCAGACATGATATGTGTACAGATAACAAAATACTATTTGCTTGTCACTGTTGTCCATAGGAAAGCTCTTGTTTCTCTGTCTTAGTATTCAGATTTTCAAAATGCAAAAGCAGTAAATAACTCTTTTAATATGCAGATGAAACTCCATTGCATAGGTGCATATATGAACACACATACACATACATCAGAACTCTGACCCTGCTAAGTAATGCATTTAGCTACTCAAGCAAAGAATTGTCTTGTTCAGGGTGATATAACTGTGAAAAGACATTTTTTATGTCTCACAATTTACCTTGTACAGGTCTGGAATTTAATAATAACTCAGAATGAAGTTTTTCCAAGGCCTTTGTTCCACAGACTGCCTTAAAAACAAGCACTTAAGAGGTAGAAACCCTCAATTTTATCTATACAATTTATTATTATTATTAATTAGGTTTTTCTTAAGAGTTCTTCAGCAATAAGAATAATGTAGGGCAAGAAAATCCAAAAA
>WAAE01015150.1:0-36896 GCA_013400495.1 Nicator chloris
TTTAATTTTTTTTTATTTATTTTAAACATCTTCTGTTCAAGGATTTCAGGAGGCACTGCTTATATACTTTTCTTCCTTAAGTAGAATAGAGCAAGCTGTTTTGATGTCTGCACTTAATAATGTTAGCTGTCTGCCATGCTATCTTTGTAGATTCCAGAAATACTTAACTAAACAATGAAAAAATGCATTTTTATTAGATGTAACTAGGCTAGGCTTGTTACTTCATCTATAACTGTTTTACTAATGTGTGATTCAGATGTTTTAAAGACATCAGGATACTAGAGTGAGACATATTAAAACAAGGATTGCTGGGAACCTATTTTATACAAGAACATAAGCATCTCTCAAATATTGTCACTGTCATATTTGCAAAAAGGATATGAACATACCAGTTTTTATACATTAACATACCAGTTTTTATAGAACTTTATAAGAACTGTTAATAAGAGTTTACAAGAACAGTTTATAAAAACTAAACCTGGCCCAGAGATATTGTGGAGTCTCCCTCATTGGAGATATTCAAGAACTGTCTGGACACAATCCTGTTGCCATGTGCTCCCTACCTGAGCTGGGAGGTTGGACCAGATGTACCCTTGTGGGTCCCATCCAACCTGATCCGTTCTGTGATTTTTGGCTGAAGACTTAAATCCTGGAGTTCTAGATAGCATAACATAACCCACAGTGAGAACAGGCTACGAAAACAGGGAAACTTAAGAGAAAAGTTAATCTTCTTTTCATAAACACTCTAAAATCTGTCCCCAACTTTATCTAACACTTAAACTGAAACTTTGAGGAACTATGTGAAACGAAAGATTTGGTGCCTTATTCAAGAATACATTCCATCCTTGACCTACAGTACTGAGAAAGAATTAAACTGATGCTTTGTCTTGTATAATTATTTTATGCAGTTTAGCTCAGTGAGCTTAATACATCACTTTGACCAGAAGATCAGTCCTAGCAAAAACAGATCAACAGTGTTATATGATATTACATGCAGTATATGGATCAACATGGATACCTAGTTTTCAAATTACGTATCTCAAACACTTAGACATAGCTGCTCTGGATCTATCACATGTAATATTTAGTCTTCAGGTTATTTTGGGGTTTTGTCTCAGCATAGGTCTTTGTATTAGCTTGACTTACTAGATATTTTAGACTTTGGTAACATAAATTCTAGCAGTACTTTTAGACTGATGCTCTTTACAGATAAAGGGGAAAAACGAGTCCTCCTAGGAAGTTCTACCCAACTATTTGGTGGACTAAACTAACTTCATCCTACAAGGGTCCTTTTGTACCTTCACTGAAAAAGAGGCCAAGAGGCCCATTCAGACATGCATTTCTTCACACAAATACCTGGAGTATAAACGATCAAGAATAACACAAGTTTCAACATCGCAAGCTCCTGTTAACGTAAGACATAAATGTTTTAAACATGACAGATTCACTCCTCAGACTTAGGAGGAGAAGCTACATCTTCTTACACAGCACCTGTACATTAGAATGCAACGCCTCCCTCCAAGGGACTTTCTCAAATATGCATAAAGATTCCCAACAGTTTGATGGAAATCTCTGTTACCAGCAAGACTATCTTGTTTATTCTGAACAGAAGACAACTCATTGTGAGATTAGACTGGCTTTTATGCTTCTTTATTTCCTTTCTCTGTCTCATAGGTATAAAGCATGTTTTTAGGAAGAATCTGCACAGTCTCCTGTTGCATGAATGTAACAATTTAGTTCAGCTGCTTTGATCTGTCCTTCATAACAATTTCTGATATCTTAGGTGCTACCTGAACATGAACACCTTTCACATTTGATGTGACTACTCACATTAGTGCTTGGCTGGATCATTTACTAAGGCTGCAGCATGGCATACACACGTGTACCTATGTCCTTTTCACTGGGTTTCACTTCAGTCTTGTTTCCGAGAGAGTTGTCACAGAAGCACTCATAGCAGGGAGGCATTAACTGGGTTGCCTCATTCAGTTTCTGTGTGGGATACTACACTTTAAAAATTAAAGTTGCTTCTGAATTAAAGTAACTTCAGTTTGGGTTATTCAATGAACTGAGAAAAAAAAAATGAGCTAACATTTCTAAATGATTTCACTGATTTCTAAATTCACAGTCTTCATTAATGCAGCTTAATTTTCCTGAGAGCCCACATGTGGACTAGTGCTAAAAAACTTTGACCCTAGAAATGCCGTGTTACAATGGAAACAGAACAAAATAGTAATTTTAATGAATATAAGCCAATTTTTGTTTCCAATCATATAATTCTAAAGGAATACAAGTAGAAGCTGAGCTGCTAAAGAAGATAAGAAACCCTAACTTTTATTAAGAATGACAAAATGGTATTTTGAAGTACATGCTCACAGACTCACAGTTTTAAATGGCAGATTAGTTTTACTTCATTAGAGAGGATCTAATGATTCTTTTGACTACAAAAGCAGCAATAAAAAATTGATACAACTGGGAAGAATAACAATTACTTCTAGAAAAATAATTAATTCACTTTTGAATGCATTAATAAGACTACATGAATGTCAATTTTTTATCATCTGTATTATATAAATGACAGTAAAAAAATCAATCTGTACACACAAAGATCTACATAATAATAATAATGAAAATAGGACTACATAAAGCAATTTTTTCTTTTATAAAGAAGAACTTTCTGCAAATTTCCACAATTAGACTTATAGGAAAAATTAGTGGTTTTCACATAAGACCCCCAACCAATTTCCTGACCTTTACAAGGCACCCTGCTTGATTATCTACTTCATCTGTAAAAATGCAAAAAGCAAAAGCCTCAGCACAATCTAAGTTTCAACAGCACATTTTCACAGTCAGTGCAGGATGCTCAATGAAAATCTGACCTACAGCTGTCAAGAGAAAAAGTCTTCAGCAGATGTTACATAATAATACAAAGGTTGAAAGGAACACCTGTAAATGCTGCAGTTCTAAACATCATTACACTGAAGCTTCCTTGCTGGACTGGTAAAGTTTCAGAGTTTATAGAAAACTGCTGTGGGCATTACAGTGAAAGAAGACATCATAGACAACATTTCACAACCCAAAATATTGTTTAAATAATTCATTGAGGGCTGCTGTATCAAATTGCCGTGGTTAGAGGTGATAAATAACTTGGGTTTAGAAATATAAAATGTTTCAGAGTATCAGTGTGTGAAAGAAGCCTCACTGTAAAATATCACTAAACTTACTATTTGAAAGAGAACCTGCAAATCTAAGTTGAATTCATTAAGAGCATACCTCTTTTGTAAGAACTTCAAGGGGGCACAAACTTTCTGTCTAGTCTAATCTACTATGATTCACATTTATTTATTCTATGTAAGGTTTGTTTTTGAACTACGCATCAAAGTCTCCTGCATGAGTTTTCCCTGGTTTTAATAAGAACCCTTATACAAAAAGGACGCAATGGATTTTTATTTTTATTGCATCCATTCTTTAATGCTATAAAGTGTGGTAAAGTAATCCTGAATTTACTTGCAAAATCTTTAAGAATCATCAGATGACTAATATTAAACAGTGCAGCCTATTTTTCTATGACTGTGTAGAATGAAAGGCCAAGATCTTCCAAAATGAAGGTATGATGATGCAATAATTCAAACTTGGAATATT
This sequence comes from Nicator chloris, assembly GCA_013400495.1. Lineage (NCBI taxonomy): Eukaryota > Metazoa > Chordata > Aves > Passeriformes > Pycnonotidae > Nicator > Nicator chloris. Next base: position 3,640 of record WAAE01015150.1, read on the forward strand.
CTTTGTTACTGTTCTTTCTCGTGCCTACCTCTGAAGAGTCTTCTGTGACTTTATAAATGCTACAGTTTATTTAACATGGTGCTAATCATGTTTTTAATTTTACAAGTCAATACAATTTGTAAATTATTACCAACCTAATAGAAATTAATTCACTCGCTGTCAGAACTCTTCTATTAGAGCCTCTGCTGTGCACAATAAACAAGTGCAATGACTCTAGGGCAAACACTACAGAAAATGATGTATTTGCTCAAGCAAACAAAAGGAAAAGTAGAACATTATTTTGAGGTTATTGAGTGCAATACATATTTTGCTGATTTTATGTCATTAAATCCATTCCATCCTGAAGTGAGATGAGATTTATCTAAGCATATACTGAGAACAGATATCAACTTTAAAGCAGGAATGACTTTTATTGTTATAACTAATGGCAAGACAGAGAACAAACCCCACAATTATTAGAAATTAAGGGATCTTATGCCAGTTCATGTCTTTTCTATGTTGACACAGAAATATGTATCGTAAGCCCCTCTTAAACTGACTCAGTGCTTTGATATCTGAAAACTTCTAGTCCTCTTGTTGTGGAAAGTTAGTGGGGTGAAGATTTTTGAGTTCATAGGAAGATTGAATGTTCACAGTTCTGGGTCAGGCACTTGCAAAGTTGCACATTTTGAGGAAATACAAGCTTACAGTTGTTTTTCCTCTATGATCTGTCTCTGGTCCTTGTTGGCAGCAGCCTACTAGGCAAAGCAGTAAGAACCATAATGGGCTGTTTCTACATTTTAAGATGCTCAGGCACATCATTTGCATAGGTGTTGAGTGGTGCCTTTGACAGCAGTTTACATTCTTCCTTGTTTTAACAAGTGATGATTAGTTCAAATAGAAGGAAATTGAAATCAATTTATTAATTTCCCTTATATCATCATTTATCTGCTTTTGTTGGGTAAGAACAGGAACAGGATTGTAGCAGTTTAATTTTTTGTAGAATATTTAAGAATCAAAAGAGAAGATTTCCCCAGCCTAAGAGCTGTGCTAAAGCTAAGCATTTATTTGATGAGAGATGCTTATTATAATCACTTTTGAACAATTTGCTCAGCAATTAAAATCAATCATGCTGTTTAATTTCTCTTAATTTGGATACTTCAGATACGCGCTTTATATGAAACTCTTCCTTCAAAACTTGATTAGCTGTTTTTACTAATCTCCATTACTCCTGAATCCTTCAACACACAAAACAGTAATATTTTTTTCAGTCACATCTATTTTTATTTCAGTTCAATCCCTGGTCTCAAGATGTACAGTACATATTATGCTCTTCTCTGTGTATTTTTAATTTATCTCTCTTCACATTCTAGCCAGACTCTCTGGTCAACCAAAGCTGTATAAATCTCAGTTAAACCTCTTTATGTTTGTGAAGTTGAACAATCTCAGTCTATTTGTACAGTTCCCATTATTTTAGCTTTAATGCAAAGATGCCACTGGAACTCCAAACTCATATGCTTTGGTAGTGCATAACTTATTAATTTCAATTCCTCTTTTTCCAGTGAACCCAATGAATTCTATAACACTAAATGCCAGGTACTTCATCACAGCACTCAGCTGTGACTTTGAAAGTGAAGTTTGAATTTCAATTTCATGCTAGACCACTGCAGTCACACAGTTGGGTAAGACAGTGGAGGGGCTGAAGACTCCTCTGAGATGTCTTGTCCCTCACACTGCAGTGACATAGTCCTCATGAGAGTGGTCTTGCTCCAGCAAGTCCTGGCCACTACTGAACCTGTCAGGCATGAGTGCAGGAATGTGGGAATTCTGGTCAGAGGCATTAATGAAAGCATAAGCCAGTACTGTGTGAAATGCTAGATCCAGAAAAATTTCTAGAATTGCAGAATCAAGGGCCATATTTCTATGTCATTGTGATTTGAAAAAACAAAACAAAAAATGCTTAAACAAAAAATGGAACAGCTGAAGCACATGAAATGTAAACTGTTAAGTAAGCTTTCATTTCAATAATACCCTTTTTTATTTTCTGACCTTTTCCCATCCAGGCTTGATAATCTCTTGGATAGCATTAGAGAAAGCAAAGGTTATAAGATTTAACTGATATCCAATATTGTAAGTGTTTAAATCCTTGAAATGCTTCCTTTAGAAAGATGCACAAAAAAGGAAAATGAAGAACTGCAAATATTTCCCCCCTCCCACCCCCCGTTCATCTGTCTTCTATCTCCAGGGCTTTTTGCTACTTGCAGCTTGAAACAAAGATACAGCAAGCAGTCTAAGCAATCTCCTCAGGATCCTGACACACCAGCAATACATTGTTCATTATATTGTTTTCTCATGTCAAGCCCAAATTTCAGTCAGCAGCTAGCAGTGGCACAAGTTTTTGAAACAGAAGGCAAAAACAGATGGAAAGAATGAAGAATCTCAAAACAGATAAAAATCTGTTTGTCTTTAACTAATGTGAACAATGTAGAATTTTCCCCATCAGTTCCAGAAACACTGGTGAGAGGCATCGATGAGTTCATCAATATTGTTATTTATTATTATATTAGTGGGAAGGCAGGATGAGGGGAGAAAAAAAAATAGTAAAGAAAGTGAGTGTACAGGTTCGTCAGTATTTAGAGAGAAAAGCAATTATACCTGCTCAGCCATTATTGCTCCTAAAATGTCACAGTACCCTGGGATTATCACAATAGAAGTCAAGCAACACAGGATTTGGATAATCCTAGATTCAGAAGCATAGGGCTAGAAGAAATTTTAAGAAGTAATCCAATTTATCTCTGTATCGCTAAGAAAAACCAGCTTTGGCTGCATCATTTCTCAGTGCCTGCCTTGCCTATTCTTAAAAATCCTTCTTCATGCACATGCTGGACAACAAAACTACTGATTTTTGTCCTTGTCACTAGAAAACTCTTGCTAATGTTTAAGCAGAATATATTTTAAATGCCCGCTGTACATCCAAGCCATTATAAAAGCAGATAATAGACACTTTTCCCTAGGTCATCATTTCTGTAATAATAATACTGACAGTAAAAAAAACCCTTATCTTGGTCAAAGTGCAGGACAGCTTTTTCCCCTTCAGTTACAAAAGAACAATTATAAACAAATAAAATCAAAGGGCATATTGACTGAACAAGAAGGCAAAACGAAGGGGTGGAAGAGGACAGATCTGAGTGCCTTCATAAAGATAATGAAAGAGGAGATTATGTACCACAATGTATTTAATGTACAATCAGAGGTCTTGAGATGCAGGAACTAACCTGCAGGTCTCAGCTCCATTTGATAATCTAGAGCAAGTCAGTTTCCCGCTCTTCTGGTTTTAATCATCATTCTGTACTTCTATTATCTACACCTCAGCTCTTTCAGAAAGGTGACACTGACATTTGCTGACCAAAAAAATAAGTACACACACATTAATATACATAAAAAGACAAAATATTTTTAGATAAGGAAATGTTTAAGTTAAATTAATACCAAAGTGTTGTTTCTTACTTTTAAGATACAGTGCTTTTGTCACTCATTGTATCTTTGGGTGGATCCAATAATAAATATATTGTATGCACATATATTTATATAACCATATATACAGCCTATATAGATATATATTAGCATATATATTAGATTACTTTTAAAAAACACTATGAACTTAGAAAATTTAGAAAATGTTTGATGTTGCAGCAGCCCTCTTGTTAGAGGGTAGAAATGAGCTGACACACAGACTTCTTGTTTATCACAACATGGAAAGGGCCCTGGTTTATTCCTCTTTACAGCTCAGCCATCCTGACTCCAACTATTCCCTGACTCTGGCTGCAGCAAGCTCCTACTGTAGGTTTCCCTTGCAGCCTCTGACTGCTGGTTATTTCCTGCTAAACTATGACTGCAGGTATTGGTTTGCAGACTCTGAATGCAGGCTTTTACCTGGCTAGACTGTGACTGCAGACCCAGACTGACCTCACAGCAGTGATTCTCTCCCCAAGATCCTGCTTCTTCAAGACACCTACACAATTCCCCGTCACCTGTAAAATCCCCTCCCTCTTATCACACTTATCATTAATTGGATATAGCTGTGACTCATCAGGGGTGAGGCTGTGTTGGGTAATTAACACAGCTGTTACTGATCAGGGGCAAGGTCACTGGTATTCCCTTCTCCTACAGTCTGATTTCTTTATCAAGACCTTAGTGTCTACTCAATTAAAATCAACCAGTATAGTATAATAGCATAAACAAAGTAATAGTATAACCATATAACATAATAATAGATACAGTATAATAGTACCATATAATATAGTAATAAAGGTTTGACAATATCTAATATATTCATAGTAAGTATATAAGCAGCCAAAAGTAATGACAGAAGAACCCTGTTCTTAGCAAATTTATAATTACAAGACTCTCACTTTATATTGTTACTGAAATATTTGGTAGGAATACTTCAAGTGAACCGGGGAAGGGTCAGAAAAACAAAGACAAGGAGGTACAGCTGAGATTAAATCTCAAATACAGGTACCTAAAGAAGGAACATGGCATCTTCAGAAGATTGTTGAAATCCTTGGACAAAGGTTGCCAGTGAGACTGTCAAGGGGGTCAACCACTCACTGAACCTTTGTGCTGCCAAAGCACGGGACTGCCCAAGAAGATAGAGAAAAGTGGGCCTGTAGCTGTTTGCTAAAAGGATGTCTGTTAAGTTTCCTTGGGTTATCAATCAATAAATGACAGCTCCTACCTAACTTTTTAGAGATACCTTCAGGTGCATATTGTCCACTGCTCTCTCTATTTGCTATCTCACACTTCACTAACTCTCCTCACAGCCTTCTTTGATATGACCTTTGATACTACCTACTAATACATACCACATTAACATCATGACTTTTATTACAAATAACTGCAACAAAATTTTCATATTTTGGTCTCTGTCTTTAGGAAGGGAAGGATTTCCTGCTCAGAGAAATACTTGTTTTGGTGATCAAAGCAATAAAGCAAAAACAGAGATCAGCTCTCTGAAAATCTTTCTGCCATCCAAAAATGCTAGTGTTTTACAAGCTCTGTAATATATTGACTCCAGAGACACACATCTAGGACTGCAGCAGTTTATCATCTCTTCTTTGCTATTGCTGCTGAATGATGTCTCCCAAGCTGCTGCATATATAAAAAAAAATACGTGTTTCACTTTTAAAATGTTTTATCTTCACATTTAACTTTTAGTTCTCTCATGGGAGACCATATATATTAAGGTATTACTTCATACTTCACAGCCAGAGAAGGTTTTACTTGAGTCTCTTACCACACACTGCATTAAAAGGAGCACTTTATAAAGACCAAGCTCAAACAAAAATCCATATTCTTTTTGTCCAACAACAATTTTGTACATGCCAATCCAGCTTCTTTTCCAGTATATATTTAGGTGCTGCAAATTTGAAGGGAAAATGTCTGAAGAACACTGGTATTTTTTTTTTCTTTTTCCTAAAGAGAGATGTAGGGAGATTTTACTTACTGTGTACAGGTGAAGCCTGAGAGAAGAGAACCCACGATTATTTATTTTTCACACGAATCCTGACACGGACACAGATAAACACCATACCTGACTCGAGTAAAAGCTGTTTTAGCGAAACACGGCTTCCAACAGAAAAAGAGACAAAAGTGAGCCAGAAAGCTACCTCCTCACAACATCTTCTCCATTCCAGCACGGGCGTCCATCGGCAGCTGCCAGTTCATTCCCGCACAGCTGATCCGCCAGGCTGCCGTAAAAGGCTCTGTAGAGCCGGAGGTGGCTGATAAATTCCCTGCACACGGCAACACCAGAAATAACTGTCAGTGTCAACCAACAACATTAAGCCATCTTGCTGTTGTGCATTTCTAAAAGATAAGGAATGTCTTTATTCCATTACTCTCCACTGGTTCCAGGGATACTTTAAATCGACCTGTCAATGGATGCATTTGATTCTTTTAGATATGCCTCATTAGTTTACAAAGTTGATACTCCTACTGATCAATTTTTTAAAAAAGCCCCCTACTTTACAAATGCTTTGGAACAGGAACTATCCTCTTTCAACATCAAATTTTCTTACATTGTAGTTATATAGTTTGCAATGTTATAGTTGGACAAACAGACGACAAAATACTCCAAAGAAAAGCACAGCAAATAAAAAAATAGGTGCATATGAATAAGTCTCTTGTTTTTTAAAAGTGCTGACAAGAAGTCCCCTATATATCGTAACAAATACTATAAAAAATATTTTTTAAAGTTATGCAGCAACTCAAGATTTAGGTAAAATGGGTTTAAGATGTAGGTGTTAAGTATTTAGTAAAGATTTAAAAAACTGTCTGAAGGATTGTATCAGTTCTACCATGTGCTGTGCTGGCAGGTTATAATTTATGTATTGTTATTTTAAATAAATTTCAAGATGCCCAGAGGTAATAAGGCTTTGTACTTAATTCAAAACTAATTAATTACTCTTAAGTTGGTATGCTCTTAACAGAATTTTTAAGATATTTAATATAAATTGTTTGTTTATGCATTGGAAATCTCTTCCTGGGAGAATCTTTCCTACTGGGAAAAATTAAAATATTCATTCTGGAATGGAACATGACACATTATCGAGTTATCTATGACCTGCAGGCACACAGAAAAGCCCCACCAAATGCTGCACTCGTTGCTCTGTCACCCAGACAATTCTACTTTATGTTAACTTCTTTTATAGTGTCTGGAGTTGTGAAAAAATAGCAGAAATGGTACATACATTTCCCTATATTTAGTCACCATAGGACTAAAACGCTACAGGGAATTTAATTGTTCACTATTGTTTACTTCAAATTAAAACAGACAAAACATCAGTGATTTATAAAGTCCATCATTTAAGAAGCCATACATTCTTTCATGTAACAGAGCAAATATTTTACACAAACTACACTGGTTTTGATTTACTTTGTCTATTAAATGTGATGCGAGCGCCCTACTAATTCTAAAACTGCAGTTCTGAAAAATCCCATGTAGGGTCAATTTTGACTATGCATCATATAATTGCCTATGTGCATTAGATTTTAAATATGATTCATCCACACTCTTCTAGCCATGAATAGTCATATCCCTCATTTCTCCACACCTAAAATTGAATCTAGTGTGCACAGTGGGTTTGCAATTTCCCTCCAAATGCCATTGAGTGGCTTGATTTTGATTTTGTCTATGCTTTATGTTTATATTCTGGGAGAAAAAGTGTTTAGGGAGTCTGCTCAAAGGGAACAGTTGGAATTTCTTCTTCTGAAGAAACAAATACAGCTGTCATAATATCTTGTCACAAACTGCATTCTAACAGAAAGGTCATTCCGTTTATTAGTAAATACATCCTGAGGCAAAGCTAAATTTAATGGAGAGGTAATAACTGATTTCAGCCCCTGCTGATGTCTGAACAAAGTAGTTAGAAGGGCAAATGGTATGAATGTCAATTTTCACGTGATCATCCTCTAGACCAGGCAGCATGTAATTATAGGCAGTTGAGCACAAATGTTCAATTACAGTCAGTGGATGCTGAAGATACTTTTTATCTATTTATTCAGAAATGTTATTTATTTATTTATTTAGTTACTTACTTTACATTTTCATCCCCTCTACTAGAAGCTGTCTGCAGTATGAAGTTCTGGAGGAAAAAAAAAGATTACCTACTTTGAAGTTTGTATGTTGCCATGGAAGGGTTTGCTTAGATTTTTTAAAATTCATCTAACAATTTTTTGGCATCAAAAGAACAGAGAAATTTCTTTTTCTTCTTGTACCAAACAGTACCAGAAAATACCAGATTAGGTCCAGTAGTAAAAATAATTCAGGAGAAGTTCATGTAGTAGCAGCCCAACATGTATTAGAATGTTTAGCCCAACATGTTTAGAACTTAAACTTTAACCTGGACATGCATTTGGAAAACAGAAGTACCACAGGAGGTAAATAAGGTGGAGTTAGAGAAGATCACTTGTTAAGAGCAGGCTGCAAGCACTTGCTGAAGTCACACTTCCACCTGAGGTTCTTACAGTTGCTATGGGAATACAAAGTGAAATGGAAAGTGATTGTCACTAAGAAGGAAAGAGGTGATCCAGGAGGTATCAGCTGCAGATGATACCAGACAGGAAGCTGTTAAACTGAAATCTGTATCAGTGGATTTCAAACTTTCTTTCCCTTCCTCTTTTTGGTGCAGAGTTTGCATGCCATGAAGTGTCTCCAAAATCTCAGGCAGGTTAAAGGGAAGGGAAAACAAAATCTAGTCATGAAATTACCCCTTCCAAAATGTAACAGAGTAGACTGTGTTGCTAAAATGTTTCATTCTTTGGGGACTTTATTCTCTAGTAATGCATGCTATTGCATTGACTGTAATCTACTCTGTTGTAAAATGAATGGCTTACTTTATTCTTTCTCCCTGGCTGTAAAACTAATGTCTTACTTTCTTCTGTTGGCAAATGTTTCTTCACTGTCTCTGGAGAACATCTTCAACCCCTGATTATCTTTGTTCTGATCAAAGGAGCAACCTGGAGACTGTTTAGGCTTCCTTACAGGAGGACCACATATCTTATTCACCTAAAAGGAAAAAAGCCACAAGCAGAAGGAAAGAACACATGTAAGCAATATTTGTTATGTATCTCTCAATTCAGTTTCACTACATTTTAACAAGAAAGACAGACTAAGGTATGTAAAGCATACTTAATTATCATACTGTGTAATGCTGTATCCATAATGAATGCAGCAAACACATAACTAGTCACTTTATAGTAGAAAAAAATAGTAAAAGCATTCCTTTTTAAGGGATTCTAAGTGTATAAGAAAGCCACCACGTATTTTATTGATTGTGGCTTTTTTTTCCCCATAAGGAAGTGTATTTTTTGTAGACAGTATCAGTAACCTCAGAGAATATGATGTGTTGTGAACAGCAGTGTATTTCCATTTTTTCTATAATATATCCCAGTCACATTTTTAATATGCATTGAACTTTGTGCCTTCTTTCAGGGTTGATGAATTATTATGGCATGTTCAGCCCAGTTACACAAAGATGTAGTGAAGAGTTAGCATGGTGGAAACTTGCATTACAACATTCAAAGAGGTTAAGATAACGACCCAAGATGTAAGTTTAATGATGTTGGACCACAGATGTTGAAAATATCAAGGAATTTTATGTACAGCTTTCTGATCTAGATGTCAATAAATAAAAATTCACAAGGTGTCATTTTCTTTGTAAAATGTGATACTGAGCATTTTGTATGACATAGGGCATCAATTCACATGCATAGCTCATTACTCTTCCTAGTCTTTGAATAAAAACCATTAGGAATATATATATTTACTAAATAAGAGCTAGTTATGCTTGTAATCACCTGACAAGATATATTAAGCAGACTGAACAGCATGCATTTGTGTAACCTAGCACTGGTGAAAAACTAATACTGTATGTGATCTATGAAACCTTGGTAGTCAATAGGTAGTCAACTTTTAGAGAGAAAAAGGGAGAGAGCAGATCAATGTGGCAGGCATCCACTTTTGAAGGAGAAACATATTCAAAATGCTACCATGTGAAGGAAGGAGTGTGTATGCTACACAACAAGGATTATTGTTTCCTATTGCATTTTATATCCCCACATGTAAGAACAGAGACAGCAAATAAATCTCATTTTCAAGTTATCATCATGCATTAAAGAGCAAAGTGCAAGTCTTAGGGACTGTCTTTCCAACTAAGAACTCCTGTAGAGCTTGTTAAGAAATATATTTAAAATTTAAAATAGACTAAACACATCTAATTTTAACAAGTTTGTTGTCATGCATGTTGTATGTGGTGATAATGAAAGACTCATTGCTTAGGCCAGTGACAAGAAGAAAGAATCAGCATTATTACTACGTAAGAACTAGTGTTCACCTTATGATTCGAAATTGAAGGTAAAGTTGAAAGTGAGTAGTCCTTTTAGGCTATGGTTCACATGTCACAGCCCAGGCAGCCAAGTTACAGTTTAAACCTCTTTCAAATGACATGCATGACTTTACCTGCAAGACAATTATCTCTGGACATATGACTCATGTCCTTTAAGGGATTACACTCTGAACATCACTTGAAGTATTCATTTCACCATTTCTTCTTAGAGGCAGTGTCTCTTTGGACAGCATCTTACTACATTCCTTCTTGTCCTCAAATTCAGTTTCAAACCCATTACTTCTTCAAAACACATTAAATCATATTCCACCAGCTTGCCTGGACTCTCCATTTTCCTCTCTGTAAGTCTCTACACTTCTTCTATGCTTCATGCATCCTTATGCGAGTTTGCTCCTTCAGGAGCCAGCCTCTGCAGCAGCTTATCCTATCAGCCACCCTATGCCAGTATAATGGAGATATGCCAGAGACACAAATGTTTCCATCGTTTTACTTGTCTCACTTTTATCACATTATTTTACGCTCACTGATGCGACACGGGGAGCATTATGCTTATGATCAGCACTGATGACAAAGCAACTGCTTGTCGGAGTTGCCTCAGTTCCAGTTTCCCATACACGCTTCATCTACTCTTTGTCTTACCAAAATAAAAAAAAAGGGTTTAACAGAGAGTGAGAGTCAGATCCAGATGTTTGGGAAGGAGGCTCTGTCTCATGACAGGCCTGGGTCAGGTGTGTAGGCTGTTGCAGGTCTCGGGTGCCTTGCACATCTGAACAAGGCACCTCTGCTGTCCAGGCACTTGCAGAGCCTGACTGCAGGGTGAGAGCCTGTGGGGAGAGGAGAAACAGGGTGGAGATGACTTGCTGACTAATGCAGCCCCTGAGCAGATGAGGACCACTCCTCCTGGTGAAAGAAGAAAAAAATCAACAACAAAAACAAACAGAAATAAATAAACTGGCTCTACATATAGTAAACTGAAAAACCCCTCATATACATTCACCTTCACTAGGAAAATGAGAATCCACAGCTATCCATGTCTCCTGAATTTACAATAGTCTCATTATATTTTGCTCTGATTAAAATGAACAAAAAAGAAAATTTTTACAGTCACAGTGCCTCGGGAAATGGATGATACTTGTTTTATATGTGTTGTACATAAACAGTTGTTTCAAAATACTGTTTAACAGCCTTTCTCTGTTCTCTTTGAGTCAATGTCTCAAGAAATGCATTTGCAATACTAGGAAATTTGCATTCACTGATATGTGTAAATACAAAGCTTAGTTTCCAATACAAAACCTTTCTTAAAAATTAATCTTGGCTATTTTTATATATAAAAATAACATTAAAAACAGTAATTATTTGAAATGTCTTTTTAAGAACTGATTTTTTTCCCTCAGTGTTGGAAAATTCTGAAAATTCTAATAAAAAGCATTTGCACAGCACCACATACACCTCTGCCATTCTCACAAAGATATGCATGACAGTAACCACACTGCTGAGAACTCAGTTCTGCTAATGAGAGCAGCAGCACAAAATCAGGTCTTTGGCAGTCACTTACTTATTCAGACAGTTTCTGCAGGATGAGCAACTTCAGCACTTACAGTGGTGATGTCAGCATCTGTGTCACCTTTCTCATATCTGTGATAGTTGAACATCTGGGACCACTGGCTTTGTGTGGTGTTGGTCCTTCTTTCTGTCTTTGGTACACTATGCTCATATTGCTCACCCAGTTGAACCCAGCCTGGGGTTTTTTAACTGTTCAGTAGTGTCTGTCACTTTTATGTCATTAACTTTATGAGCAAGACACATTTACTTTTGCCTCCCTCACTAGCCCAGTCTTCATTATCATCTGGTTTCTGCAGTAAACTTGTGCATATGAAAACGTCATGTACTCTTGTCTTGCCTTCAGGTGCCTGTTCTGTCTGTGAGCCAAGTAATTTATAACCCAAATATGCCAGTATTTCATTTCCCAGTACAGGGCTGATGACAGTCTAAAAACCAGATAAATACAGCTTCCATAATAATGTCTGCTTTTATATTTATTTTTTAACTGATTCTTTATATCTACAGGAAGAAGTACATGTGGTAAGTGTAACATCACCTAGTCGTATTTCTTGTGTTTTCTGAAGGACAACAACTATATCCATTAGCTACATTGTTTCTTAATTTTTAGTCTTTGGATTGCAAATTTAACCTTCCAATTGAGAAATCATTCAGTGCTATCATTACCAGTCTTGAGAGACTGGAATCGTAACTTTGAGAGAAGAGCAATGCTCTCACTACCCTACTGAACTAATAAATCACCATCTTGCAGCAATATCTGACCAGAGTATATTCTATCTTCAGGTTTCACTGGAATGGGATTTCCTCGGAATGTTTCCACAAACAGAGCATTTTTCTTGGCTTCAAAAACAAGAGTGTGTAAAATAATCCTCAAAGGGGATGAAAAATAGAAAAGTGGAACTGAAAAATCATCAGAAAAATAATTCAGTGAGATACCTCTTACTGAATTTCAGGAAGGATTAAAGACTTCCAGAAAATTTTAAAACAGGCAAGCCTCAGCAACTTGCTAGGATTTTTTCTTTCTTTTTTTTTTTTTTTTCGTTTTTTGACATGTTCTTAAATACCACACAATATTTCAGGGCATAAAAAGAAACCTCAGAAAATTATAAAACTCCTGATTTTCACAGTTCAGACAAACCTATTGTCATTATAGTCAGCGTGCTGCTATTATGCACAATTTGTATGCCACAGTATGATGACTGAGTTAATTAAAAGCTCTTGTAATAACCACGCAGTTAAATTGCAATTAGTGCCACACGGAAACTTTATGGCAGTTTGATTTTGCTAGGTGCGATTCCTTAAAATGTCTACTTATGATTACTCACAGTTTGGAAAACCAGAGCATTATAAACCTTTGTATTTAAACAGGACTGCACAATGATGGGAGCATCAGGAGTGTCCATATGGTTGGACACTGTCCTCGAAGTTCAGGCACTCAGTACAAGAAATGCGTCACATTCTTTGTTTCGGTTTCGGTTTGTGCCTTTTGCTCTTTTTTCCCACTATACAAATTACCTCAGCACTTCTACCGAAATTATTTTACATCAAATGACTGAAGCGTACAATGCACAGTCCTGTGATGCACTTCAGACTAGATTAACCAAGTCTCAGTAGACTCAAGTTTTAAATGCCAGCATAGACTGTGGCCACACTGATGCCTTGCAGGTCTGTGAGATTGGATCAATGTAGTTAACACCTGACACATACTCCATGTACAGGAAATCCTAGAGATATACCCATATATGCTTGCTCAAGTTACCAAAACAAACATGAAAGACTTAAAAGAACTCTTTAGTAAGGGAAAGAGCAGTTTTCAGACTCCTGATTCTGATACTCAGCCCGGTCTGAGTAAAAGCCCAAGAGGGTTTGTACCCAGAGAGGTGTCTCCTCCTCTGTTCCTCGATGCACAGCACCAAGTGACTAGCTATGCCATAATCTCATTTTATTTAATGCATGTTTTATTTAGTGAGTAGTTTGGTGGCTTTCAGTTCTAGCTGTCAGATCACAAACTTGCCACATTCCTTACAGTTAAGTCCCCTCCAACACTCATGAGCAAACGGACGGCTAAAACAAAGCTAGAATGAAGTATCAGGCTCACTGGAAAAACATTTGTAACAAATAAAATTGTACCTAATTTTATTTTCCTTTCTAGAAATACATAAGGAATATTTTGTTCCAGAAACAGATTCTTGATGAGTTGCCAGCATTCCCAGCAGCAGATTACTAATCACAAATACCAAAGATTTTGATCAAGGAAAACAATGCATTAAACTGTTACAGTTTCCTTAGTTTGTTTTGTTTCAGCTAAACCACGAGAGGGAGCATCAGTATTTCAGTATTCCCAAGCACTTCAGCAGCCCTCTATTGGTTTTGGGGGTTTTGGTTTTTTGGGGTTTTTGTTTTGGTTTGGGTTTTTTGTTGTTTGTTTGTTTGGTGTTTTTGGTTTGTGTTTTTTTTTTTTTGCTTGGAACAGTTGCTCATTTAATGTCAAACTTCTGTTTCAAAGAAAAAAGCATTTTGATATACGAGAGGGTGCACATGGCATGGGAGATTAAAGTATTTCCTATTGAGACAAAATCCAAGGTTTTGAAAACAAGGAAAGCAAGCATAAGGTAATAAACATCTGCTTTTCCTTCAGAACAGGAAAAATGTTAATATGCAATCATTAATGTGAGGAGAGACTGGTGGAGTACCACTGGGATTTGCAACACAGGAAAACCACTAAGAAATTCTGTATTATTTTCTTTGCCTTCTTTGCAAATTTTGTCTCCTTTATCTGTGACTATTTGACACCAACAGTATGTCTCAGAAAAATAAGCAAGTTCTGGAGTTACGGTGGCAAATTACAAGATTCATACCTACACTTACACATTTTAGAGAATTTGCAGAAGAAGTCCATGACAAGTGAAGAGGAAAACATAGTGAACAAAAGCCTAGAGAATTAGAGAGCAAAGATGACACTTAGAATAATGCCTGCTCAAACTACTAAACAATCTAGAATCCCCTGCAACACAAATCTTAAATAGACTTGCCATCTAATGATATTTTCAAAGAAGTTTTATTCACAATTGAAATTGAAATTTCAGGTGATACATGAAAATGTGCAGTTATAATCTTTCAAGACAGATAGAGTCGGAAGCGGTTTCAAGCTCAAACCCAACCAGGTGGTATTAAGGAAAAATTAATGTAAACTGCAGATGTACAGAATGCACACCCATCAACAAGGCAGTGGTAGCCTCCTCAGGAAAAAAACTGAAGGATTTCATTTTGGAAATAAAAGGGAAGTAATTTTTTGTGATACATAAATTGAAGTACAACTTGGAGATACTGAACTAATAATTCCACTTGGCTTGGCACTATGCAGCACCACTGCCATGGGGAAATGCCCCATCCCTGGAAGTAGTCGAGGCCAGGCTGGATGGGACCTTGAACATCTGGTCTGGTGGAAAGAGTTCCTGTCCGTGGCAGGGAGGTGGAACTAGGTGACCTTTAAAGTCCCTTACAATGCAAACTATTCTGTGAGTCTACAAAATCTTCAGTCAAGACCAAGGAACGAGACAAAAATGCAAAGAGTTTTCAAACCAGCTTTTTATAATCAGGGTTTTTTTTCATATGGTTTTGTAAAAGACTGCTGTTCAAGCTGTTGGATTCTAGGAGTCACAGACCCCAAATTTCACATGACTGAGACTCATATCCTCCTCCTTCTCCTACATTTATCAAAATCAGTAATCCTGTCCAAATTCTTGAGACTGTTCTCATATCTTACCAGTGTTTAATTATCTCTGCTTTCCTCCATAATTTTGCATGTTGGGGATTGCAAAACGAAATCTAAGAGCCCATTAAATATGAGTTATTTAATATACTTTTAATTTGTGTCTTCTGGTCGTTAATTACTAAAATCATAAATGGTTTTAATTCTGCTGCTCCATTCATGAGGGACTAACACTCAGCAAGACCGGCAGTAAAAACAGTTTCTCCTCCTGAATGGAGCTGGAAGGGAAGAAATTTTTTTTTTTTTTAACTTTAAATGACTTAATGTCAGGGGAAATCCGAATGTTCTCAGCCAAGTTACCCTGTAGCCAGAACACAGCACTGCCAGTTCAAACTCTTCAAAGGCACTTCAACAAAAACTGCTTCTTATGAGAGGCTGCCAGCACTCTCGATCCAAGTCTGCTTCAGTGGATGCCAAGGTGTTTCATTTATGTTCACTGAAAACACTCTGTGGTTCTCCTCTGAAAAGAAATTATATAAAACTGGCAATAGCCTTTCCAAAGTTCAGCTGCTTGTGTGTAGTTTCACTGATTTATTTATGCTTTCTTGTGGTTCAAATATACTTTCTTACTCCTTATTTCTGTGTGCCCAGCAAATACAGCTCTGACACAGAGGGCTAACGTGCTGTCTTGTAGGACACAGGCAGAGTTGTTCTGTAAATCTAGGTCTAAGACTACCAAGGGTCACCTGTGTAAACCAAAAGAAATTCAGTAGAAGTGTGATTGTCAATGAAAGCAGAACTGGGGTTCTATAATCTTAATGAGGCACATAACTCACTTAAAACAAAAAAAGTATTTCAATTTAAAATACATAAAGAATTAGTGAAAGCAAACCAAGCTGGCTGCATCAGCATAACTGCACGTGTTTACACTTTATTGCAGGCTGCAATTTATTTTCCAAAATTGTGAAGAGCAGAACAGTTTTGTTAGCAAAATCCTGTAACAAAAGTATGTAAGTTAGGAAAATCATGTCCACTTAAATTAACAGTCATAACACATTATTTCATTTAGCATTAGACACTGTCAATAACTTTTTCTACAACTGGAAAGTCACCTTTTCATGATAATAAGAATCAAAAAATGTCAGAAAAAAAGAAGGGAAAAACCTACTATTTAGTTAGTACTTTGGAGAACCTACGTGTTTCCTCCCCATTCCAAACTGCAGCTTACAAGATCAATGTTTCTGCTTCCTGTATCTGTATATTGTTTCAGTGCCTCCTCACTCTCTTCTTTGAACCTGGGAAAACCAGTTTTCTTTCAAGATCTTCTGTGATGTACAAGACAGTCATTTATTCATATATGGGACCAAAACAGTCCAAAAAGCTCATCTGCTTCAAAATCTCTGGATCTGCCCTTAAAATGTTTTTCTCTTTCATTACTAAGAATTAGTACTCATTTAAAGGCCAACTCAGATACCAGAAGTCTGCTCAGCTCAGTACCTCTCTCTTTGTGAAGTTACTCTGTTTCACAATGAAAAACAAAGAGCAAAGAAAAAACACATACCCAGCTCACAGAAAGGATTGTTAGTGTTCTTTACACTTGTTCATGCCTTCTTCTCAGCTTTGAGGAAAGAGTGAAGTCTCCTTCCTTCTCTTTTTGCAAATATGAAGAATCAGATCACAGTATTTTCAGTCTTTTAGAGGATCTTCCTCTTCAGTCCAAGTGCTCAGTAGGCACATAGAGACAAACTTGCCATTGTGCCAAAGCAGAGTTAGGTATCTATCATGTCACCTAAACCCAGACCATGACGGCAGCCCAGACTGCTCACTCCGCATTTTTCAGACCTCTGAGTCCCCAGGCAGTCAATGGAAAGAGGAAAGCCATTTCAGATCTGTGCCTTGTGCCAAAATTTTCCCTAATCTTCTGTTATTAAAAAAAAAACCACTAAAAATGGAAGACATATTAAAGATCCTACGCTTTCCTGACATAACAGATCTCAATCTTGAAAAAGAAATGCAGCAAAATTGAAACATTTAACATAAGTTTCAAGTAATTTCAAATTGTGAAGCAAGTTCATTCAAAACACATTAAATACAAATGCATAATGAATGCCATGATATATTCCTACATTATTTACTTGGCAGTCTAGATTGACCACATCTCATGTAAACCTGCACTACTCAGCATTGCTTGCCAAAGCCGTGTGTGTGTTGATAACTGCGGTGGGTTGGACTTGGCTAAGAGCCAAAGGCCTGCCCAGCTGGTCTCTCACTCCCCCTCCTCTAAAGAATAAGGAGCGAGAAATAAGAAGAAAAAGCTTGTGGGTCGAGATAAGGACAAGGAGATCCCTCACTAATTAATGTCACTGCCAAAACAGCCGCAGTTTGGGGACGACTAATTAATATATTGCAAATTAAAAAGAGATTATGACGGTGGGAAACAAAGTTCAGACTAGAAACACCTTCTTCCTAACTCCTCCCTCCTTCATCTCTAGGTAAATCTCATTCCTTCATTTTCAGCTCTTCTGTTGCCCCTCAGTCCGCCGGGTACTGGGGATTGCTCAGTCTGTAACACTTTGCCAGTGGAACTGCGGCTGCAGCCCATACAAGTAACTCTCCACTGTGGGAGACACAGGGGAGGAATCTCGGCAATTAGGCAAACGAATTTTTAAAAAGCACTTTTCAGGAAAGTGTGAGATGTGAACTTGACACTGGATTTGAACGTCTTCTCACCAAGGGTGAGAAGTATGTCCTCTGTCATTTCCATAAATAAAAAGCAAATTGGAAAAAGAGGAATAGAAAAGGATGTATCTTGAAAGCGGTACCAAAAGCTGAGATACCATATATTTAAATCCTGAGAAGCTGAGGAACATAGCAACTGATTTTGTTTAGACAGTCGTAGTTTTATGTTCTGCTATTATGCATAAAAAGTTCTCGATGGAAACAAGTGCTTCCAGTGTTTGCCACACATCTCCCAGTGTATGATAGACCTTAAAATAAAAGACAAACAGGATATTATCAAGTGTATGTCCAGCAGTGTGCACGTATTTTGTGTTTCCAAATTGCATTTGAGTACAATGCCTGGATATATCGAAGGAGCAGATCATAACCCTAACACCAATTTTTCCACAGTGTGCACGTAACTATGCATGTATTATTGCCTCTGCCAATATTCTGTGCATGATTTCAAGCCTGTTTCTACACATTAGAAAAAAGTAAAACAATTGCACTGTAAAAGGACATCAATTTTGAGGACAATCCATCAACATTAAGCATACAACTGCCATTCCAACACACAAAATGCTCTGAGTTGTGATTATGACCATTTTTATGTTAAATGTTGTAGCAAGTATCTTCTTGTTATTGGATAAACAGTGATTTCAGTCACAAAAAACCAGAATAGGGACTTGTAGTAATATATAGTGGGGTAAAAATGCCAGAAATAAGGGTAATACTTCAGACCTCAGTAAATGCAAGCTACTGAAAGATACAGAAAGGATGAATCAAACAAAAAAGATGGGAAGAGCTGTGCAATTGCTAAGTATGTTCAAGTAGGAATAAAGCCTACTACTTAATGAAAACTACTTTTCATTAGGTAGAAACAAGCCGTGAACACTTTATTTCGTGATTTTCACTTTGTTTTCAAAGTTCTCCATTCTCTTTTCTGATGGACAAAACCCAGCTTAGCTTCAGAAGAAAACTTTTTGATAGACGCAAGGAGCTTTTCCATGATGAAACAATGGGGAAGTGAAATACAACACTAGAAGAATCTGAATTTGATGGAGGTCATGACTGAAATAGACTTACTTCATTTCACGTTAAAAAAATGACAGATGTATAAAAATATGCCATACTGTATCATACAAGCAGTACAGTTTTTCACAGCTATGGCTGGATGCACATCTGGATGGAGAGAAGGGGAAGGTGATGGTCTTCAACTCTGTGTTAGCTGAAGCAGGAATCTTCTTTTAGAACACAATTGTATTAGACTTTAAACCCAATTACTGTTCAGCAGTTTTCACAAATCAGTTTCTATTGATCTTGTGAATTAATTTAAATTCATCAATGCATCAAGTAATTTAAATTCAGCAAAGTTATGATGGCACAGTCATATGCCAAAAGCTTCAGGCAGAATTCCACAATTTTATTCCAAAATCTGCTTTGCTGAAGATTATAGGCTTGGGTTTTTTTTGGTCATTTTTTAAAGTATGAAAGAACTTTATGGCAAGTGGCTGACTTGGGGGTTGTCTTTTACAAACTGGTAATGGGAACACACACTCGCTGACAGTTAAAGGAGTACAAGGCTAAGTCCCGATAGATATTTTGGTGACAGGAACAATATAATTAATTTTCCCACAACATCAAATTTAAGTAGTATCTGGCCAATCTCTAAACCAAAGCTCATTTTCCCTCCATAGCTTATCACCAATACCTCCACTTCTCCTGAGAACAAAAGTACTACTGTTGAGTGGCAGCTTGCCTACCACTTCCTTTGAGAACCTCCAGGCTATCACTCCACTAGTCTCAAATTTTATCAACCTCTTGTGGGGAATTTTATCCATGCTTAGAGATTGTAGAAAGAGCAATTCATTCTTTTGCTTTGACCAAAGATCTGTGAAATCTTGTGAAGATTCAGTTTTAGCAACATGCATTGCTTGCATGGCAATGTTCACCAGCCATGAGATGATGCCAGTGCCCACATCCTGCACTGTAAGAACAGCATGAACAGGACATGTTCCTGCTCTGTCCGTGATCCCTCTATGTGGGTCCTATCCCACCACAGCTACTGAGTAAAAGATGGTTGGCTCCTCAGTAAGAATATTCCCCTGATGCACCCACCTTCTAAACCATTTCACAGAATCAGATTTATTTAGGAGGGATTTTTTTGAGGTCATAGAGTCTAACATGCCTATTCAATCCAGGTCAGATACAGCTGCTTGTCCAGGTTCATGTCTAGTTGGGTTTTGAGTATTCCCAAAGATGGAAACTCCAGAACCTCTCTGGACAACCCATTCTACACAATTTCATGGGTTTTGATTTCTGCTCATTGCCTCTTGTCCAGTCAATGAGCAAGGATGAAAATAGCTTGGCTTTCTCCTCTTCAGTGGCTCATACCATGTGTTTATACAGATTGATAAAATTCTTTTCCAAGCTCAACAGCCCCATCTCTCTCAGTCTCTCCATATATGGAAGATGCTCCAGTCTCATATTCATCTTTGTGGCTGCATTCACTTCAGTCACTCCTATATAACTTATACTGGCAAGCCCAGAACTGGACAGAGCACTTGAGATGTGGTCTCAGCAGTGTTGAGAAGGGATAGATCACCTCCCTCAAAGTGCTGGCAGCACTCTTCCTCATGGAAGCCGGGAACCTGTTGGCCTACTTTACTGTACAGGTGCATTTCTCATGTTCAACTTGGTGTCCTCCAGGAGCTTCACGCCATTTCTTCCAAAGCTGCTTTCCAGGCAGTCAGCCCCCAGCAGCTGTTGATTATTCAACGTAACAGGGTGATATAACAGCATGAGGTTATTCCTCCCCAGGTAAAAGACTTCTCATTTCCCTTTGTTGAACTTCATCAGATTCCCCTCAGGCCAATTCTTTAGCCTGCCAAGGTCCCTCTGAATGGCACAGGCAGTTGGTGTATCAGCTGCTCCTCCCAGTTTTATACTGTCTGCAAACTTGCTGAGGGTAAACTCTTCCATCACCCCATCCACTAATGAAGATATTAAAGAGTATCTGCCCCAGGATCAGCCCTTGGGGTTCAGAGCACTAATGACTTGCCTCCAGCTGTACTTTGTGCTACTGATGACAATCCTTTGGGCCCAGCCACCCATCCATTTCTGAATCTTCTTCACTGTGGATTTTGAGAGTTTATATTTAAGGACGTTGTCGGAGACAGTCTCAAAGGCTTTGGTAAAGGTGAGGTAGACATCATCCTTTGCTCTACCCATATCCTGTCAATCTGGCTGTCCTGTTAAGGGTGTCAAGTAGGTTAACCATTACTCCCATGAACTTGTTCTCCATTTGTTTGGAATATAGTTTCCAGGATTAGTAACTCCATCACCTTTCCAGGGGTAGAGGTAAGGCTGACTGACCTGTATTTTCCTGTATCAACCTTCTTTGAAGATATCACTCCATTATAGCAATTCTGGCTGTTTATAGCTAATCAATTCCAGCAAAAATAACCAGGAAGAAAAAAACCCTCTAAATAAAGACTATTAAATTCTTCTTTCTGCTAGCATTCTATGCCACAAGGAAGATCTTGCTTTCTTTCCAGTATTAGACATCTGATTAAAAAAAAAAAAAAAAAGTCTCTCTTAATAGAATATGAATGATAATGCCTATTTTTTAGGAGACACATAACTTAGATACTCTTTCAGGATAACACTGAGATGAAAGGACTTGAGAGCTTTCACAATTTTGATATTTTTGTCATCTCCAACTGTTTGGAAAACTCTTAGAACACAGTGAAGACATAGTGCTTTTGAAAATCCCATACTGAATTTTTGTAGGCTTGTATTACATAAAAAAGTACATACAAGAATTTTACCAAACCTGTATCACACATTTCTTATTTTCAAAATAAGGAAATGCCAGAATTTGTGTGGTCTTATTCTTTTTTATGGTGTGTTTCTGATTCCCACATTTTTATATGCATGTGTCTTTTAGTATCATGGTCACATACTCCATTTTCCTTCAGATCCCAAAATCATCAGTGCTCAGAATAGCCAATGAACAATTAATCAATATTCTTTTTCATCTCTTTTATTCAATATTAAACTCAGACACCACTGATCTTTTGGGAATCAAGAACAAAACTCATATGCAAAGTTTGCAGGGAAGTTTTAACTATAAAGCCCTGGGAATTTTAGCTTTCTCTTCTCTCCTTTTCCTTTCCCCTCTCCCTTCATCTTTTGCCTGACCTCAGACCCATTTCCCCTCCTCTCAGGTCCTCTGTTTGTTCCACTCCAGGGAATCTCTCATCTATGGGTTCCCCAACGTGTGGCAGCACAGGTCTTCAAACAGCAAAACCAAACTCTGGCTAAGAGCACAGACATTCCCTCAGCCAGCTTGACATTCAGCTGCCAGGGCAGCGTGCATGGAGGCAAACGGGTGGGAACAGAGAGCTGAGGATGGTGCCATAGCAGGACTTGGGCAATCCAGGGTGAGAGTGGCTTAAACTGTTGTTTAATTCAACTGCTGTTGAATCACACTGTAAGTGACATAAGAGGGTGCTCTGCCATGGTCTGGGGCTGTGACACTAATCCACACATAAAAGGAGTGGAAAAATGCTCTTACGCTGGGGATAGTAGGCTCCATCCACACCAAAACTTTGTCAATCTTGCTCAAATCTCTCTTTGTCCTTCTGTCTTTAACATTGACAGTGGTCTCGATAACGGAATAGGGGTGACATGAAACAATTTATTATAACTTGTAAACAAATTTCCATGGGTTGTTTGCTTGGTTTTTGGTTTGTTGGTGGTTTGGTTTGGGGTTTTTTACATGTATGTAAGGCTTACATGTGCCATAAACTTGTTGTGCATTCATCAGGCTGTACAGTGCCCTCCACAGGGATTTTGTGGATATACACAAGCTCAGAGACCAGCCTGTGGCAACTCAGGCCGAGCACAAAAGAAGCACAGCATGAGTCTGCAAGGTGCTCTGCAACAATGGGCACTTTTAGCTGTTATCCAGTGTGTAAGAACTACATACCATCTTCTTTAGATTATACTAATGCACGCTGTTCTTGTTTTGTATGGTGCAGCTCCCTTAAACCTCTATTACACTATTAACAGCACGAGCATTCACAGAGCTGTTTGCTAAAAAATTTCTCCTCCAGTTAAAAAGCATAGACTACACTACGCACTGAGCAATACATGGAGATATATAGACATCAGGAACAGAAGTGGCATTAAATATATGACAATATGTAGGTGTGAAAATACATAGATTCATGAGTAGTTGCACAACCCACACATCTCCACTAGATTCTACGGAATAGCATCAAATAATGCACAGGTATCGAGATGATGAACAGGTGCTGCACTTATTTGTCACTCAGCAGAGCTGTGGGAGGCAGGAATTACAGGCGATTTTGAAACAGTACAAAGAAAGGGAAAGACAAATTCCAGATGGACACAGAGTGGCACTGCTCTGATGACCCAAGCAGAAAAGGGAAAAAGCTGTAAATTACCAGAAAGAAAGAGTTTTGTAAAAGGAAGCCGTGCTATATAGGCAATAATGTTCTTTCGATACCACACAGACATTAGAGCATGAATATACATCGAATTTAAATACTTCTGCAAAGTGTTTGAAAAAATCCTTTACATACGGTCTTTTACCCAAACATAGCCATGAATTAATAAAAAGATTGCACAACTACATGTATCATTAAGCAGGATACTCTGTAGATTCTCACATTAACACTTGCATACTTATACACGATACTTCCAAACATTTAATTTTTTTTCTCTGTTCGCTTCTTTAAAACTCACAAAATGTAATGAAATTCTCTTTTAAAACTGCAGAGACTGCTGCGTGCCTAAGCAAACCACTATTTGCTTGCTCACAATCATCTTTTCCCTGTCTGTTAGAGTCACTGATGCATTAATTGCTTATCAAAACCTGAAACAGTTCATGAGTCACTCTGAAGATAAAATAAATATTAATGAGCCAATTTCAATGAAATTCCTGTCCTCTGCCTCTTAAAACTGAAAGACTGTATTTATTACATCAGAAGTAAGTCTTGATACCTAATGGAAAGAATATGAAATATACTGACTAGATCACCCTGTTTCAAGGAATCACTGCGTTATAGTCTTATTTGACCAAATAAGTGATCAAACAGAGAAAGGAGTGGTCAATTATGATGGAGAAATTAGGTGAAAGAGATGTCTAGGTCTGGTGCAGTTGGAGTCAGAAATGAAGTATGTGGGTTTTGAAGGTGGGAAATGCTTCTATATCAGATGATTTTACATAACATTAGTAAACACATGATCTTGAACAAACACATTGGCAACAAATATCATCACTACATAAGAAATTTTAGTATTCCTTACATTGAATGAAAGATGGCGAGAAGGAAGGCATGGAGTTTTCAGGCATATCAAAATAAAACACTTTCTTTTGGATCAATATGGAATTTTCATTACACAAAAATACTAAGGGGAGGGCTCTTCACCCATTTAATTTTTTACTAAAATTCAGTGAAATACACTATTTTGGACTGTGAAAACTTTCACTTTGAAAACACGAGTGTGTTGAGAGATTCTTAAGTCTGGGCCAATGACAATTCACTGTTGAAAATTCAAGTCTAAAACTTTTCAAATTAAATGACCCAGGATGAAGTAGGAAACACAAGTCCTTCCCTTGAACCTTTACTTGCTTGTTCTAGCTTGTTCCTGAAAATGGTAGGCAAAGAAGATCCCACAGAAATCAAAGGAGCAACAGAATATTTCCCTAAAAGGTAGATCTGAAATAACTTGGGAATTAGAGGGACATCAGTGAGTCACTTTTGAGTCAAACTGTTAGTGAAAAACCCTTTTCCAAAATAAATGTCAGCTTTTCTCAAAGAAGCTGAGCAGCAGGAAATTATGGCTCATGAAGCTGGCAGGTATAAAGCAGATAAAGTGGGAAATTTGTAGAAATGAACCCTGATATTCACTGATTACAGGAGGATGAAGAACCCATTTTATCCGACTCTGGGTCTTAGTAAGAAATGAAGAAAGCTCTGTTTATTACATTAGGCCAAGTTGTTTATTGTCAGAGGTCATGTCAGCTGCTTAGAAGAAGACACTGCTTTAACTTCAGCTAATCACATACTGAGACAGCCCTAGAAGTGCTCCTGCACCTCAGCTGGTGCCAGAGCACAGGGACATCCAGACACCCTCTTTAGGGTATACCATTAAAGTAAAGGCATCTCCCCAAACCAAGCTATCTCACCCAGCACTTATTACAGAATATGCCACTGTCAGTGAAGTCTGCATGTAAGAATACAGAGAAAAATTGTGGATTAAATATAACACAGGAAAATTTCAGATTTTGGTACTTAAATTAGCATATATACTAGCTTTTTTCCCTGAAGTATAGTTCAGTAGTGTCCACTTTCCATAGCAGTATCCTAAAATTCTTCACTTCACACATTCACAGCTAACAGAGCTCTCACATAATTTTTTTTTCTCTTAAGTGTAAGGAAGGACTTATTTCATGTTACAAAGGAATTGTGCTGCTTCCTCTGAAACATATGAAATGATAGAAATAATATATATCCAGTTATACATTCTTTAAGTCAGACCACTGGTATCTAAAATAAGGATTGTTTACATTTATCATAATGTGAACATAAGGCAACAATCAATTTTCTTATGTTCATGAAAAGTATTTTTTGCGCTCCCAGAAATTGCTTAGTCAAATAAAGCTGAACTCAGATACAGACGTGTTCCTCACCATAAAAAATGGCCAAACAAGTAACAGCTATCAGTGATACTTTTCCTGCTGTCATGTTTTCCCCAAGCGTGGATAAAACCAGCGTCTTACCTGCTCTGATAATTCTGGCCCGTTGATCTGAGCCTGCACCAGGGCATCACGAACAAGGGCATGGAAGTTCAGCAGCACGTGCTCAATGCTGTGTGCTCTGCTCAGGGCTCCTGAGAGCTCCTCCAGGGACTGGATATAGCCCCTCCAGTGGAGATCAACTTCTGCTATGTCAGCCAGGCAGCCCCGCATGGTGTTGAGGCAGTAGCCCATGCAGGGCTTGCTCAGCGTCAGCCCCTGGCAGTGGGGGCAGTACTGCATCCTCAGCAAAGCTCTGCTGCAGGCTTTGGAGAAGTGCAGGTGATCTGTTGTGTTGATCACTTCAATCCCCAAGTTCAGAGCCTGCAAGAAAGTGCGGCTGGGTAAGAGTGATCCTCCCATTTGTCCTACGGCCGTTTTGGGAATGTTGCCAAAGGGCCTGATGTCTTTTCTCGCCGCCCGGAGGCACTCCGCATATTCCAGTGAAATGTCAGTGGGACCAGGGTTAATCACATGGTTGTAGACTACTGGAAACAGGGTGTCAAAAAATCTGTTCACAAACTCCTCTGTGCTGATGTCTGTGCCAAATAAGAAGAGTCCAACATCTGTGAAAAATTCCTGCACGTGCACAGTAGCCTCAGCAGCCATGGTTCTGTACGCATTGCAGAAGAGTGTGCTTGTGTAATTCTCAGCCAGTCTGATAACCATTTCAAAGGTTTCTGCAATAAATCAGTCAATCATTATTTTAAAGGTTTAAAAAATAAGAAATTAGAGTAAGATCATAAAACAGTTACATTAGGACAACTTACGTATATGCTAAATGAATTTTTGAGTTACAATTTTTGAGACAAACTTCTCACAAACTACGACAACTGTCTTTTCTATACTGGGAAGCATCTTACAAGTAATGTTACAACACAATTAATAATCCATGTTTTCTTTGCAGGTTACATTAAACACAACCTAAAAAAAAAATAACAGAAAGTAATTGTTAGCTGAGTTATTAAGCTACAAAATACTGCAAAGTCCTATTGTACCTGTCTGTATATAAACACATCAGCTTTCCCATCTCACAACTCATTCTGCAAGTCGCAATAAACAGATGAATGCTCTCAGTAACTCCAAGTCATTCCTCTTACCATCCCAAATGGATGGGCAAAAGTAACATGAAACAATATAAACAAGACTTCAATTCTATTAACATTTAACTCTTAAAGATCAGTTTTTATTTTGTGTCTTCCAGATGTTCCAAACACACTTGAGAACATGATTTTAAGCAGTGCTGTTTGCTCTGGCAAACGGTATGGTCAAGAACTGCTTTCCTCAGGAACTGATGAATAATCCCTCGCTAAGCCTCAAGAACTGTATAATGAATAAAGCCTGGATGGACAAACTTGCATTTCATGTTTGTGAAATACGTCCATTAAGGTGGTAATCCTTAAATACACTGGGTAGTGTTTAATAAAGCAGTTTAAGTATACTGGAAAAATATCCTCTCCTGACTTGATCCCTGATTTGCAGTTAAGAAAAAATGTCAGTTTTCAAAACAGAAAAAGAGTGTTTCCATTGAGGAATTCCCTAGATCTTCCTGAAAAAGCTGCACTTTAGTGAAGGCAATGAAGCAATATATGGATCAAAAAGAAACTTAGCTTAGAGTTGAGAACTGAAACACAGAAAGACATATAACAAATATTAACCCATTTTATACATTGAGTGGCTACAACTCAGTACTTTTATTTCAAGTTTTATAAGTTTTCATGTATTTTTTTTACATTTATTTTTAACTAAGACTGTAAAAGTAAGGTAAAGCATGAAGTACAGTTAATACTGTTTAAACATTGATGTTAAATACAGGCAGAATCAAATAGTATCAAACCATGTAAGGAATTTCTGAAGCAACCTGAAGTCTGCTGGTCAGCCACTGACTGAAGGGTATAGTAGAAAAACCAGAATAAATGTAAAAAAGACAAGACTGGCTATCACATCTCTAATAAATACTTATGCATAAGTGCCTTCTAGTATGATAAAAAGTTTGTTCAGTTCAGGTCAGTGAAAGGATTCTTGCTGACTGCAGAGAGTTTGAAATTGCATGCTTTGTGAAAAGATCACATATACTTTATATTGTCTCTCTTCTCCAATAAAAATGAGATACATGCTTCTAAATCACAATCATTCCTCTGCTATCTATAAGTCTTAGTTTCACATATCATGCCACTCTGAAATTACATTTGCTGTTTTCTTCTAGCATTAACACAAGTAGGAAAAAAAATGATGACACAGTAAAGAGTAGAGAGTCAGAAAGTGCATCCCACTTGTGTGTTTTCTGCATTTTTATTGCTATGTCACAAACATATGGGAACCTCTCCTTAAGTGAGTTTCACTATAATCATTCATAGATGCCAAATACCACAGTGATTCAGCAAAGGGATTAATTTGTTTCAAAAGTCATACTCCTAAAGTCAATATCCTTCATGAAGCTATGTTCCCACCAATGGAGACCTATTGAACACAGAAAAGTCTCTTGGGTTTATCATGTGAGTTAACATGCAGAAGTGCCAGCTAAGTACCTCAGCAGCTCCCAACATCTCCACCAGTCCCTCACGCCTCATAGATGAGCTATGGGAGACCCATTTCCTTCTAGAGAAAGAACAAAATGAGGCACAACAAATCAGGGTAGATTAAATTGATCAAGATTCCCACTTGAAGGCACTTGAACCAAGGATGAGATCTCCACCACCTGTACAGGCAGTTTGGACACCCAGCTCCCATGGAGGCACACATACATGGGAAATTAAATTACAGCCCTAAATTATTAAATATCTAATTATGTCTCATTTTTACTGGGGAAATAAGGAATGCAAAGAACATGCAGTCGTACTACAGAAACTTTATTCAGTCACCTAAGAGTGTTTGATAGCATTTTCAATAGCAGATGCCATTTTTTATTTGCCTGTCCAAAAGGCCATGTGCATTCTGCATGCCTTGTGTGGTATCTGTAGCCTCCTTATTAACATTTTGCATTTAAAATGGTATTAGATGGCTGTGCTGAGACCACTGAACTAAATTCTAGATACCTGGTTATCACAGACTTGACAACCCTTCAGATAAAATCCTGGAGCAGCCCAGAAGAGCAAAGACAAAAAAAAAAAATNGCTGTGCTGAGACCACTGAACTAAATTCTAGATACCTGGTTATCACAGACTTGACAACCCTTCAGATAAAATCCTGGAGCAGCCCAGAAGAGCAAAGACAAAAAAAAAAATGATTCTTGGTTTTGATAGCTTAAAATAATAAAATGTGAAGAATATTAAAGCTTTTTTATTTTTACTTTTCCTAGATGGAAACCATAAAGTCTGCGATCTAAAATGTCTGTTATAATCCATGGCTGCAGCACCCTATATACCAAGTGAACAAATATTAGTTGAAAGAATAAATCATGCTGAACATGGACCATCAATAGATTTTACAATGTGGCCTAAACAATAACAAATCTTTGATATTGAACTACATTGCTAGTGCTTCAGCAACCCCCAGATGAATGAGTACAATAATCAACTACATAATTTACTGACTATTTCTGCCTTTCTAAATAGGATGTGATGATGCTGGCCACTTGTGTTTACAATTCTGCATCACGTTGTTTAATTGTCATTTTATGATTTCTTACAGAATTTGTTAATCAGGTTTTTTTCGACCAGCACATTTTCTACTTTATAACCACGGCTATTTCAGAGATTTGTCTCTCAGCAAATTTGCTGATAAGACAGCAAATCAGACCTATGTTTACTTTCAATATTGAATAGCTCCTGTGAATACCTTACAACAGCAATCTATGTCATTTACAACACATTCTGATACTTCAGTGACAAATCAAGTTATGCTGGTTCTATACTGCAAGCTGTAGCAATGTGTTTACCTTTTAAATCCATGGGCTGAGACTAACATAAGCAGCATCAGAGAAGAAATGATGAGTTTTCAATCACTATAAATCTAATACATATAAAATACATTTTAAGTATAACTAACATGAGCCAGACAAGCTCTTTTTATTGTTAACAAATGATTTTTTAACCTTCCGGGTCACTGTCTCTTATCGCCGTAATTTATGAAATCTTCATGTTAAGTGCTATACAATATCTTGTAGATATTTTGGGCAACCCTACTGTTAATAATGTCTAGTGTTTTCCACAGATGACATGTCAATTTTGTTTTTCTTTGGTGGTAATTAAAACTATTGTTTGTGCACTCCTAAATCAAATTTCAGGGTTGTCAATATTTTAACCAATTAATTTTTTGAAAGAACAGTAGTATTTCTCTTCCTGATTTTGTCAAGAACAAAACACAAGGCTAGGAGATTTTTATATGAGAACATGCTTATTTTATGTACAGCATTTTTTTCAGCTGATACATATATACATTATTTTTTGATAATAGTGTGTTTAACAAAGTGATTACAAAGTGATGTAGGATAACTATCAGGTCGTTGCTTTAAAAGATTTTCTCTCTTCCCTTCCTTTAACCTTTCAGTTCCTGAGAGCCATGGGTAGTTTTAAATTATAAAGAACTTCCAAGGTATCAATTACTCTATTGGATAAATGGGTTTAAAACAAAAATCAGAAGTATACACATGCCTTGTTTACTAGAACAAAGAGAACAAGAAAGAAATCTAGTTTTTTATTCCTGGACATTAATCAAATTTCATGGAAATATGACACAGAATGAAATAGAATGTGGATTAGATTTTAAACCAGCCCTGCAATTCTCATCCTTAACAGTTTTGACAAAGTGTCTTTTTACTATAGGTACCTAAGAAAATTAATTTGAAATAAATTTCTATGGAACCGTGCTGTTGTCAAACAACCATACTTTCTTAGGTTTACTTTTTCTTTACATAAATGTTACTAAATCTGCTAAGTGAGAAAATGCATGGTTCTAAATGTTGTGCACAACCTTTTGCAGAGATAGTCTAATAAATTAAAAATCCAGTACTAGTAGTGGTCCAACAAGTTGTGAAGTCTTACGATTTTGGCAATAATTCACCAGCCTAAATTACATATAATAAATTAATTCACACTTAGGGTAACATATAGAACTCAATAAATTATAACCAGACAGGTTAAAATAAATCCTTGATTTATGACATTGTATTTAACAAGACTGCCTTTCACAGTCCAGAGGAGATTCAAAACTGATGAGCCTGGAGTATCTGAAGGATCAGCCCATAATATACAGGAATCAACAACTAAATTCAAGCAAACCTGGAAAACCTAGCAATGTTATAAATTTATTATGATTTGAAAAATCCTATGGGAAAGTATTGCCAGTTGCCATTGATGTTTGGCGATCTTGTAAGTTTTCCTTCTGTTT
This sequence comes from Nicator chloris, assembly GCA_013400495.1. NCBI lineage: Eukaryota > Metazoa > Chordata > Aves > Passeriformes > Pycnonotidae > Nicator > Nicator chloris. Next base: position 34,676 of record WAAE01015150.1, read on the forward strand.
ATGGGTAGCACAAATAAACCAGAAGCATCATACTCCCTCTTCTAAAGATTTATAGTACTGTCAAATGTACCTTGCATACATTGTCCTTCTAGAGTCACAACAAATGTCTCAGGTGCAAGTTACAGCCAGGTAAGCAAAACGCATTCAAAAGTTAGGGGGAAAAAACAGTGGAGAAGAAATTAGTCCACACAGCATTACATTTATAATATCTTTGTTTAAAATACATCACAAAGAGAAATACGTATAGGCAGGAAATTCAGTGTAGCTATTCCTAATCATAAAGTGAAAGATATAATGCAAAATCCCTGAATCAATTACCATATCAGAAAAATGAGCTGGAAGAATCATGTCTTCAAGACACAGAAATGAATGATAAAGAATGAACTCATTAGGGCATTACCTGGGAAGGTTATATGGGAGAGAGATCAATAGGGCAAGTGCCAGCCGCATAGATTTGAGACTCACTGAAACTGCTCCTCATTAACACATATTTCAAATTAACCCATTTCATAGATTGCACACTCACCAATGAAGTCAGTAAGAAAACAGATGTAACAGATTAAACCTGTAGCATAACCAACTTTGTGTTGCCAAAGGATAGTGATGCAACTCAGGCTTTTACAGCTCAAAGTACTCGTAACAGACTTTAGAGTTTGTTAGGTCTTGCTAGGTCTTGAATTTATTTTACCTGTCTTTGAAAAAAACATTCAAGAATCTTGAATTAGTATCGCTTGACCTTTGCCTAAGTTGTTTTGTGTTCAGTGGTATATTATTCATATACTCAAGGAGTTTCCTACATATCCTGAGATTTCAAGCTTTGTTTAGTCATACTGCATTTTTTTTTAGTTAGGGTTTGTGTTGGGGCTTTTTGTGGTCTTTTTAGCATCAGGGCACAAGGAAGTTGGCATAGGAGAGCTTTAGTTAGAATATTAATAGGAATTAGCAATCATACATAATCGTACATAATTCAGGCTATAAGCATTATTTACACAAAAAAAAAATTGTTGCACTTTGAAATGAAATAGCAAATGGTCTCAAATCCATATGTAAGGTGTGTTCTTCTTTTTTCCCCCCAATGAAATTGTGAGGGCTCGTAAGAAACTCATTCCCAAGTTAACCAATACGTAGAAAGTAGAAAATACGTCCCAAAGCCAGGTGAGATGAATTTCACTCATTTTCATGCTACACTTTTTCACTAGTCTGAATTGGTAAGTGTAGTTCTTGTTCTTGTTTTATAATCTACTTAATATCATCACACAGTGTTAATTTTTGCTTACTAATCCTGACACGAACCATTTTGCTATATGGAATTTGCTTCCTAAATCAACGAATTAGGTGTGTTTTCCCTTCCTTCTCCATCTTCTCATCTATGTGTTTGAAAAACAGCCCTACAAGGCAAAAGGTCTCAAGTTCAGGTGATTTTACATGATCCAAAACTTGTAATTTGGTTGGGGGGTTTTTGTGGGTTTTTGTTTGTTTGTTTGTTTGTTTGTTTTGGGTGTTGTTTTGGGGGGGATTTTGTTGGTTTGGTTTTTTGATTTGGTTTTTGTTGCTGTTTTGTTTTTTCAATAAAATATTGGAATAATTTTTTAATCCATTTCTTCAGAGTTACATTAATTTTTATGACTTAATGGAAATCATCACAATTGATTCAGAACATTATTTTTGAAATTTTCAGTGAAACTTACTGCTGTTGATTTTAAAATATCTAGTCTTTGAATTTGCTATTTAACATACTCCTAAGTCGTAGCTGGAATGTAAAGTATTTAAACTTACCTTGACAGATCATATTTTAATACTGAATGTCTGTCGTATGAATGAAAGAATGAATGAATAATGTAAGGCTATCATTTTATCTAGTCATAAGCAGAGATTCCACTTTTCTCTCAAAACTGTTCTTCCCTTTTCTTTTCAGTCTGGTGTTATCCTTTTAATAGTGATGACTATGGAACCATCCAACTTGTCATCCTGGAAGCAACATGAGCAGATTGTTTTCTGTGGTGCCAGGAGAAGAAATAACTAGCAATTAACAGAGCTCGACCATACCATTTTTTTTTCCTCTTGGATTCTGCTTATGTTCGCTCTGATTTTGCATTGCTCTCCAGGCAATACTTTCCCAGAGGAAAATATTTCTAAATTCTGAATACATTGCTTACTAACGTGGAACGGAATATGCTCAGAGTTGCAAGCAGAGCACCCCAGGGAATCAGAGTTTTAAAAC
>WAAE01015152.1:0-30377 GCA_013400495.1 Nicator chloris
ATAAAACAACTTGTGCTTTGCCCCCGAACCTGTTTGTTATTACTGCACTTTCAAAATGACCATTTTGGTATCTGGCACTCAGCGTAAATCTGTGTCAGTTCTAACTGTTTGACCTTCTGTCCTCACAGCTCCAGCCTGCTGCCTACAGTGACCCTCCTGGTAAACCAGCATAAATTTGCAGGCTAAGACTTTTGTAGCTAGAGAATATAAAGTGTGAGTATGATATTGCCAGGAGATCTGTAATGCAGACCTGAATCAAAGGACAAACTTCAAATATAGCAGATAAATTTAGCAGATTGGATGAATTAAATTTCTGATTTAATTAGTGGAATTCTGTGAAATGGGAATCAGCAAGGTGTTGGTCCTGTGATATGTCCTTATCATTGCAGGCTTGCCAGAATTGTTCATCCTGATTTAAAAGTCAAATGGTTTTTGTAAGCTATTAAATCCATTCTTCAGCATAGCCTTGATTCAAGAAAAGTTTTCACACACACGTATTTTAAATACTGTTTTTCCATGATTTTTCATAAATATACCTTAAAAAAGGAGTGTTTTAAACTCTTGCCATTCTGAAAAGGGCTCTTATGGTTGCCAGGCAGCTAAAAGATAGTGCTGTGCTCTCAGGGAGGTCAGAGTTGCTCTTTTTATTGGTGAAGACTGGAAGTCAGAGGTGTCAGCCTGCTTGGAAGTGTAAATGCAAACCCAAGCAAAACCTTCTGGCTGTGCTCCAGTGGTGGTGCCAAACTCCTTGTTCTCTGAATGTATTAAGGCATTTCATTTTATGATTAGCAGTAGCAGCCCAGCTCTGAACACAAGAACAGAGAAGTCAGAGCAGAATTCTGCTCTACGAGCACAAGTGAGCGTCATGTTGAGAGGCACAAATCCTCCCTAACTGCTGATTGCCATCTTACTTACAGTGTGCTTCAGGAAACAAATAGCACAAGGAAGGTATTTTCTTTTTGCCAATCCTTTCAAAGTGGAACAGATCTGCAAAACAGAGCACAGACGGCAGCAGAATAGTGGCTTAGATGCAAACCGTCCATTGAGGCAAGTGGTATTTTCCATCTCTGACTAGTAGCTTTGAACCTTCTTTTTTGTTAAATAGTTTGTTTTGGAGACATACTTCAAATGTACAAAAAATATCAGAATGTGAAAATCACAGTGGAGAGAGTTAAAATTATGAAAATGTAGAGTGAAAGAAATAAAAATAAATAACTTACGTGTACACACATATATTGAAACATCTGAAGTAATTTCTCATCAACAGTTTCTTAGTTCAGATTTTCTATTTAATCAGCAGCAAGTCAGGAGCTTTGGAGAAACTGACACAACAAACTAGGTAGAACTCTTTAAAGTAGCTAAATAATTATGCAGCCTTAAATTCTTTCTGGCAATATTCTAGATATGTGATAGATTACATATTGAAACTGCAAATACTACTGGATTGCAATTTGCTGACAATATTTTGTATCATATTAAAAAAATGCATTCATACACATCTTAGCATTTTATTCTGTTGGTGATTTTAAAAAAGGTCTCATCTCACAGTTGTTGTGTCCAGTATTTTTTAAGGTTGTATGAGTTGGGTGTAACGTGTTTTTCAATGTGCCGTCAGTATGAAGGTGCAGAGTTGGTAATGTAAGCAATTCTGAATCTTTTGGAAATTGTAATCCAGGGTTAAAATTGTAATTTTAAACATGAGGCCTTACATCAAAGTCAGAAGCAAGAATTGTGTTGTCTGCAGTTTTGGGCTTGTTGGTTAGCTCCTTTTTCCTAATTCACTTCTTTTGCTAGTTGCATTTGAAGTTAGAAGAAAAGAAAGCATGGAGCAGACTAAAGCCTGCAGGCTGTCAAGTAGCAGCTGTTTGCTTCCTTATCTATTTCTCAGCAGATCAAATTGAGAGTGAGCAATAAAGATACAAACCACCTCTAATGCCTATTCACAACTGGAGTCTAAGTTGGGTGCTTGGAACTGCTGCACGGAGCAATCTCCTGCCTTTCTGTTTGTATGGAAAGAGTCCAAGGTAATGTTTCACTGGTGGAGCCCTTCATTTAGGTGCCTGAAGATTGTACAAATACCTGAGGGGACATCAAGACCCCCTCCTACCACAGATGGGGAGAATGAGGCTAGTCACATTCACATGAGTTTAGAAATATTGCTCTGGTAAGCAAAGGTGCCTTGAGACTTCCTACAGGATAGGTGGGTCCGTGTGCTCTTGGTGAGTCCCACCTTCATCTCTGAGCTCTTGGCTTCAGTTTAGTGATGATCTGTGCTCTGCTTCATGGGTTGGCCTTTGATTGCTGAAAAACTCTGACCCAGGTTTTTTCCTGCTAATCTGTGGAGTCATGGCACAGTCTGCCGCTGAATTTTAGGGTTAGGAGGGCATTGCTGTTTCCCATACGAAGGGTTGTTTTAGGACACTTCTGTTGCTGCAAGGGGAGATGGTTTGGGGCCTGTCAGATCTAATGGTGCTTCATTAGGGACACATATGGACATCTCAGTTCAGGAGATACCTCAGGCCTCAGTACACTGTCAGTGCAGTTTTCTCCTGGTCTGGAGAGCACAACAGCTCTTGGTGACAGGAGATGCCAGAATATGGTGTTTGCTTTCCTCCGGTTCTGCTTGAAGGTGTGATTTGCAATGCTTCAAAGATGTGTCTGCCCTGCAGAAAGCCCCTGGGAAAGCAGAGTTTGCTGTTATTCCTCTGAGGAGCCTTTTTTTTCAAAAGCATGGATTTGCAGGCCTGGCTGCTCTTGACCTGGGAAAGGGGGTGAGGGGAAAAAAGAAGTCATGCAGAACACAGTTCTGCAGCATCAGCAACAGATGAGGGAGGATTTGATTCTGGCTGCAGGGAAGCAGAGTCAGAACTAAGCTTAGTCAGTATGTTGCCTATGAAAAGTGTTGGGTTGGGGCACTTACCCAGTGCCAAGTTCTGTTGGAATATCACCATGATTACAGATATTAAATATCATTTTATGATGGCAGATTACTAAGTATATGTATTGGAACTGAGGCCTTACATGTTTCATACATCACCGCTACGGCCAGACCCAAAGTTGCTTAAATCAGCTGAGAAGTTCTCATGGATTCCAGCCAGTTGTGGATGTCAGAATCTATGCTTCATTAATGCATTCTGATGGAAAATTTCCAAAAGGTTTCAAGTGTTTTATTTTATTTTTAGTTTATTTATTTTTAGTCTTTTCCACATTTTTAATCTACATAAATGACATTATGCAATCAGAATAAAATCTTCTGGAGGTAAGGTTACACAGAGCATTGTAACATATGGCAGTGCCTGTTTTTCCATGGTAATAATAATAATGCTTCAGAAAGGAGAATGCTTCTGTTCAAATTCCTCCCACCTTAAATTTTGCAACAGTTCTCTGTCCTTTTAGAACTGTGCTCTGAATATCTTCCTAATACTTTGGACTTGAATTCAGAAAAGAGTTGTTTTGCCATCCGATCCTTTAGTAAATATATGACATCTGGGCCTCTTCCTCTTGTTGGTTTCTTTCTTCAGGTAATTAAAAGATGATATGTCAAAATTGTCTGGTACTTCTTCAGTAGTAAGAGCTGAAACAGCACCAGCATTAATACTGTCCTAAATTTGAGAAAAAGTAGGCTATTGAGATGCCAACCTAAAGGAACAGAGTGAAAGCAGAGCAGTTTAAAGAGACGTAATAACACTTGTACCTCGTCTTCTTCGTGCAACATCTAACAGCCCTCGTTCCCTTTGTGCTGCTTTTAGAACAATCTGTTATTTAGTAAAACAGCTTTTGATCCTTCAGCGAGCCAGGGTCAGCTGTTGTGCACTGAACATGTACAAGGGGGATGGACCATGACACAGGGCTGTTGTTTGCCTGTATGTGGGGACGGATACAGCACCCGGCTCTGAAACAATGTTGGGTAGTTCTGATTAAAATAGTGTCAGTGCTGTCTGGGTGGGGGAAATGGACTGATCTGGCTTAGCCTTGACTGCTGTTCAGTGAACTTCCAGGGGTCCTTGCTGGGCCTGTGTCACTCCCTTCACCCATGGGAGGAGTCTGCAGGACTGGAGACTGCTAGGGAGCACTAATTTTACCTGCTCAGTCTACTGCTCCTCTCTTTGCCCCATAAAAATGTTCAGCTAAAATGTTTTGCATCTTTTCTACACAGACCTGTGCCAAAATCCATTGAATCCATGTAGAGGAACCTTGACCAAATTGTACTCTCTGAAAGGTCCGGAGTAGGAGCACCTCAGCCTGACTGCTGACTCCTAGGCCATCCACTTGTCCTCAGGGTCTGTGACATTACCTTCTCTGCCTTTGTCATTATCTTCTCTTCAGGTCACTTCTCTGGGTGACTTGAAGTCAAGGAATTGCAGTTTTCTTTTATGAAGAAGTCAGAAAAAAAAAAGAAAAGCAACAGCACCTAATCTTTTTCCTCATGAAGAGGTGTCTGGAGGAGGAACTCATGCACTAGTTGGAAAAAGATTGGCAACCACTTTTCTGCTGAGATCCAGTGGCATTTCAAAATCCCCACTGAGAAGTGTCCACAGGAGAACAAGCATAATTATGGTGCTCATCCATATGATCAAGGAATGTCGTACACAATGTCTGTTCATCACAAACAGATTAGCTTTAATTTTCTAGTCAGGATGACAGCACAGGCTATTCAACATCATTTTTGGGTTGCTAAGCCTCAAAGAATCTATTTCTTTCTTTTTTTGATGTTATTGCCATGGAAACTGGCTAAATTGCAGGTCCAGATTACATCTTTACTGTTCACTCACTTTCATTTTGATCTGATGACATTCTTCAGGTGCCAGGAAGAGACAAAGAACAAATCAATAGTGTTCCTTGAAACACAAAGTCACTCCCTGTGCTCTGCAGCCTTTACTACCTGAGCGTAGCCACTTGTGTCCTGCCTCCCAGGGCAAGGGACTTGCAACCTGAAGGTTTGTGTACCTGCAGCCTCATTTTCTGTGGTAGCATTGCTCAGCCAAGCTGGGGAGGACAGCTCAGCAAATTGCTTCCTCATCCGTTTCTCACACCTGTGCAAGTGGTAACACAACAATGCACGGTGGAGCACGAATCTGGGAAACGTTTTGCAGATGCATTAAAAGTGTTGACAACAGATATAATTAGAAGTCAAGGAGAATTGCTATTAAAAGTGTCCAGAGTGGTGAGGGCTGTATGTGAGAATCCAGATAATAAATAGTTAAGGGAAGAACATCTCTATACATCTGCATCTGATGACCGAAACCATAAGTGTTGCTCTTCTCATATTTTTGGGATTTGGTGCTGTCTTGAGTGTGGGAGATCTTTAAATTTATTTTGTTTTGGCATTTTTATCTGGGTACCAGGTAAAGGTGCCCTCTCTTGTGACCTGGCCTGGATTCTTGGAGGTAGAACATAGGGACCATACTACTAGAGACCTGTTGCAACCTCTTGCTTTAATCAAATTATAATGGTGTTCTTTCTGATGAAATAGCCTTTATCCCCCTACAAATCCTGTAGGTTTGAAAGTGAATGTTGCTGGGAGGAAACTGAAGTAAGTTATGTGTATTTTCTTTTAAGAGTTTGGAAAGCCTGGACATGAATGTATAAGTAGCCTCTAGACAGCAGTAAAATTAGAAACTGGCACTTATATAGCAAGTCCTAATATATGCAACTGACCTTGGTGACACTACAAGAGTAATCTTCACACAGATAGCATTTTTAATGGAGTATCTATAATGCATTAGTCATTGATGCCTTTGCCTTGCATGAGGCATTCAGATCTTATGTCCATTTTCCACTGTACTTACACTGCAGTCAAGTTACAAGGGAAAAATCTGTTCTTTATTACTGTATTAATCCATCTCTTGACCTTTTGTAATACAGTTTAGTTTCGGAGAAGCCTTTCTCTGTCAGTATTAAGTCTTTTATCCTGATAAACATTACTATGGATCATAAGAAGTTGAGAGAAATGAGTGGCCTTATGTTACATGAGAAAGCAGCTTTGCATTACAGTTTTTCATTCTTTTTGTATGCACAGGGTGTTGAGATTGATTCTTTCTCATTCTGAAACGACAGGAGTGCAGCACATGCCCTTGTCTGTCTCTCCAGAGAGTGAGTTAACACTGGTAATAGAATGGGTGAGTTTACTAAGGACAGGAGGTAGAATAATTATTTGACTTGAATATACCTGTTTCTGAACTAATTCAGTAACTTGTTAGTTTATATGAGTGACTCATTGGCAGAGGTTGCTACAGTTGCAGAAAGATTTGTGTATGTTGACCACAGCTGATTATATGGCTCATTTTGGCTGAACCTGGTACTATTATGATCTCTGTATCCTCAGAATTTGTATTCAGAAGAATTTGGGGCGGGGGGTGTTAAATTTTGACAACTATCATCATCTAGCATGTCTTCATGAAGACTTGCTTGCTTAGGGAAGGAGCACTTTCCTTTGCTCTAGCCTCTGCTAGTGAGAGCAATGCATAATCTAGTATTCATACTACAGGAAAAGGTGCTCAGGAGCCAACTGTGTGTTCCTGGTTCTGTCACGGATTCCAGCAGTTTGCTTGCATATAAGATGTGGCTTCCTGAGTGTGGAAAAATAAAGTAAAACTAAGAGACAGGGAGGGAGCAGGTATTTTTGAAGATGTTGGCCTTGATATGTCAGTTTTTTGCATTTCTAAATTGGAGGATTCTGAATATTTCACAAGACTTCTGAAGGCTCCTGTGAGTGTTTGCGAGGTGTTTTAGAGTTCGTTGCATGGGAAACTGCACTGCAGTGCAAGGAGCCACATCTTCACTTCAGACCACACCTCCTGATCATTTGTACATTTGGTGGTAGCCTCACCTGACAGCAGTCCATAAGAGATTGTCATAGATCTGATTTGCTCAGATGTATTATTGCCCTCTTCCCCAGGAATTTTATTAGGGAGGAAAAGAAGAAGAATTTGTTTGTTCATCCCAGATGCCCTCAGAGTATGTCAGAGCTGGTGTCAGTGTGCCATTTGTTGTCACATGCACTCCGTGATGTTCCTGCCCAGAGCAGTGTTGTACAGGATGGATTACTGTCTGACCCAGGAGTGAGTGAAGGGATAAACTCTTCAGTGGAGTTCATGGCAAGTGCTCAGTCTACCGTATCATAAAAATGTAAATAAATTATGCCTGCAGATTTTACAAATTATTGTCAATCCATCAACCTAAGTTAAAGAGTTAGAATTTTTCAGGAAAAAGAAAAAAACCCAACCCCATGTTATGTTAATCAATATGTGACAGAAAATCCAGCTTCTTTCCTCTGTTTATCAATAATATGTAATTTTAGTAAATTGCCTGCCCTGTCTCAGTTTGACATACAAACCTTGTTTGACGTATGGTGGCTGTTGCTTGCACCTGGAGGTTGAATATACTACATAGAGCATGTAACTAAGGAGATGGGGTTTTGTTCATCCTTTCAGTTAATTCTGTGTGTTCTTTTTTTCCCTCCCCTTCGTGCTGCACGGCTGATTACCACCCTAGGACCTTGCAATGGGACACAGACCCCTCAGTGCTGCAACTCCAGTCTGACTCTGAACTTGGGTATATGTCAGCTCTTTTTGTTATCATTTCTTTGCAAGAATTATGTTGAAAATGCTTCCTAGTTGAGCTGCTTGTATGTGATTTTCATTTGCTTTTTTGACTCAAAAGGACCATAATTTAAGTTTCCTTTTTTTTAGTTTCATAAATAAGAAGCTTCAGCAAAGTCATCTTTGTGGAAAAAAACCCCAACTATTTAAACAGGCTTATGAAAAGATAAATTGCTATTTCTGTTGCCTGAAACACAATACAAATAACTATTTCATTGCAGATGAAATGGTATTATTGTGGCACATATGTGCATGCATAGTTACATTGATCTTGTTTGTACCTGTTGATTCAGACTGTTCTCTCTGAATCCTTTGCAAGATACTTTCCCCTCTCCTTTCTGCCGGCTGTAGTTACGCTGTTTCCACATGCAGTAACAATGTCCCCTTTTCCCTTAGGAGCTGTGCATGTGTTCAAAATTGTTCACTTAAGTATGATCATAATCCAAGAGTAAGTGCCAACTTACTTGAGTTCAGGCCTGTGAAGCTTTTTAAAAATTGTAATAGAGCTAAAATTAATATTTTATAGTTTGGGATGGAACTTCTTTACCCCATACAAGTGAAAAAAAAATAGTTAATTTAAATAATGTAGAAATGCTTGCCTGCAGAGATATTTAGGATAACCTGTTCCTCTAAAAGGGTGGGTAGCAGTATCTCAAGTTCTTCAGGACATGAATCATAGGTAAAACCAAATCACTACACTGAAAAATTTGCTCTACCAATCAACTTACAGGGTTGCCTGTTTTGAGTCTCCAGGCAAGTGTCTTGTGTTTTTACTTGTTCATGTGCTACTTCATTCACTATTCTGTAAGAAAAACAACTTCCCTTTAGCTGCTGATTGACAGTGCTCCCAGCTGCAGTTAGGTGTGTTAGGTCTATTCACCAGGAAAGATCCAGGAGGAAAGTACCCAGGGAGCTTTCTAAACAGAAATATTTCTCCCTATCTAGAACTCCTAGGAATGTTTGCAGTTTACATGAGTGTGACTTCAAATAGGTCACACTTCTGAAACTTTACCTGGGTTGTACCAAAAAGGTAGAGTTGAGTTATTTTAACCTACAGAAGCCTTTTAGAAATCCCAGCTGCTTTTTTTACAGAAGTTTGGATTAAAAGATGAGGACTCCTAGGAGCAAGGTTTGTCAAACAGCTGTGCAAGGCAAGGTCCTTTGTCTGACTCATGAACAGATAACTCTGTATGTAGCTACGAGACTTCAATCATTTACTAGCGGTCAGTGCAAAGACAAAAAAGAAGCATGCCAAAGAGCAAATCCACAGGTATACATTTTAATGGGAGTCCTGCCCCTTTTGAAAGAAAACTGTTTTCAAACCCAGGGCAGAGTTAAACTTTCCTCTGATGTCCTGAGACTAGAGCAAAAAACCCCAACAAAACCAAAGCAAGAGAAATCCTGCAGCCAGCAATTAAATGATGTGTGTTGCAAAACACTTCTAGCAGATACATCTTTCTCGTGATACCTATGGACAGAAGAATCAGCTTTAGTGCAAGAGTTTTAGTCACTATTCTCCTACTGACATCCCATTGGCAGCTTGGAAAGGAATCCTTAAAGCTTGTGTGCTCTCTAAGATGAACAGTCATTGAATTTATGAGAATTATGAGCACCTCAGATGAAAAATGGGGATGGGAAAACAACAGACCATTTGGTATTGCCCTAAAAAGAACTAGAGACTAGAACGTTACAGCACATATTTGGTAGAGTCCAGATACTGAAAGGATGTTCCAGTCATCCCTGAGTGCTTGGGACCAAAGGCTAGGCCAACTTTTAGTAACATGAGAACAGTTAGAGGTGGCTTGACATAGGCAAACAGCAATCAATAGATCACGTTCCTTCGGATGTAGAAGGACTTCCCAGTCTCCAGCAGTAATTATGGGATATGGGTGGCACAAGGCCTTTTTACAAGCACCAGCAATTGGAATTGGAAGTGTTTTCAGCACAGTGCCGTGGGACTTCTGGGACACAAAGGACAAAGAGGTTCAATCCACCCAACTAGCAGTTAAATCCAGCTTTCCGTTAGGGTCGTGTTCCCCATCCTCAGACAGCCCAGGAGATACGGAGTGACCTCAGTGAAACTGTCTTAGAATTAGGTGAGGTTCTAATTAGGTCCAGATTAGACACATAATTAAGTAGGGATTATACTTACCAAGACCACTGTCAAGAGACTCTTCCAATGCAAAAGCTTAAGAACCTCAGTAAATGGAAAGAAAAGCCTGGGGCAGCAGGGGACTGATTACACGGGGAAGTCAAACTGACCAAGTAGGCAGCAGAGATTGCACTTCTGGTGCTGAGGGAGTTTGCATCAAAAGCACATGAGAGTTTGCTGGGGTGAGATATTTATTAAAGATTGAATTCACACAGATCGTAAGTTAAAGCAGCTACAAAATGTAAAACTACTAAAATTTTAATGAGCAGAAGAAACTTCTCTGCCCCCAGTAATGAGGTAGAAGTTTTTCTGTAGGTTTTTTAGACACTTGTAGATTTTGCTCATATTGGTGAAATCAGAGATGGTTGTAAGGAGGGAGACTTGTTAATTTTTCTTCTGTGAAAGAGAAAAGACTCAGAGCTACAACTGTTTTGGCTCTAGTGGTTTGTTACACAATACAGCTGATTTGTACTGATTACCTGCTGAATCTAATTGCAGTCAGCTAAACAACAACCTAGGCAGTAAAATAGATTAGAAAAAAATAAAACTGATGCAGCTGAAAAGTTCAGTAGGTGTTTTCCAATGGGGACAGTTTCCTTTTGAGACTCCCATTTCCTTTCAGACATCAATCTTAACTGAATACTTAAACCACTGTAAATTAATTAGATCAAAACCCCTATGACTTCTGTTCTTCTGACAATCTGGAAAATGAAGAAGATATGGATAATGTATAAGAATTCTCTGCTTTTCCAAATTGTTCTCTCTAATAATGTGGCAAGTTGAGAAACTTTGTGTCCAGGAGTTTATTTCCCCATAAATGCACAAGCATGCTCACACTTGTTGATTTAGGTAACTGGCTTTATTTAGTTCATTTGTTTATTATGTTTGCATCCTTTTCTCTGCTGAAAGTTGGCATTTTTTCCAGTAAAACACTTCCAAGTGACGATTTGTATATCTTCACTCCCTGCAGACCGTCAAGTAATATTCAGGAAATAAACTGATTTTGTCCCCTGCTGCTGAGCAAACTGTGCACACCTAAAAATGTTCATGACCATGCTCAGCTGCCTCTCTTCTTTTTCTCTTTCCCACTTACAGTTAGTTTGCTTTGCTGCTTTATTTCATATGGTTTATTTAAAGTAAGGGGAGTAGACAAAATAGAAAGCTGTACTTGCCCTACTTCAGTTGTGTTTTCACTCTCCTCCAGCCCTTGCATTAGGACTCCACTAATCATAAACCTACTTCAATGCCACAATTAACGACTCCTGTGGAAGGGAGAATCTCCTTCTCTATGGAAATTACCCACCTTGCCAGTTAAAGACTCTCATTGCTCCCAGCTGAACATTTGGCAGTCCTAATCCCTCCTGGTTTAAACCCACTGTACCCTTTCCACAACTGTGTATCCCAGGCTGAGGATGAAGTCCTTTGAGCAGACAGAACATCATAGTGATGATGGTATGAAAGAAAACTTTGTTGCATGTTAAGAGGGATACAAGCAGGCTATTTCTCTCTCCCATTTGCAGTCCCTCTCAGCAGCATGATCTAGAGATTCTGTTGAATTTCTCAAAAAGCCAGATGTTTTTAGCTCTATTGCTACAGGTTCAACAACTGTACTTTATTAAGACGAATGGTTCCCAGCTTAATTTTCTTCACTGCAATGAGGTTGTTCTCATACATACTGTGTTGTGTCTCGTCTTAGCAAACACTGAAGTATTTTTATCCTGTTCATAACAGCAAACATTTGTTCCTGCTGCTGATTTACATTTAACATGACTAACCTTTTGATGTCGTGTATTCCACCTTAGACGCAGACTGCACAAACTAGGGGTGTCAAAGATCACCCAGGTTGATTTCTTACCTCGGGAGGTGGTATCATACTCCAAGGAGACACAGACACCTCTGGCCACACATCAATCTGAAGGTAAGATTTATGTTTTGTTTTTTTTTAAAATTAATAGGAAATTCTCATCTGAGTTAAAGAATGTAATAAAAATAATAGGAAGTTATAACATAGCTGCTTATCATGTATTTTGTGCAAGACAGGTATTGTTTATGTGATTAATGGCTGTTCTGATGAGAATAATTATAAAAATCACTTTAAATGCAGGTGGAACCAAACTACTTCTGACTTACAATGGATTGGGCTTAGATAGCAGTTTAATGGGAACATTTTTAAAAATAAATCATTATGAATGTAATTAAAATTGCACTTTATTAAATTTTTTATGCTTTCTCAAGGAAGTTATAAATTCTGTGCTTTGTAAAGAGGCAGTGTTGGAAAGTTGCCCTCAGTTGTTTGTTCAGGGTAATTGTGTCCCCCTGCTGTTGGTGAAGCTGAGGGAGAAGTTGCAGCTTAGCTCCATATACTGAAAAGGGAGGTTTGCATACTTTGATGTGGACAGTCTTTCTTTCTCTCTGCTGCCATCATGCTGGCATCTGTACTCCTGGAGCTGTTTGTTGGCTGTTTGGCTCTGTTGTTGATAAGTAAGTACACAGAGTGGCAGGGGGTTGCTGATCTGCCAGTGTTACACTGCAGAATGCTGATTGCAGGTCAGTGGTACCATCTCAGCTGAATGCAGCACTGTACGTTAGCCTAATGTTATATATGCACTAGGACAAAGCTGATAGAAGAGGAGAAGCTCATAGCAGTCTTGACCATCATTCTTGCTGTTAACAATGAAGGATCAAGAAAAGGTAAACTGAGTAATTTTCTGCAGAATAAAGTGTAGAACTTTACCAGGCTTCATTCAAAGAAAAATACTCAAGTAGGTTCAGAAGGTGGTAGTGGTGATAAATCTAAACGTAAGTTACTGTCAGGGAAAATAGAGTGATAAACATAGCCAGGGTTTTTTGGGGGTTTGTTTGTTTGTTTGGTTGGTTTTGTGGTTTTTTGTTTTGTTTTGTTTTTGGTTTTTTTTTGCAACTGGGTTACTAGGTCTGCCTTAGGCAGCAGAAATAGAAACCACTGAGCTAGATGCTCAAATTTTACTTTTCTGGAGCACAAGTTTACTCTGGTCATCTGTGGACTGAAATTCTGCCTTCAAACACAGACAGCCCTTTTGCTTGGATGATGCTCCTTGAGCAGCGTGTCCAGAGAGATTTGCCTGCTTGTAGGGAGAAGCTGTCTCAGAAGCCTCCCTGGGTCAATCCAGCTCGTCTCTGCTTGTATCTCTGTGGGCTGCTGTAGCCTCGAGAAAATGGGTTTTGCCCCTGAGTCTTTGCTTAAGACCAGTTGATGCTCACCCCTGGAGCATTATCATGAATTCATTGTTAGATTAGGTGGAGAGGGTGTCCTTCCTCTCTGACACGTGGCCTTTATCCAATGTAAGAACCTATGGATATGAGGAATTTAAGACATGGCTTTGCATTTAAGACATGCCTCAGACCTACAACTCCACCACTCAGGAGCTGACCTGCCTTACTGAAAAGAGCAGGCTCACTTAAGGAAACATCTTCTTTCAGTAAGATATTGCTTTTTTCCCAGGGAGCTCTTCAACTATTACAAAATCCTTTTCTTGCTAGACAAGAGGACAATCTCCTACCCTTCAAGGAAAAAAACCCAAACAACTGTATGATGCCATGGAGCCTGGCAGTCAGGACAATGAGCAGAGAGGCAGTGTGGTTTGAATTGGTCCTCCCAGCACAGATGGAAGTAATTTATTCCTCATTGGTGTGAAAGAAGATAAGTGCAAACATAAAACAATGCACTTTACACTGCCTGGGCCAAAAGTGTGATGGAAGAGGTCAGATATGTGGGTTTGGTGACTGGATTTGTGATCTTTCCTATTCTCTGTCATCACAGCCAAGGAAAAAACATCACTAGTGGTGTTTAACATATTGAAACACAGAGGAAATATCACCCAATCTCTTCCTTCAGATGTGTGAGGGAGAGAAAGTGTAACTTACATTTCCTTTCCAATCTGCTGCTGAGGAATTCTCTGCATATAACTTGGATATGATTATGGCTGTGCATCAGTAAGGGAGATGCGGGAAAGTTTGGTTATTCCTTTGAGAGGCTATTTATTTGGAAATTCTTTAGGGAGTAAACAGGCACTGTGATCTTGGTCTCCCAGGTCTAATGGAAATGAATTCTCAGGTTTCCAATCTCCCAAGCCTCTTTATGAATGCTGTGCCTTTCATACTGTCAGCCTAAACATGAGCAGCAGAGAGAGGTTCCTCAGTAGTGCAGCTTAGAGAAGAAGTCTCTGCACTGTTTCTATGCATTCATGTGATAAAATGTAGCCATTATCTTTTCAGGATAAATTGTTCTGCCATTACTGTGGTTATGGGCTCCGTTATTTAGCATCTGAAGCCTTAGAGTTTGAGAATAGAAAACAAGAAACTTATTTACTTGGATGAGTCAGCGTTTGAAATTCACTTTTCACTGCCTGCCTTAAATACTCAAAAATGTCAAAATGCAGAATTTTAGGATGAGATTGTCCCATGCTTGCTTCTTGTTTGGAAGACAACTAATGAAGGGTACAGCTGGTTGGAAAGATGGGTGAAAAGAGGACTTTGACTCTATTCAAAGCTCTTCAGCTTTTTTGAAATATCCTCATCAGGTTTTCTGCATTTGCTTCTCTAGAGAGCAAGCAAGAAACTCTGAGGTACTTTAAACCTACTGCTGTTCTGGAGCTCAGTGGATGTTTTTTGTGGTAATGGCTATTTCCCACCAAACCTTAGAAAACTGGAAAAGGAAGGGCTCACTCTGGTAAGTCTATGTGGTGCCAGAGAGCCAGATGCTATGTGCACTGAAGTCTCAGCTTGTCAGCTGCTAATTTTAGAAGAAATAGTGTGGTATTATTCTTCACTGTATAAAAAACAGATTAACTCCTCTTTTCAGAACAGGTAATTTGCTTTATTTCAGAGGAATAATGACATGTCATTTCCCCCACTAACTCTATTATTTAGGGAGATGTGTATATGCATCATTCAATCCTTTGATCACAAGTACCTAATTCTTTTGCTTTATTTAGGTCACAGTCAGCTTCAGCCTTTTCTTTTCTTCCTTGCAGGATGACTTCAAAAACATACAGATCTTGGCTCTGGAGCCTGAGAAAAAAAAATGTGCTCTTTACTTTCCCCCTCCTCCTGCTATAATTGAACTTGAATTCAGGGATTTGTAGGCATTGAGAGACATTTGACTTGTGCTGATTTTCCATTCTGGAGTTGATTAAGACCTAGACCATGCCAAATATTTTTGAGCGGTCTCTGGGACACTTCCTTCATTGTGCAGAGGCTCTCACATCACCTCAGGAGTGGCAGCCCCATGCAGCCTTCGATAGTTGGACACTCCAAAGCACTGCAGACCTGCTGGTTGCTAAAGGTGCACCTAGGAGAGAACAGAAAAGCCATGGCCTGGCCTCTGCCCAGGACGGGTCCCTCGCTGCTGTGCAGCAGTGGACTGAGCTCTGTAGGACTGCCTGCAATCCACCTTTTCAGACATAAAACAGTCTGCACATTCAGGCTCTGCTAGATGCCTGCCTCATCTCCAGCTTGCTGTTCTGCTCTCTAGTGGGCCAGGAGGTAAAATCTCGGAGAAGAGAGATACTCTTCTGATCTGAGTCCCCTCAGAAACTGAGGGCTGCAAGGAGAAATTCTATGAGCTTTCTGGCTTTGCTGTCTAATGTCAGGAGTGTTGTTATTCCTCTTTTGTGAAGTAGAAACTACTTCATTAATAAAATGAGCTGTTCTCACAATCTGGCTTGACAGACTGTCACTGCAAATAGGTTAGTCAGAAATGCATTCCTGAAAGAGTAGGTCTTGTGTACAAGAGAAGATCTGACTTTCTAAAACAATGGGAGTCAT
Organism: Nicator chloris; assembly: GCA_013400495.1. Lineage (NCBI taxonomy): Eukaryota > Metazoa > Chordata > Aves > Passeriformes > Pycnonotidae > Nicator > Nicator chloris. The sequence continues at coordinate 15,559 of WAAE01015152.1, forward strand.
GGGCACTTCATCAGTTTTTCATCATCGACAGATGTTTGTTCATGGGGGCAAAACAAATGGTCTGCCATACTCACCTCCTGAGCAGGGTAACCTCATCCTACATCACAAATGGAGCCCAGTTCTGGCAAAGAACACAGTTGAGACCTGTGATCCATCTGTTTATCTGACATTTTTAAACACTAAGGATATTCTGACTATTAGAGTAAAAAGAAAAATAAGCTCTGTACTCCATCTGGAAGTAGGCTGGAATGAAGTGGCAAAGTGGAGGTGGAGCTCCAGAGGCTGAGTTGGGTTCTGCATGTGTCTGACAGCGTAATTCTCTGAACTAAGGTTCCTGAAAGTTACCCTTTTTAAAGTGGTGAGGGAAAAGAGGGGAATTCCACACAGAGTCAGGCTCATGAGACACATGAATTCAGATCTGTGTGTGATACCAAATGTTAAGTGCCTACTGTGGGGTGAACCAAAATTCTCTAGGTGCCATTGATTGCATTGACTAGTTCTTCACTGACAAACTTGGTAAGAGAGCACTTTATATATCCATATTGATTTAGGTTCCTTGTTATTGAGTAAAATGGGTATGTCTAAAAGAGTGATACATTGGCATCACGAGAGGCCTGTGGCCTACTTTGAGTTTGGGTAATTGGATGGGAACTTATCTGTGACTCGGACTGACAAGCTCCAATGCTGTGAAAGTAAGTCAGGCCTCTGGAATTTTATCGTTTCCATGATAAAATCCATGGATAAACCTATTTATACTTTTATTTGGTATAAATAATAATCTCAAGGTCTGAGATTTCCAGGTTTAATCAGTGAGGAGATCTGTCTCTGTACATGTTTTAGGATACTGTGCAGCACACCTCTAGCCCACCAAACTGCCCCATTGCTGCTGTGCCTTGCGTCCTGGAGTGTCCCTAACCAAAACACCTTGCCATGCCTGACTGGAGCTCAGCTCTAGCTTTGTGAAATCACACTGTACTTTGGAAAAGCCAGTCCCAGAACTAAGTGAGACCATAATTGAGCTTTCCCATGGCCAATCTGGCTAGAGCTTGTGGATCAGAAGCTGGGGTTTAAGTTAAAGAGCTTACTTTGGCTTTTCCTTCCCAGAGAATTGTAAGCTCAACTCCAGTCTGAAGAGGACAAGTCTGGACCCAAGAACAGCTTTGAACACCTCATTTAATGGGAAATGCAGATGCACATTTGTGCATTACCATGCATGCAGCGTTTGTGTCAGGATACATGATAATGTGTGATGGAAATTGGACATAACTAGGGGGAAAGCAAAGACCTTCTGTTCTAAACAAAAGGAGGTGCTGAAAAGCAAAAGTAGGATAGAAATCACTATTAAAAGAGAAGATAACCTAAAGATGAATCTGTGTTAAAGCAGAGAGACTTTTTTTAGAGAGACAATAGGATTTGCACTAATGGACACAAATTTTGTAATAATGTTTTGTAATTTTCTAAAATACTATGCTCCATCCTAAGCGGTACCAAGTATCACCAGGTATTCTTAGTTAGCTGTAAAAATCCAGTTTGCCTTTTCTTCTCAGACTGCAGTCCATCAGAGTTGTACCATGGATCTCAATAGCTGGCATAAGCACTCTGATTTGAGATGGCTTTGTTTGATTAAATCAACAAAGCTTAATTTGTACTGTTGTACCAGACTGTACAAGATTGGATGAGACTAGAATGAAGCGGTGCAAAGATTTGAGGGGTTGCATCGTGTAGCAGTCTTTCAATAACTCCTCTTGCTTCCTGTCACAACTGCACCACTTTTTCTAAATAGCAAGGTTTTCAAGGTGGATTTTATTTTCCTTTTTAGTTTAAATTTGACATAAAAATCTTTCACAGGCATTCAGGCAGCGCCCTCTGGTGGTGCCGCGGTGAGGAGCCGCGCCAGAGGAATGCTGGCAGGGAGGGATGCAGGGATGCTGGAGTGACCTGCGGAAAAACACTCGCCTGCTCTTTTGTCTGCGGCAAGAATTAGACTTAACAGAAGGTGCTTGAGTTGTGTGATCGAGATGTATGAATGCAAGTGCTGATGAAAGAAGTGTGACAAGAGACCAAGGCATTGCATAGAAATTGGGGGGAAAATATATTATTTAGAAATGTTTAAAAGCCTTGGAAAATCACTCATAGGTATTCAGGCCAATAATACACTAGTGAAATCAGGTGCAAACCCCTGTTATTGCTAATCCCTTTTTGAAGTACAATTAGTAAAGTACAATTTGTCAAGATACATATATTCCAGAACAGCTACACCAGGCAGCTACCTGGTGTGGTGGGTCTGTATTCCACTCCTAGCAGGCTATAGACATTGGATGTATGCCTCTGAAGGCTTTCCTGACCACCTGGCTCATGATAATTTCATGTGGTACAGAATTAGAATAAGGACTTGGCTTTAGAAATGAGTTTCTCTGGTTTTTGTTGTGCAGAAAAAGATATTTGACACTTGTAAGGATTTCTTCTTGGAGGAAGAATGAAGAGGCCACAGTCTGGTCATGGATACTTTGGTGTTTGAGTGCAGAAAGGGACATCAAATGTCTATTCTCCTAAAATATATAACAGGCTTGGGCTCAGACAGGATTTCTGCAAGACAGTCCCAGTCCATTTCTAAAAGGTGGCCTAAGAGTGTATTATTTAGCAGTCATTGCTTCAGTATTTGCTCCCATTCCCTGTTTCTCCTTCCAGGTTTTCTCTAAAGACTTCTGGAAACGGGCTTTTCTCAAGATGATTCTCAGATAATCTTATGCAGAGAGCCTCTTTAGTGCTAAACTGTTTTGTACAAGCAGATCTGACAATTTATTAAGCATCAGTAATTCTCAGGGAATTATCTACTAAGAACTGGTTTAACAGAGAGAAGATTGCCTCTGGTCACACACAGTTGGAGGTCTGAAGAAAGAAAACTCTTTAGAGATCTTAGGCTTTTTCTTGATCATTTCATTACATAGGGATCAAGTAACTTGACTCTTTGGAGCTCCTCCACAATCTTAACAAAATTCTGGGCAGGTCTCCTGAAAACCAGGCACATACAAACAGGAGTTTCCTGCTCCAAAGTGTCCCTGACCTTCTGCAGACTGGTTTCTTTTGCACCAGGTACCTCTGCATTAAATGCAAGCCAAGAAAGTACATCTGGTAATTCTTTATGAGGGTGGGGAGAGAGCAACAGACTTGTCACAGCTGAGCTGTGCCTTCTCTAAACCATTCAGGCAACAAAAGATTAGGAAGAAACTGAAGCTTAACTGCCTTCTTGATGAAACAAGGAACCAGATCTTGGCCTGTGCTGCCTTGGAGGGGACTGTTGTGCAGTTTTGTTCTGTGCATGGCAGCAATGCTGCCTCAGAGGTTTTGCAGCCGTCACAGAGGGGGACCATGCTCTCCCACCCCTCCTTGCGCCTTCTCCATCCTGATGGGTGATCCTTGCTCTGTGCTTTAAGCAAGTGGATCCCATCCTCCACCCAAGAGATGGGAAGCTGTTCTCTACTAGAATAATCTGAAAAGCATTGTAGTCAGTCTCCTTGTGTGGAAACCAAGCTGCTCCTTTAGTTGCAGTGGGAAATAATGTAATCCAAGGAGATCCTGGTACATCTGGTGTCGCTTGATGGAAAACGAGAGTTGATGGTAAGAGCCCTGACCTCAGACTCCTTTAACTAGCTGCAAGTCATCTCACAGTGCCCTTGACCCATCTCTGTGTCCTGACATCTGAAACCAACAGTGATCCGTGAATTCAGAGAGAAGCCCTGTAACACCTGTATGCAAATTGAATTCTTTGTTGGGTAGAAATGAAAACCTTCCTCTAAGTCTTTCTTCCCTGGAAAAGTTCCTGGCCATGCTTCACACATGAACAACTGCTGTATTGAGCTGATTTGTTAAATGTTCCCCTCAAACAACAAAATATTTCTAAATTTATTTGCAACTATAGGACTCTTTGTATGTTGTAACTTAGCTTTAACGTGAGAACAAGGAAATTATCCCACTAATAAACAGCACCATGATTTCCCCAGTCAACAGTCAGTGGAATAACAGTGGCCAATTTTTCTCTATTAGCTGTCTTCACAAGTTCCTAGTTATCACTTTATGTATAATTTCAGCAGTTTGAATATGCTTTCAATTAGCAATGTGTATGCATATTACAATGCTCAAATGAGAACGTTCAGACCTGAAAATGTAAAAAGGGTGAAATTTGGGTTAACAGTGCTTCCAACAGAACAATGAAGACATGCCTTTTTGTTTCCTTCAGAAACAAAGCATGCTTTTTCCTGCCATTCCTGTAATTCCTTCTTTAGACTAACGGGTGATGCCTATTCAATATATACAAGAAAACTAATACCCAGCACCTTCTATTATGTGTTTAGTAACCTTTGGCAAATTCTGGCTTTGTAAAATGGACCAATCTCCACTAGAATTTAAGACAAGATTAAGAAAAATGTGCATTGCAGAAGTAGCAGTTATTAATCTTCAGTCCTCTAATTAGCACTTAATCTTTCTAATCCTGTAAGTAGATACAAAATCAGAGCTGAAATGGACACAGGCCATAACGTGGAAAGGCCTTCATTAGTGGTGTTAAAAAGATGTACAGAAAACTGCTTGGTTACTTCACACTTCTCAATTTGATCCTTGGCACTTGGACTCTAAGAGATGAAAAAGATTCACATGCCAAAATCCCCTCCTCTGTTTTAACCCACAGTACTAATGTACCGGGTCAAAAATAATGCAGCTGAAAATGCTCCTGTTCAGCACCTCTCTATCTTCAATTCTATAGCTGAGCCGCAGCATAAGAAGCTGGCTAATTGTGCCCCTCTATAGCCTCCTTTAATTGCCTCATTTCCATAGGAGAGGCCACCTGCCTTGGATAGAGCAGTGTCAGCTGCTTGCCCTCAGACCGACTGGAGAGGGAGCCAAGATGCTGAGCTGGGTAGAGTGAAGAATTTGGCACACCCCACATGGCTGCCCGCCTTGAAGATGAATGGGGATGCACCCCAAGCTGAGTCTTTGTTCACCACGTGTGGCCTCACATTCTGACCTTAGCACCTGGGCAGAGCCCTCCAGTGGCACCCCAGGGCCCCCTTCTCCCTCCTAATAGCTGCTCCAAGGTTGTGCAAAGCCATGATATATTTAGTATAATGGCAAAATGTAGATCTCATCTGTGTGTTATACTTGAGAATCCCTGCTCAAAATCAGTAGTAGCTGATCCTTTCCAGAGAATCCTTTTGCTTGCTCACACACACCAAGAGTTACTCTGAAAACTGAAGGAAGGATCTGGATGAAGAAACCTTTAATTAAATGGATATGTCAGTAAAGTTAAAGTCTCAGCATGAATTCCCACTGGCCACTATTAATAGAAGATGGAATTCTCTTTTGCTGCAATACAATAGACTGTCTCCACAAATAATGTCACTTTTCGACCAGACCCTGGCTGTCACTTGCCCATCTATCTTATTTAAAATAAACTTAGCATGTATTCACTCTGGGCCACAATTACTTCAGACGTATGTCCTAGCTGTAAACCTCCAAACCAGCACTCTCTCTTCCTGCAAGCTAATACCCTACTTAAAGCACACAGGAAGTGAAAACATAATCATTATTTTTCTGAAATGTGTTGATCTTGAGCCACGAAGCCTCACACTTATTTTAAGTCTATAATTGCATGTTGTTGCTGTGGATACTCCTTTCTTTTCCTCACCCCAATTGTGTTGTGAAGTTTGCTACATCCAAGCTCAGTATGGGTTCAGCTCCTCTGTGATTGGCACAAGCAGACCTCTGCACTTATGAATAGACTCACTGGTCTCAGTAGCAGCTGCTGGGTTTTGAGGACTCTCTCAGGATTCACTGCTTGGTTTGGAGCTGAATTTCTTTGAAGGTCTTGCCCCAGCCGCACAACAGGAGAATTTTTGAAATTTTAACCCTTAATCGTGGTTGTTTCATATTTTCTTTCTTGTCATCTCCACTCAGATGTTCACTCTTCCGCTCCTAGGCACCACTTAGTCACCAACAACACGCTCAAAACAGCCACTCATCTGCTGTGAAACACAGAAAGAGCCAAAGATCTTGCTTGTGACTGCATGAAGAATTCTCTGTGTGCTGGTATTGCATCACAGATAATGTGCACGTTGGAAACACAGCATCTTACACAGTGAGACAGCACAAACTCCTCCTGCATGTGTTTCTTGTCTGTGACATGAGACGTGCTGGGATTCACATGGGGGGATAATTGAGGCCAAAAGAGCTGAACCCAACACAGTCTTGTGAGGGAGATATGGACCCTAGCCCAGACTGTCCTTCAGTCTGTGCCCAAGTGTCCAGACCAGTGGAACTAGTTAATTTGGTCCAGATGTGAATTGGGTATGCTGTAACATGCTCACAGTTCGTACTGATTAGGAGTAAGCAACTCCTATAATCTGCCTTTTCCTCTTTGCTAGACCGGGTGTTGCAGAAAGCTTGGTTTCAGGATTTCCAAGCAGGCAGGGTTCCTAAGAGTTAGGCATGTTTACATACATTTTAGGCATGTAAGAGCTGCTTTTTAATCAAAAATATAACAAATTAACATCTGGTTCTCATTTGTGCAGTCATGGAAAGGTGTCTAGTGAACAGTGGGCTTCCATTTTCAAGAATGCCTTGGACAGAGTTAGGGTGGAGTGTGCAGGCACAAGTGCACCATGACACTGTGTGCGTGGGACACATCAATTCTGCCATCCCTAGGATGGAGGCAGAGAGTGATCAGGAGATGAATCTGGTCTCTCTTTGCTCTTATTGTCTCTCTAGTCGATGGAACTGTGTTTAAAAGTTGCAGATACATTTATATAGTTATGTAAATATTTACTTATAGGCACAGTTCTAGATACAATGTTTACATAATGTATTAGCTATCTATATTATATCTGTAGATTTACAGATACTTGTAGATACACACATAAAGCTGACCACTACAAGATCTCACCACCTGCCACGTGATACCCTTGGGCTCAGAGCCGTGGTGTGAATCTCAGGAGTCTTATCTTTGTTCCAATCTGTAAGTGAAACTCAGAGCAAGTGACAAACCGAGTTACAATCAATGCAGAGACACAGGCCCATCTCCTTATTTCCCCATATCAGAGACCACTAAAACTTAAACATGAACTGAGTGAACTCACAACAGCCTAATTTACTAGGAATTTTAGCTGTCATAGAGCTGTCTGATCTGGCAGCATGACTAGTGCTAGTACCCAAGCTAACTAGCTGCATCCCTGTTGAGATACTTCAGTAGTTCAGTGTAATCACATGCAGCAGCTCTACCTTGAGCGGCCCAGCCTGTTTGTTAATAAACTTTCCATACCCAAAAGAGTGAGACAGAACCACCCAGAAGTCTGTTTACCCTATGTACTGTGTTTACCATAACACTGGAAAGATTATCTTCTATTTGTGCCTTTCTCCATTGCTTACAGGATTTAGCCAATATATTCAAATTATAACCTTCATTTTTAGATGATTGAGTTTAGGTAATTCCCACCATTTTGTGATGGGAATATGGGCAAGTGCATTATGACGTATTTTACTGTCATCCCCTGAAACAGTTTTGGAACTACTGTTACTGCTATTTCTTCTCTTGAGCTCCTTCATCTCTTAGCTATTCCCCTCTGAAGTTGCTTCTTGGGCCTCTGTGAAAACAGAGAAAAAGCAGGCATCTTATTTTCCTCTGAAACTTATGTAATTGAGGCCAGCACTTTCCCAGCTGATAAAGGAAATAAGATAGAGAAAAATTAGAAAAATTACTTCACTCTTTTATATCTTCAATTAAGTAGTGTTTTCATGCTATTCAGAGGACTTTATTATGTAGACTCAATATTACAGTTTATGTGCTAGCATTTATTCTGATACATCAGTCTAGTTTGCATATTGTGTAGTTCCTCAAATGCTTGCTTCTGTCCCATTTTGCTCCAAGGTTTTGCTGTACAGTAAAGCTCATCAAATTCCTTCCCCCAAAGAGTGCTGAACATCAAGTGGATACATATCTACATCTAGAAACTATAGCACCATGACTATATGGTGAAATGGACAAAACCACGACCTTGTTTACTGAGGTTTAGGATGGGGAATATATGCTTTCATCTCTTCTTTCATCACTTCCAACCATATCACATAGGTTATGGGATTGTTCATTTGACCTGTGATATTTCTTGTATTCGAGTGTCTTGAAGAAGTATCAAAAATGAAGACCCACCCCTTAGGTATTAGCTATGCAGTGAGGATGTTTTCAGATCTAATTACTGAATTAGTTGGTACAAGTTTGCAATTATCCTTAATGAATCTAGATTAGAAAAGGTTAGTAGAAGTACCTTTTCTGTTTCACAGTTCATCAGCTTGAGATAATTTAGTAACAAAGGCTCATGTTGCAATCAGGAAAAAGACTCCCACTGACTAAAATGGGACCTGGACTGGGACCAAATTAAGTGCTTGCCATGAGCCTAAATAGCTGACATTGTCAGTGACTCATGATGTGAAGCCCTTCAGTACATTGTAGAATCGTTTTATTTGTATTTGATTAAACACAAAAGTATTTTGCTAGGATTTCAAGCTTTGAAAAACAGTCATTTACATAAGAGCCAGGCAACCAAGCTATCCTCTTTTACCCTGGTTAGCAGGCTTTATCCTGCAAATATTTATGCATGTTCTGTGCTAATCATTAGCCCTCTGACATATTTGATTGTCTGATATCAGGCATGTATGTGTTGGCAGGAGGGGATCTGGTGCTGTAACTTTCATTTGTTGTATCCTGTTTTGCTGATGGACTGCAAGCTCTGAAGGGCAGGAAATGTGGGGTTTTTTTCATACTTATCAGTACAGAATATAGAAAACATGCTGCAAAGAAATACTGATCATGAAAAATGTGTTGCTAAATGATAGAATAGTTTGGGTTGGAAGGGACCTTAAAAGTCATTTAATCCAACCCCCCTGCAATGGGAAGTCTTCAATTAGACAAGGTGCTTAGAACCCTGTGCAACCTGACCTTGAGTGGTTCCAGGGATGGGGCATCTGCCACCTCTCAGGGAAACCTACACATCAGTGTTTTACCACTCTTGTTGTGAAAAAAAACTTTTCCCTATATCTTTTAGTTTAAAGCTATTGCCCCTTGTTTTATTGCAGCAGGCCCTACTACATATATGTATTACATATAAATATATGCGTTTTAAGGGGAAAATATGCTTCTTCCCTGTATTCCAGGTTGATTCACTTTGGCAACTGCTGAAAATGTGCATTTTATTATTAACACCTTTTATCAATCCAATGAACAATAGAAACAGCAACTCTGCTCCAATGCTGGCCACATCTTGCAATAATTTCTAAATGTCCCATATTAAAAATAATACAGTTACTCAAACTTTTTCAAAATGTCCCAGGGTAAGCAAATGCTTTTGTATTATTATTATTAGTTTTGACAAACCTGATTGTGTGCTGGCCATTGTTAAAGGGTTCTATCTGCCTCCAAACACAGTGAGAGACAAAGAATTTTTAATGAATTTAATTAAAACTTTATGTGGTTTATGGTGTTCACCTCCAGCTGGTGTGCCATTCTTCTCTGTTGAATGAAGTTTCCTCTAATGCATAATGATGTGTTTTATAAGAGGGATGTTTGAACCCCCTTCCTAGTAGCCCTGAGGTAGTTTCCATGCTATGACACAGTGGTGAAATTTTTAAAAGCAGGTCTCTTACACTTAAGTGAATTATTTATATGGTTAAATGCACAGGCATGGATGCATAGATACAAATGTTAAAATACATTTAAGGATCTTTTTTTTCCCCTTGAAACAGTCCTTGTGGGCTAGCTTTTATGACCCATGCTGCTGAGCATTTGTCTGTACAAATGGCACACTTACATGAAAGGGTCTTGTTATTTGGCTGCTTCTGTTGGGGGTAGAAAGTTGAATGTGTTCTCCTTTGGTTAACACACTGACATCTGTACCAAGCACGAGGTCCTGATATTGATGGGCGCTCCTAGTGCTGCTGTAATAAAAATGAACAATAACATGCAGATAGCCTCGTTAGCAAATGTTTCAGTGCATTTTATGAGACATGCTGAGACACTGCAACAAGCTGGGTCATTCCCATGGCTGGTTAGACTTAGTGGAATTTTAGTCTTCTGAATCTCTTGTGTGTTAGGGCTTTCACTCAGGGTCTCTAAAAAGGGCAGTGACCTGTGTCCTCTTCCTGCAAGCTGTCAATCAGTATTTCTTCTGTCCAGAAGTAAGCTCTTGCTAAAAGAGGTAGGCTCTTCATTTGTTTTAAGCACTTTCTTTTCAAAATCTTGTGTCTGGGTGTGGCCAGACTGAAACACAGAGCTGTATTTTTGTGGTTCTTTGGATGGTGAGATCTCAGTTGTGCAAGAATCTTGAACAAGTTCCTCAGGGAAGGAATGACTGAAGCAAGATGTCTTGGACAAGGGGAATGGGACTTAGGAACAACTCACATCTCTACAGGGTGTAGCATGATCCCTGGAGAAGTGTCTGCAGTGGCGGCTACAGACTTCCAGTGGTTTTGCAGAGACTGGAAAACTGAGATGAATGTTGAAAGGCATTTTCATAAATAATGTGTCTTGTTCTAATAGTTCTGAGGAATTGGATAGGAAACTGGTTACAAAATCACCCTGTACCAGCATCACCCTTTTCTATCTTTGATCAACTCACTGAGTTTGGGAGAGCCTTTTATACGATCTCATGGGAAGGTGACTAAAAGAAGAGGCTTTCCAGGAGTATCAGTGTATCAGCTGGAAAACAAATAGTCAGTGATTCCCTGGAGATAAGACTGTTCTCTTGGGAGGAGGATCTCACTGTTGAATCCACCTGTGATCTTTAACACAGTTTTCTAAGGTTTAGCCAATAGTAATAACAACAGTAAATCACCATATTTGTTTTTTCCCAACTGATGAAGAAACAAAATGGTACTGGAGAGGACCAGTCACAAGCCAAATCAGAAGAAGTCTTCGGAGAAAATGCTTAAAAATGTGACATTTGGCACTTGGTGGAATGACAAAGAGCTGAAGAGGTGAAGGGGCATCAAAAGCTGCAGAATACTTCCTGGTGATAGGCATGAAAAAGAAAGCATGATGAACAGAGAAAGAAGGTGGATAAATACTAGATTGTAAAGAATGAAGAAATGGAAAGGAATTAAATGAAGAAATAATTGGAAGAAAGTGGAGGAAGTGCTGAAAACCACAAAGACATATTTGTATTTTCCTCAGAAATTAATAGGATGCTTCTGGAGGTAATAGATGGAAAGGATATGAGGAGCTGACTGTCCTACATGGGAAAAAATCTGACCACAGACTAATGAGTCATCTTGTTGAATTGCTCCTGATTCCAGATGCTCTAACTGTAGTCTCCAATGAGGCTTTGTTCATTAAAGCAAATCAAATAAACTTGTTCTGATAAGTTGCAATGTACCCTTCAGGGAAGGTAGAGGGAAGGTACCCTTCAGTCAGCTAACACAGGGAGCTCTTGGACTAATTGTACCAGCAGCTGAGTGTCATGTTCTGTCCCTGGGGGTCTCTTGTCAGCTACTGGACTAGATTCTGTGCCATGTAAACCAGAACAACGTATTTTTAGTGTGAGCTTGAAGATGACAGTCTCAGAACTGCCACCCTGTGCATTGTGGTGTGGAAGTTTCTCTGGACATGGGCTGAGCCACATGAAGGGAAGATCACACAACTGAAACAATGAATAATTTTGTCATACATCATGGGGTATGCACTTCGGTATGCAGTATCAGTCAGGACATCAAAGGCTCTGTAACTCACCTCCTGGTAAATCAGTGCTGCCCTTTGCCTTTGGTTAATGTTGTCAAGTGGTCAGGCTGTTAGGCATGGGTCTGTATTCCTGTGGTCTCCAGCTCTAAAACATTGTGTTTAACTAGTACCCTTTGTTCCTGGAGTTAATTTGATAAGCAGTTTTGGGAACAAAGTGAAAGAAACCTGAGAAGGGCTAAAGCTTAGGACTACAAGGGCCGTGTTGTGTACACCCATGACACTCTGTTAGTGTTTCATCAGCCTGTGAATACTGACAGTCTGACACTGAACCAGTGGGTCCTTTGACAGGCAGGGCCATAAGAAAGTGTAGGAGTCCAGGTGCTGTTTGTAGTCTAACTGTTAAAAAACATGGAAGAAATCAAGGAAGAAAGTCAGGTGACTGAAACTGAAGATTTTTTTCCATGGTTTGTAGATACGTTGCACAAAGTTGGTAATTAACAAAGGAGGAAGACGCGAGGGTCACATTTGTAGCAGGTTTTATTGGCACATGAATCTGCCACAGAGACAGAGGCTTGAAGAGTGACCTTAGGGTGAAAAAGGGGGCCTTTCTCAGCTCAGCTGGGGTGCAGCACTGCCTGCCCCAGCCCTTATACAGAACAAGGGCATTGTGGAAAATGGTGCTGCTAAGAGCATTTTCATAGGACGTGAAGGTAGCCAAGCACACATCCAATGATGTGCCATAGGACACCTGACCTTCAAGGTACACTTCTAGGTGACCTAAGTGGGAAACTTCTGGATGATTAAGGCCATTTGTGGGTTTTGGAAGCAGGTCTGTATGCATACATTCATAACTGTTGGCAGGACAGTAGTGGAGAACAGAAACGGGAAATCTGTGCCACTTTCTATTTTGCCTGTTAAAGGTAGTAATTGAAGCACAAAGTGATTTTGAGCCAGAGTGGTCATTAGCAGGTATTGTACATACCTGTCTGTATATACACATCATAGAATCATGGAATTGTTAAGGTTGGAAAAAATCTCCAGCATCATCAAGTCTAACCATCAATGCTGTGGCACCCCCATGTTCACCATTGATCTGTGTGTACATAGACTGATGTCATTTTAGGGTGAAATAGGGTCGTTTTGATGAAAAATATGGACAATTAGTAAGATACACTATGGATATCCTTAAGTGTTCTTTGGATTGGAAACACTGATTCTGTCAGAATATAAAGAGAATTTTATAAAGATAAAAAATAAGAAAAACAGACATACAAAAATAATGGACATTTAATAAGTCTGCCTGTATTTTTCCTTGTCTCTGGCTTCAGGTCAGATTGTCCATGTGTGGAACATCCTTAAATTCATAACCAAATTATGCCATATTTTCTTCTGAAGAAGTAGGAGATTTGGCTCCTCTTTAATGCTTCAAAATCCTTGGATCAAAGCCCACAGAATCTCTCCTGAGGAGAAATCTGAATGTAGATAATTATGCAGGAAGCTATGAGCACTTTCATGTTTTAGCTTCTTTTACTATTTAAGTAGAAGTTAAAATGAAATAAAAAGATGTATCATGTCTTATCTTGACAGGTTTTTTTCCTTTGTTTTGGAATCCAGTATTCACACTGTTTCCAAAGACATAATGAAAAATTTTATGTAGAGTTAGTTTAAGTCTTTCCCCCAGTAGTCTTTATACTACTGAAAAGTATTCTCTTTGGTAAGCAAAACTTTATGCAAAGCTTGCCAGTAGTGTTAAAATGACACACTTTTTGGTGACCTTTGCTAAATCTGCATAAATATTTCTGTCACTTTTGATTATTTCTTTCTGCAGTTTAGAAAATGCTTTAGAAAGTACTGTGCTATCTGTGTCCATGTGAACAGCAAAACTCATGCATATTTCCTTTTCTGAGGGCAAATTTTCTGTCCTATACTTGCCCATCCTGAAACAGTCTTCAGATCTGAACCCTTTCACCCTCTTGGTGATTCCAGTGAAGGGATAGCAGCAATTATTTGAGCCAGGAAGCTGTACAGCAGAGGGTATAATTCACTTGTGAGGGATATAAATCAGTTATCCGTGTAGGATATGAGTCAATCAATGTTTGTCTGCTCAACACACTTCTTTCGTCATTTGGCCTTGAATGGCACTTGCCACGTCCTACTAACCTCCTGTAGATGTGTGTCATGTAGGCAGCAATAACAATTCCCTTCTTGGACTTTAGCAGAGAAGTGCTTGCTGAAGCCAATTACAAAATATTTGTTGCTAAAACTGAGATCAAGACCTTATTTCAGTGTTCCAAGCTGGGCTGCCTTACAGCATTGTGCTAGATTATAAATCACATTTACATTAGCTTTAATGCCCTTCTCCATCCCAGTGCTACATAAGACAGCTTCAGTGTACCTGAAAGTGAGGCCACAACGATTTGCATCCATTTGAATGACTTCCCCTGAGTGAGAGCCATTTAAAGCATGATCCCCTAGAGGCAAATCAGCAATGTAGCCTGAAATCTCTGCCTGCTGCCCACCCAAGGCCCACCATCCCATTCCCAGGCCAGCTTAGTTAGGTTCTGCCTGGCTGCATTCCTGTATAACCTGCTCTAGGTGTCCCTGCCTTGGCAGGGGAGTTGGATTGGATGATCTCCAGAGGTCCCTTCCAACCTCAGTATTCTGTGCCTGTTATTCTGTGATGAGAAATCTAGCCTAGAATTCGTTGGTGTTACATGGTACTGCTCAGGGAACATGGAAAAGCACCCACATAACTGAAGGAAGCTGTTTGGTAAACTGAGCCTGCAACGTACAATAAGAACATGAACAAATGTCAGGCTTGGTAGCAAACTTCAGGCTTGCTCTCAGTGCACCACTGACTCATTGCAGTGGTCACTGTTTGCAACATGGATTGATGAAAAAGGGCAGTGCATGTAACATGATTAAAGTGCTGATTGTTCTGCAGCCTGAGGCTGACTCAGGAAAGGATGGTCTCTGCCTTGCTGCTGGGATCGCCTGCTTTACTGAGGTAGATGTGCATGTGCTCCATATCGTTACTGGTGGTGTGCGCTGGAGTTGTTATAAATATGCTCGGTTTGGGTCAGGATTTAAATTTAAAAAAAAAAAA
>WAAE01015153.1:0-21780 GCA_013400495.1 Nicator chloris
GTTTTTACAAGCTTCTTCCTTTTACATTGAGTTTGAGTAGCTTTCATCTGTATGTTTTTGTTTTGTATGGATAAAGAGCATTACTTATGCTTTTGTGCAATAGGTTTGAAACATGCATTTATTAGGGTTATGTTTAAATTGTAAATGTAGCATCTACTTACCATTATATTTAAAAGGAATGTAGATGGCTTTTCTCACTTGTTCAAATGGAGTTTTATTTGGGGCTGTTATTTGAGGGTGGGCATGTGTGTTTTATGCTTTGTTCCATTTTTTATTTTAAGAGTGAAATGGGGGATTTAAAATTTCTGTAAGTACAAGAACTGTCTGTCAGCAATATTTTAAAATAAACTATCTTGCAAGAAACCTTAATGTGAATTGTGGAAGCAATCGACAAGACTTGCAGCCTATCTGAAAATGTTTTGTGCCATTGTTAGGTCTGGTATATTTGTGTACCATCACGCCTGGGAATATTTTTTTCTACTGGTTGTGCAATAGTATACACAACACTGTCACTCAGGAGATATGGGACCATGAAAGATATCAGACTACAACTATGATGGTGCTATTTTTTTCAATAGGCTATGAGCCTTTGAAAGCTTATCTGGCTCTTATTGTCTTTATAACAACACGGTCCTTGGGGATTTACAGATTTTTTTTTTCTACTAGATGATAAATATAACTTGCTATTTTACAGCATTCTGCATATTACATTGAGATAAATATAATAGGAAAAAGCCAACCAGTCTGTACATCGGTGAGATGAATCTTAGGTACACATTTTGTACAGAAGGCTTTACTGAACAGAAAAATCAAGTTTCTGCTTTTCCTCAGGTAATCACTACAGTTTGGATGTTTCACTGAAAACATTAATGCAACTTCAGTTAGTCTGCCTAAAGTTGGTAACAGGGAGGGAAATTGTTCCAGACACGAGTCTCCCTACATAAGATATAATTAGATGTTACTTGGGTCTTGAGATCTGTTTTTGAAGAAGAAGCTGCAGAGAACAACATTAAAGAGCATGGAACAATGCTTAAGTCTCTGCTGTAATCAAAACTTGCAGTCAGGACAAAAATTACCTAGGAACTTGGATCTTGTGGCAAGTCTACAGGTAGTGTTTTACCTGTTTATTTGTATACAAATTAAAGGTATGATTCTACTATTTGCTCTATATTTTATCCTACTTAGAGTTTTTTTTTCAAATCTTTTGAAGCCACAATGACCTGTCCATGTCCTGATGGTAGGGAAGGAACTAGATGTCCAATTTTATGAACATTTACATTGGTAACTTTACTAATAACCTGGATGGTTTCACAGAAAGCAGTGGGATCATTCATTCAAATAGAGGTAGGGCTGAAGGAAGAACTCCTGGGTTTTGAATACTGATATTCCATTATTTTTGTTATTTCTGTTTGAAACTGAAAGTATTGCTTTGATGGAATCTTTAATTCAAGTGACTTATCTGGACAAAAGCAAAGTTTGTTCTTTCCTTCTGCAAACAGGATCATTTTGCAGTTAAGGGACAATTAGCCAGTGCAACCACTAAGCCTTTTATCCTCATATGTGGCATAATAAAGATTCTGGAAATGTCAGAGTGCAAAACCGTATTTTTGGCTTAGCTTCATTTAAAAGTTTACAATTTTTTATGCTTTGTGTTGCTGTGTAACTTCTGTACTACTGGTGGCTAGTTTTGTCTGAATAAGCCTTTTGGGGATTAATGCTTAATGTTTTGATTTTATGATAGTGAAGCTTGTATCCAGTGTTTTGCCAATGAATATTATATGCTTGTTAATAAAAGCAGAGAAACTAACTGAAATGCTGTGAGACTGGAAGTTTTTGTCCCATTCTCTCCTGGGAACATAAGGAACTAGCAGTCATCGTAGCACTGAATAAATGCAGTGTGACTGAAACAGAGGTGGTGTGGCATTGCGTTGTCGTAAAATCTGCCTTTTACTCAAAACACAAGGATGGCCTAAAGTATTACTCCACTGGCAGTATGTCTGTGACAACTGTGTGTCAAGTAACTGCCAGATAGGAGATTAAATGGCTTCAGTCACCAAGAGGGAAAACAGCATTATCCTGGTGTCATTTTTGTACCTGGATTAAAAGGTACTTACCTGACCTGTATGTGTTCCTTTCAACCTTGCCCTTACAAATGCCTGGTTGAGACAATACATTAACAATGCAAAACAGATGCTACTGTAGGTGAATTTTCTTGCAGCATGTACATGTAGTAATGCAGATGTATAGCTTGTGAACTGCTCTATGTGCTGAGAGGGCAGCTTTATTTATGCTCTTGGCTTGTTAGGAACGGCCAGCAGCTCTGGGCTGCTTTGAAGTCATATTTCTTATTTGCAGTGATAGTACCCATGCATAATTGTCCTGAGGAAATTGGGCATTTGCCACTCACTAGCTTTATTTAAATATCAGTATGAGAGACTAACTGCAGAAAAGTCCCCTTACCTGTGTATAGTCACTTAAAAGTGAATGAAAATTAGCAATAATTCAGCAAGTGTTACACTTTGTAAGTCTTCCATGCCTTTATTATAAGTGGTTCCAATACTTACTGGAACTTTGTGCTACTGGTTGCTTCCATCTATGTGTGAAGTAACCAGTGATAGGCCTGGCTCCCTTCCTTTTCTGAACATGGTGTTATTCTAACAAAGAGTAAAAACTGTTCCCGTTTGACTGAAATTCCTGAGCATCACAAAAAGAAATTGTGCTAACAGATGTGTTTGCTAGCCCTGAAAGCATAAACCTGCCCTGCAGCCAGTAGGGCTACATTTTTTTCCCCAGAAGTAATACAATATGAACAAATTTTTACTGGTGTTGCTTACTTAATATGTAACTGATATTTTCTTACTTTGCTGATTAATAATTTTGGTATAAAAAATAATTACTTTGAGTGGAACAACTCTTTTTTGTGCAATAATTTCTTCCTTGGGATTAGAGCAATCAGAGAAAAAAATTTGTATCAATTGAATATGTGCATTTAAGATAGATAAATTCAGCTGTTTAAACCCAAGTGTAGACATAGTCACTCAGGATTCAATTGGTCTCAACTCAAGTTAGGCTTAATCCAGTGCCACATATGAATAGAGGTATACTGCAGTGCAAATCCCTACGTACCTCTGTAACAAGTCCCTGCGCGTCTTTAATTTCCAATATCATCCTCATTTAGCTTTTTATATTCTTGATTTTTTTTAGGCTTCCTTTTGATTAGTTCTTCTTTGAGAACGTCAAGCAATGATATGGTGTTAGTGGAGAAAAAGGTTTGCAAGAGTAGTCTGAGACATTTGGCTACTAAGAGGAAGATGTGATCTGTGTCTGTATAAATGTGTCTAGTCTTTCACATGGCAATACACTTGCACTTGTCACTATGTAGAGGTGTTTCACTGAAGGGTTTGAATTTAACATGTCTGTGCTTTGTATGTTTCGTCTAATGATTGCATGTTGATGTGTCCATGGAAATAAGAACAGAACAGAAATGAAAGCCATTTGCTTCAGTACAAAGACTGATTGGGTGGTTTCCATGAGGAGATGTTGCTGTTAAAGCCTTGCCTGTTTTTTCCTGCCCCGTTTGTAGGTTGGAATTGTTCCTTCACACGCCTGAAGAAAGTGAAACTTCATTCTCATGAAATTCTTTAAAGCTATTTGTTTATTTGTTTCTCCTTTCGTGCAAAGTTCACTGTCCCTTGCCTGAATCCTTGTTCCAAAAGAACACAAAAGCTTTGATTCTGTGTGCTCCAAGGCTGCACCATGTGACAGTTTCCATTGCTGTTGGGAACAGTGCTGACCACTGATGCAGAAAATAGTCTCTACTTCTGGTCTTTTCTACTGGTTCTCAGCAGGGTGCAGAGCAGAAATTCTGCTTTGGTGTATTTTGTAATACATTGTAATGCGTTGTCCAAATGCTTCTGTTTCCCCATTTAAGCAATGCCTTGGTAACCAGCTAATACAAGCTTGGTAACATGCAATGGCTTGTATTAGCATTACTTGGATTACTGTTCAAATGTATTTTGCTGTTTTACAGAAGTGCCTGGAAAGAGACTAGCACACCAATCTGGATGTCAGGTAGAATGTATCCCTTGGGCCTGCTTTTGCACCTCTGGAAAAGATTCCTTTCTCTGCTTCATGTCAGTGTATATGGACTGCAGCTGCAACATCTGAGACCTGATGATTTCAGCTGAAATGCTCAGGTTTGAGGGTCTCCAGATTTTATTGCAGCCATTGCAGTGGGCATTGCTTAAAAATAGTCAATGCTAATTTGAAACACAGATGATGAGTTGTTTCTGGATCCTCTGCCACTGGCACCTCAAGAGATCCTGTGTGTTCTGACTCGAGAAAAGAGGCTTCTCGTTCTGATGACTGTCGTATCTCTCCATAGAAAACAAACAGTGTATTCTGATACGACAGGGACTGCTTCACCATTTCGCTCTTCAAGAGCTTTTTGAGATTAGAGTATCCTTTACAGACAAGGTTGTCTATTCAGGCTCACAAAGTCTCACAAGTAACTTTGCTAGTTTTAATCAGAATGGCTGGAAGCTAAAGACTTGCAAAGAGTTGCTCACAAGGCTGTGATGTGCAGCTGGGGTACCTCACATTGCCTTAAAGAAAGTTCACAGATCTGAGATACTAGATGGGTGCCACTGTCAGCATTTTCCATAGCTGATTGGCATCTTGGTATTGTTTGTCTGATATGTGAGGGTCCTTCTTTAGAAAGTGTGCTTTCAGCTTGCCTTGGGCCTCATCCTCTTGCTTCGTTGGCTTTGGTGGGTTGACTGCCTTTGTAGCTGCAGCGTCGGAGCTGTTCCTGCTGGATATGACCAGGCCTCATCTCTCCATCTTTCCCTATTCAGTTTTTCTGATCCGTGGCCCATTTGATGTTGCATATCGTGTTGTAAGTGGTGCAGGTGACAGCTCAGCTTCCTGCTTCATGCTAGGAGCAGGAGCCAGTTCTGTTGGTGCTGTTACAATCCACCCTCATCACAGAGGAGCAAAGAAGACTGTTTATAAAGCAGGATGAACTCAAAGGTTCAATTTTTCCCAGAAACGAGTAAAACCAAAACGAAGTTAAACATTGATACCAAAAAATTTGATACATTTTATTTCACAGTAAAAGAGGCAAAGAGAAAGAAAAGTTAGAAAAAGCTAAGGTTACTTTAAAAAGTATAGTATAGCTCACCACCACACTACTGCTACCTTTTTTTGCCATTCATACCAGGTCAGGGCAAAGCAGTTTGTGCCTTATTTTTCTTATTTTATGCCATTTGAAGTGTCTTATCTGCCCTCTCCAATCTCAGGAGCAGCTTAGCTGGAAAGCAGCCACCCATCCCCCAAAATGCAGGCATGATGCCTGATCCCCACAGTCAAGCCTCGGTTCACTCTCAGTGCTCTCACCACAGAACTCATGAGCAGGGAGATGGTGGTTTCCACAACTCACTTGTGACTTCAGACCAAGGAAGAAGGATTGGAGGGTTCTCCTCAAGCTGGCAGCATCAGCTCCCAGAGGCCTCAGGGTGTCTCACAGCAGATAGTAGTGGGTGGGGGAAGGTGAAGGTCAGAGATTCTGCCCTTCTCTCTCTTCTCCACACTTTTGCACAGGTTTTGCCATCTTTTTTATGGACCTCAAACCAGGCTGCTCACAATCCGTCCTGCATGTAGTTTTCAGGTGTTCAAAAGAGATTTTGGTAAGCAGACATAATGATGAAGCACTTTTTGTAGCCTTTCTCTTATTATCAGGTTCTGCAGACACAGGAACTCATGATGTTAAAAATTACCTACTGTTTTCTGGATTTTGTGCTGGAATTGGAGAGGAGGCTGATTTTATTAGTAATGATTCCTTATCCATAATTCATGGAAGAGGTAAGAACTTGTGTAGACTAACACACTAAGTGCCTGGAACGTACAAAATATAATTATTGTGGCTGTGCATCTGAAAGGATAGCCACTGTTACATAATTGATGATAGACTTAATTTGAAGTCAAAGAAACAAAGTGGAATTACACAGGAGATTCTGAAGGTAATCAGGAAGGGTGAGCTGACTGAAACAGTGAAGTTGTGCTTAGACAATGGAAAAAATATGGGCTTCACGGGGTGTCTTGGTTTGGAAAGACAGGTGTCTGCTGAGGAATGCAGGAGCCTCCCTTGAAATGGAAAATGTAAACCCCATCCTTCTGAGTTAATATAATTTTCAAATTAATGGCTCTCAGGCAAAGATATGGAAATAGGAATAACAGTTCTTTACTAGGAAAATTAAAATGCAATAGTACAAAAAACAAACAAATAAAAAACCCTGCTAATAGTGTCAGAATACAACCTGACACTCGATTGGTCACAGTGTTGGTGGCAGTCACATTAAATGCTGGCTGCACTCCTCCTGGAGTGACAGATGCGGTTCTGTTGAAGCAGTGTTCCTACAGAAGGGTGTAGTCTTCCTCTGAAGGTGGTGACGTAGAAGGGTCTGATCTTCCTCTGGGAATCCAGTGGAAAACAGGCTGCTCTGATGTTCTGAATCTCAGATTATATCCGGGCAGGAATGCTTGGCTCCTCCCCCTCACAATGGGATGATGTAATTTTATCAGCCATGCAGTGAGCCTTAATGAGCCTTTAACAGAAGATATCCCCCTGGAGGGAGGATGGGTCCTGGAAGAGATAAAGAACACTGCCCCACCTGCTTTTAACAGATGGTAATAGAATACTTTTGGTTACATTTGCATTGCAAACTAAGACACAGGTTACTTGGGATGTCTGAGAAGTCTATACACTTCTGAGTGCAAAGTAATTGCAAAAGGGCACAATGGAAAAGAGAGATGAGTTGGGAAATGCCTGTTCCAGTACATGAGGTTGCTTTGGATTGTGTGTTGCGTACCACTTACTGTCTCGCTGCATGTTGGAGGTGCTGGGCATGTGTCCCTGCACACTTCGTGGTGGCCCAGCAGCCCCAGTGCAGAAACTGTGCAAGAAGGCCCTTACTGAGTCCTGTGGCTGTAAGGGAGTAAGGTCCTTGGTTAGATAGGAAGCTCTGAGGTGGCCAGTCACACCTGAGGGGTGGGGGGTGGGGGGGAAAGAAACTGTGTCCCAGGGTGTTCCCAGGTCATTGGATCAGCTCTGCGGTGATCAAACAGCCAGTGGGAGAAGTAAGCCCTGGAAGTAGCAAGAAGGATATCCAAAGACAACCATGTAGCTTTATAAATGGCTACCAGCCAGGCAGCCTCAGGGAAAAGAGTAGTGGATGGGGTGGCTGCAGATAATGTGATGCACTAGGGACAGCTGACAGCTCACTGTACACTGGGCTGTATGCTAACACATCTCTTTTGTCATTAAAATTTTAATTCAGGAAGCCTCTTGGTTTTATTCTCCACTGTGTATAAACCTGACTTCTTGATAACAGACATGAAAGCTGAGTTATATGGGCTTTCCTTGACACTCGTGCATCTGTTTTTAGTCTTACTGTGCAATGCATCTACTTGAAAACTATGTTCCTTACTAGCCATTTGCATCAGAGCAGCCAAAGTAATGTATAACGTGTAGCAAAAACACAGATGCTGAACAGCACACTGCAAAAGTGTATTTGTTAGGGAAGAGCAAGGTTTTGAGAAACACAGGCACTCTGGTCTAGAAACCAAAGACAAAACAAAAGCTCAGAACTGGCACCAGTAGCAGAACATGTGGGCTGCATGAGCTTCTGTGTGTTTGTGTGTGCTGGGGCCTCTAGGCTTCAGCTGTAGTCATTCACAGAAAGCATTTACTCAGTACAAGGTGGACTGGACTCAGTCCCCCACCTGGCTGATAGCTAGACACCAAATCCCAGTCTCTCCAATTGCTGTTGCTTGGGCATACATGCCTTGGAGGCCACAGCTCCGTTCCAGCTCCTGGTACTGACCAGCACACAGATCACTCACTATCCCCCAGACACCTGCATGCAGAACTGAGTGCCCCTCATGCAGGAAAGGGGGTAGAAAGGCGTTCACTATGAAAGATGAGACAGATGCACACCAGGTACAGGACACCGTTAAGACATAGGTAAACCTGACCCTTTTAAATCCCTTTACAGTTCTGTTTTCTGATGTTTTTTCATCCATCAAATCACCTAAGCCTCTCCCTTTTCCTGCCTTTGTTTTCTCCCCTAAACATCCCATAATAAGTCCTGTGCAATCCAGAACTTCTTTCCCCTGCATTTCATAAAACATCTGAAAGCCTTAGGCAGTAAACCCTCTCATACACCTGATCTGGAGAGCTTCTCCTGAAAAACTAATGGGGGTGGGTGACATCTGAGCATTGGGCTGATGGTTCTCCTGGGACAGCCTTCAGAGGGGTCAGACCAGGCTCCTCAAGAGTCATTAATTTTCCTGCCATTGTGTCCTTGTGTCAGAATTAAATAAAGGCTAAAAGTAAATCATCCTGGGGCAAAAGTGATTCAGTTTCACTCCTGTGGACATGCAGAGTAGCAGGAGGGGTAGTTGACAAGTTGACAGATCTTGCTCGCTTCTCTTGTTGGAACGACTCGACAGGATGCCCACTGCTACAAGCTATCCTTAAAGGACAGCGAAGCACATCTCAACTCAGCTGCAGTCAGACTGTGCATTTATGAATTTTCCAAGGCATTTTGAATAAACTCTCTTTAAAGCCCACCACTACTTTGTAGAAGAGAAGAAGCCTATTACTTTTGACACTATCAAGCACGCCTATATTCAATACTTCCCATCTCTTGCAATGTGGTGGCAGTGCTCACCTTTGCAGAAAAAATAATTCTTCCTGGAAAGCCTCTGTAGGTGATTATCATGAGGTCTGGTAAGTGCTTTGCACAGATTCCTCTCCTCGTGTGTTCAGCTTTGCTGGGGATGGAATATATTTCTTCAGGGCAAGAATAAAGGATTATAGCTGGCAAAGTAAAGTACAAGCTGAGCTGCCCACAGGCTTTGAGTGCACTAACAGCAGTGTGGCAGCTACCTGATGGCTTTTCAAAGCAACAGGCTTTCTAGACAGACTGGAAGTAGGGTCACAGTCAGGGGTGGACTGTTGTGAAATGTCGCAGGAGGGAGGACTGACATTTAGAGAGCACTTAAACTAATGGCTTTTTTTTGCTATGCCTCCTCCTGGTTTACATTCTGGGGGTATGTCCATGCTCATGCTTTCAAAAGTCAATTTTCTTGAGCTAATGGTGGGTTCTGCAGAGCACATCCTAGTCCAGGGAGTGCAAAAAAAGCTGTTTAATTTAATGTGCTGTTTGATGTCTTCTCTTCATTCTGGTCAGCCTTGCTTTTTTGTAATGATTTTGTAAAACTTCCCTCATCCAGCCTTGCTTTTTATGTGCAGTGTGTGGGCAAGAAGGTACTTCAATAGATTTGGCTCACTGATTACAATATTGGACAAAATGAGGGGGCCTGGGGACAGGGCAAGCAGAGCTCTCATGGTCTGCTTGGCAGTAAGTTTGGAAGTACTGAGGTAAGGCTAACCTTTTCCAGATTTGCAATAGAAACAGACTGTGAGTCTAAGGTTAATCCTGGAGGTCTGGATCATTTTGGAGCTCCTTCCAGGCTTTCATCGGCTTTCTGGAACATAACCTAAAGCTCCTCTTTGCAGGACAATTCTTTCAGCTGCATTGTGCCAGAGGGAACCAGCAGTGTATGCAGAACGTTATCTGCTGACAAAATGAAATATTTCAAGGGCACCTCAGATGGCTGGGCTGGTTATAAATAGTACTAGAGGAAAGCTGCATGACAGTCACATAAACCACTCCTAAAAATCTCTGCAGGGAGGTATTTTTAAAACCCACCTACTGCAGTTTCATTAGCACCACCTGTCTTACATTTGGAGAAAGACAGATATTATGTTCTCCAAATATTTGAGGTACCCTAAAAAGCAATGCATGCAAATGATTAAATATTCATAGTGTCCCTTCACTTTCAAATGTTTCTTTTTTAAGCCTGCAGCTGACCATAGCCTGCCTTAGAGAGACACTTGAGGACTGCAGGATTCTGTGAGATTTCATATCTAATATCTGAAGCAAATTAACTGTTGGCCCTAGGAAACTTTCAGTTGAGATGCCTGCAATAAACTCTCCTATGGGAAATCAGCCGAAATTCCTGTGTATTTCATAGGTACAAATTTTATTTATCTTTCCAAAAGAATATTTGAAAATATGAGAAGATAGTAGAAATATGCAAAATTCAGGGGGCTAATCAAGTGATACATTAGCTTTTTATTGAGTAGAAATTTTCCCATCTGTCCCAGGGAGCTATCAGGGGACATTTGAAGCATACTGTAGCTTGGTGGCTGCTCCGCAGATTTAGTTAGGAAGAGTAAATGGAAGATTTGAGACCAGTTAGACTGGTCCCAAAACAGTTACTGAATTTTTCCTCAAGGTACGAATAAACTTTATCAGACTTCCTCCTACTTCAACTACCCTTACTTTGAGACCTAGGACTTCAGCCTGTTACAGTAATGCAAGGTAATTTCCTGGAGTGATTCCTTTCTAGGGCATGTCTAGTCCAAATCCCAGCTTTTCTTAGAAGTGAAGAACTGCAGTGGTTCAGTTAAACCAGGAAGTGGCACTGTTTGAAAGGAATGAGAAGTCAAGCCTGCTCCGCCGCTCCCGTAAAGGCAAATTCACAAGGAGATGGATAATCGGGTGGGACAGTGGGATGGACTGTCTGACCTGACTGCCAAAGCTGTGAGTAACGTGAGTAACCCTTACGTGTCACTACATCAACTCTGAACCCTCTGCGAGGGTCATGTCTATTCAAGATTTAGCAAAGACATGTAATGGGAGAAATAAAGAATCGCTGGTTTCTTCACTGCTTGCCCTTCAGACCCTCTACCAGAGCACAGAAACTTCGGCCGGTTCTATCTTGCAGTGCCTGTGTCTTCTAATGTTTCAGAAGGTACAACACAGAGAAGACATACAAGCCTGGGTTGTTATCTTAAGGCTTCAGATCTCTTCCGGAAAGCCTTTTCTCCTTTGGAAAAAAAAAAATCAGAAATGGTACAGAGAGATTGACACCTGCAAAAGTAAATATGTGTCTCATGTTTTGCAGGGTGATCTAGTGGTGCTGCTGTTCAGTACTATTATGTGTGAGACAAAAGTGATCATTTGAAAATTTTCAAGGCATAAGACCTAACTCTTAGAAGTTGTGATTCTTTCTGAGAGAGAGAGGAAGAGTCTCTCTGCCCCAGGGAGCATTTATTTCACAGCTTCTCCTCTTGTGGGCCACTGATGTAAACTTCAGCATTTCCCAAAATGATCAAACACTGAATAGCCATGTCCATAGCTGCCTGTTTGATCTCTTCCTGTAGCTGGATGGCGAAGAACTGATACATGACTGCTAGGAGTACACCAGCAGGTTGGCCATTGTGCAGCATTTGAACTGTGAAGTCACCAGCTGTATTTTTCTGAGACTAAATTTACAGCAACAATTTTTGGAAGTTTTCCAAGTTCAGTACATTGTAGAAGAAATGTCCTTTTTCCTTTCTTCTCCTTGCCTTGTCTTTTGGATAACTATGCTCTAGGTAATGCCATGCTTTGATAAATTGACTAACATGCAACTCCTTTAGGTTTTCAGAAGGAAACAGTCTCTTGATTTGAGTGTCTGTGCAGTTGCCCAGCACCATGGTGCCATCATATGCCAATATCAGCATACAGAGCTCCAGGGCCTGGCCAGTGGTCAGGTGCAGGCTGGTGAAAAACTGAGTAAAACTCCTCTGCTATTGCAGAGATTTGCATCCTCATTCCATGCAGACTGTCTCTGGTTTTCACACTGTGGCTGCAAGGATTTAGGGGTGCATCAGTCAGAGCCTCTAACAGAAGTGACCTGGGAGATGAATATGTGTGTGGACACTGCTGATGGTTTTCTCCCATGACCCTGTGCACATGGGTTAGCATTGCTCTCCACGTATGCAGAAGTGGGAAGGTAAAGCAGTCCTAAACACGGAGGTATTGTCATGAACAGCTTTTTCTGATCTTGGTTTCTAGGTCATTTTATTAATTCAAATCTGCTGTAGTATTGTCATAGGTTATTTGAACAAAAATTTGTATTAGATTTCTTTTAGAGACGCAGCTGAAACAGCTCGCTCACCACCCAAACATTTTCAGTGTTAATATTTCTTCTGCATTCCCTGACCTGCCAATATAAACTGCTACTGAGGATCTCCTAGCAGAGCTGTAGTAGTAAACATATAATTCGTTTGGCAGTCTGTATCTGGTTTATAAATTTAGACAAACTAAAATATATAAGCGTTTCTGAGTAATATACTGAGGTTTCAAAAAAATCATCCATCCATTTTGGATCATTTCTTTACTAAGTAAAACATCTTTTACTAAGCAAAAAGCAGTCCAAAAGAGAAAGTTAATAATTTAGCTTTTAGTTATATCAAAAATCTTCAATCTTTCTTTCTACATATCCATCTCTTACAGTTCTTTTGAGAATATCATATCTTCTCCTGGGGTAGTACTGTATTTAATTAAATACATGTATAACAGTAGTGCAGTGACTCACATTTAAATTTTCACTCCCATATGACCCACTTTGGGTGATGCATTTTCAGTGCAAGAGGCATTTAAGACTTCTGGTCCAGGCATATTTTTATACAGGAATTGCTGTATCTGGTCTGGGGAAACCTGTGGCTCCAGACTTTCCCCTTAGTGCTGGAACAGGACTGCTTTCTCACAAGGCTCCGCCCTCTGGAGTGAGACTGGGGCTGGTGAAGGGCCTGAACCACAAGACTTGTGTGGAGAATCTGAGGGATTTATGTGTTTTACCTGGAGAAAAGGAGGCTCAGGGGTGATTTTATCACTCTCTACAACACCCTGAAAAGAGGCTGTAGCCAGGTGGAGACCAGCCTCTTCTCTCAGGCAACAAGTGACAGGACAAGAGTGTTGCCCAGGGAGGTGGTGGAGTCACCATCCCTGGAGGTGTTTAAGCTAAAATTGGACGTGGCACTTAGTCAAAAGTGTTGACTGGTCAAAAGGTTGGGCTTGGTGATCTCAGAGGTCTTTTCCAACCTAATGAATTCTGTGATTCTGTGCCTGCGCTGCACCACCTGTCCCCCGCAACCTCACTGGGCCACAATAAAATTTACCTTTGACAATATCAAGGGTCTTTCTTGGAATTTGGACACCCCGGACCAGCTCCTTCCCACTGTGAGGAGCGAGGCATGTGCCTGCTGACAGCCAAGACTGAGGGTCTGTGAGGGCAGCTGGCTGCTCTGGCTGCCCTTGGTTAATGCTACAAGCCAGTCCAGCTGGCAGGATTACCCAAAATACATTAGCGAAACTACTCCAGCACAAATCGATGACTTTATCCCTCACTTAAATTCCATTACGTAATTTTGGAAGCTGCAGCCTGAAAGTCAAACTCCAGTAATGTAATTTGGGTGGATAATAAAAAAGGAAAAAGCAAAACTGCCCTTACAAATAGTCAAGAAACCTCTATTTTGCGTAATGCTACAAAATATGTTACAATATCTCTTAATCCAATGCAGAATAAAGTTCATTAATCTAGGTTTGTTTTCCTGCAATGTTGTTGTGTATTCACCTTATTTGCAAGTACAAGCCATTGTCTTATTACTTTATTAATGCAGAATATGTCACTGCACGTTTCCCAGCTATCTTCTTTAGTCTGACTCCTTTATAGCTTGCTTTGCTTATTCTGCTTCTACACATCAGGTCAAAAAAGAGGATTACAGTTGCCGCAGGAGAGACAGTTTCCATGTTAAAATTCATGGTAAAATGAATTTTCTGCAAGTGGTCTGATATAAATATTCTTTTTTAATTAAACTTTTAAGCCTATCAAGACCAAGGAAGTCAAGTTGGTGATTTAGTGCAGGGGAAAGCACCACTGCATATTTTGATACTTGCAATTCTTATTTCTCTATGATTTATTGCTGTTATATACCTTAGAAGGACTGAGCATCAGAGTAGATAATTTGTATTGTACTACCAGTCTGTAAGAAATGGATAAAAAATATGTGGTTTTGTTTAAGGAAAGTTATATTGGACTTCAAAACATCCTGTTCATGGATTTACAAATATGATGTTTCTCTCTGGTTAGGAATAGTGCTTGTCTTCTATTCAATATTCTTCTATGGAATTTGCAATAGAGTGGATGGGATCCTCACACACAATCCTCACACACAAATGTCATCATTTCCACCTGGACAAGAAACAAAGAAAGAAGCTCAGAGATTGTAATAATAAATCATTTCAATTTTCAGTCATTAGAATATTTTGGGACAGACACAATCACTGCTTACTAAGTTTACCGTACTTCAGAAGTATGAGTAAAGAAGAGTTATGAGTTCTTTTGTTTAGAGCCTTGTTTTCTCACGAGAGAAATAAGTAAAATCTTGGTTAGAGTGAGGATTAAATGGGGGACAAGCATGGAGTTCCTGACAGCTCTCTGCTGGGGGATGACTATGACAGACTTAATTATAAAAATTATGGGGAAAAGATATCCCTGTAACACATCTGGATGCAAGTTCCTTTGAATAGCACATTAATTTTACGGATTGAGTCCAATCATGTAGCATGGCTTTAAGTGAAATATTGTATTTCACACTTTTTGGTTATTGCTTGATGGATCCTTGTCTTGAGGCATCTGAAATCCCAACACAGCTTTTGACTAAGAGAACAAGTCATGTCTGACTTGGCTGAACAGTGTGGCCAAACCTGCAGCAATCTGCACTAGAGAATGCCAGCACCCTCTCATTCCATCTCTGAGAAGACAGGAAGATTTTTTTTCACACCATTCATCCCAGTGGGGATAGAAAAAAACTTGGGGAGAGCTGGGGAGGAACATCCTCCACAGAAGCTTTGTCACAAGTAAAGCGTGTCCCTTTGGGCTGGTACAGAATGAAATCCCTCCAAGGTCTGCAGGCTGGCAGACAAGGACACTAATGCTCCACTGAGCTCTGGCTGCCTTTAAATTTCCCCTTCCCTTCGGCTCTCTCCTCCCCCACATGCTGCTGATGTTGCTGATGTAAGATGTTAATTAACATCCTCTACTGAAGCAGACATTTCCTTCTGATAGAAACATGGCTGCTGATGGAGTCTAAGCCAGAGGATGCAAGGAGATTTCTGAGGAACTGTCCCAAGACCCTTCCTGCCAGCTTCTCTGCCTCATTAGGTAAGAGATTGAACACTCTTCAAAAGAAGAGTTAATAGCAAAATAACCTAGAGTGACACTTGGTAAGCAGCCAAGCAGTTGGAGGCACAAACTGTATGATCCCTCTTGCAAACATTTTGGTTAGTCATCAGCAGCTCTGATCTCCATGTGTAAGATTCCTGAGAACAAGAAGTTGGAGAGGGCTGCCTGGGATGGCTCTTCTGGAGCTGCGCAAGGGGAGCTGGAGAGAAAGCTACTTGGAAATCTTGATAGCCGTGTCAACAGGGAACAATTTCATTTAGCAAAATCAAGAAACTACTCTCCCCTTCCTGACAAGGACCCTACTGCAGCAATATCAGATTCACTGCACAGTGTGTGTGCAGGGCACATTATGGATGAGTGCAAATAGCTACACATTTCACTGATAACTCTTCAGGGTGCTTCAGAAGATTGGCCATTTCAGCCTTCTGATTCTTCTGTCTGATAACTGAGTTTGATTTGCCATCACACTCATGAGATCTGCTTGAATGTGCTTCTCTCCCACCTCAGGAACGTAGAAATTCTGAGAGGGAGAAAAGGAAATTTTCCTAGTTCAGCTAGAAGTAAAGATATCAGCCTCTCTCATGCTATGATAATATATGCTGTGATTGGTTCATTACTACTAGCACAAGGCAGCTTAGAGTGCACCTGAAAATGGAAATGAAAGAGACAGAGAGATGTCTTAGGACCTCAGCTGCTCACATCATCCACTTCTGCTTTAAGCCTGTCTCTGGCACAAACTGAAACAAAACAAGTGTAATACTTTGAAACTTCTAGTGAAAATGGGGTGCATAGCAATGTGGAAGACAGTCTGGATTATGATCAGACAACAGCCAAAAGTTACTTTTCAGACATGGGACCTGTGCATAACTTTTTGAAGTTATATGGGAATGAGCATTTTTTTCTTTAGAGGAAAGTGTAGGTTTGAGGAAAATAGCATTACTTGATTGAAGCAATAGCAAAACTTAGAAAATGGCTGTAGTTTAACTAGGATGATGATGAACCCACTGGAACAGCTCTGTTCTGATTTGTTTCCTACAGTGTGCTAGAGCCAACTCTTGGCAGGATTATAATTATACTGTTTTTAATTAGGTCCATCTTTTGACACTATTGATTTTGTAAGGTGCTACTATTCCATCATGCTAGGTGTTATAATCTATAGTTAGATAAGTTTGCACACGCCTAGAAAACATGCTGCAAAGAGTGCCTACAGTGTCACCAAGAGTTATTTACCCTGTAAACTCCTCCTTCCTTCATATATTAATTCTACATCCCTCATGTCCTGTACTGCCATCTCCAAGATGCTGTGCTATGCTGGTGCACCAGGAATAAATTCAATTACAACAGTTAACAGATCAGGGAAGCAGGTTGTAGTTTATATCTGGACTAGAGTTATGTAGTTACATACTTTCCTAACTATTGGTCTATAGCTCTAGTGAGCTGTCACAGCAACTTGTGCAGAGAACTCAAGATTTATTCACCTATACAGGAAGATAATAATTATGTTCTCTATAGTGTCTCCCACTACTTGTATAATAATTCTGAGAATGTGAAGGTTTTGACTACTGCTGAGTACAGAGCTGGTGGTTTTGGTGTATCATCAGCTAAGATATGATTCCTGAGGGGTCATCATCAGCTCAGATACCATCATTTTATATATTAAATTGATGGCAGTATTCTCCACACCCATGTGCACAATTTTATGCTTATCCACACAGAATTTAATCTGCTCTTTTATTGTCTAGTCACTTGATATTACCAGATCCATATGCAAAGTCAGCTCTTGTCTGGATAACTGTGATTAGGCTAGTGAAGTTTCTGGCCTCCCTGCTTCTCTTCTGACCTTTTACAAACTTATTTGGGACTGTGTTGAACAACAAAGGTTGTTGTTCAACAACAGATATGCACCTCTCTTGAGATTTTCCTCTGCTGAAATAAACCCCCACTTTCTCCTGCTCTTTATCTTTTCTCTTTTAACCATTTATGTGAGGGCTTTAGCCTGCCATCCCACAGTAGAGTTGTATCTCTCAAGGGCTGTGTTGAAAGCCATCAGAACTGTTTCAAGCTGGCATGTTTACCAGGCCATCCAAAGAAGACAAATAAATTCGTAAGGCACATATTTCCTTCACAAACACCGCTGTGATCTGCTCTAGGTGCCTGTGGTTTATCTATGCCCCTGTAAACTCTGTTGATTAGAAGACTCTCAGTGAACTTGCCAAATACAAACAGAGTGTTTGCAGGCCTGTGACTCCCCAGGTCTCATGGCACTGGCTCTTGGTGACCTGGTTGTCTCTAGAGAGGTTCTCAGTCAGCAGCAGAGTCTGGACATGTTAATCAGGTCAGATAAATATAGATTTGCCTGAGAACATGCTGGGAAGAAAATCAGAGGGAGAGGTGGCCACACAGGACCTTCATTGTCCTTTAGAACTCTGGGCAAAAAGGAACAGAGGAGCTTTCAACTCTGCTGTGAGGGGCAGAAGAGTGAAGACAAAAGTTGTGTGAAGGAAGTTAGATAAGGAATGAAAAGCCACTCAGGAATAATGGGAGAACTAGTGACAGAATGCTGCTTTTTGGGAGGGGCACACAGTTATCCATAGTCTGATTTTTGGCTAAAGTAGAGAAATTAGAAGAATTTCCATCTAATTGTTAATTATTTATAAATAAAATAATAATAAATATCAGTAAAAGAATCAGCAACATAACAATCAGTCAGGTGATGTTTGTTAATTTTCAAATCAAAGTCAGTTGCTTCAGCAGAGGAGAATTGATGACAGACTCACAGTGGTATGGATATTTATCCCTGGTTGTGGCAGTGCTTTATGAGTGCCAAACTATTCTGGCAGACTGAAAAAGAATTATTCATGGTAGTGCAAGCTTCTGTTCATGTGGCTAGTTCGCTCCCAGTATACAAGCAAACAAATGCTTAGGAGGTACACCTCAGCTACCTGATTGCAGAGCTGTATCCAGAGTAGTTTTCTACATTCACCTTTGGCCATCACAACTGCTTATCCTGTCTGCCCTAAGACTGCCTCGGTTGTCCTTGCCATCCTGCCCTCCCTCCTGCCTACAGCAGTTTCTGCTCAGGACACAGTACACCTTGTGTGAAACCTTCCTGTACCATTCTTGCCCCAGTTATCAAAAGTTAAACTTTTCACATAGTACAGAACATTGCCAAAAACCTAGTGCAATCATCAGTAGTAATAGCAGAGAGTTATCGTTTTAGGTGTGACTAATAGAGTGAAGAATAGACCGAAGGCTTCATTACAGTAAAGGCCTTGCAGACAGGAAAAAGTAATTATTGCCACCTTGGAAAGCTTATGGCCTAGGGGTGCATTTAGTGTTCAACAGCTTATGATTATTTCTCTGTTGATATAATAGAAAAATGGTAACCTTGTCTTCAGATCATAAAGGCTTCAGAAGTTCTAAAAAGTAAAGCTGTGAATTCCACCCTCTCCAAAGCTGTTATCACTGATTCCATAATTTTCTGTTCAGTTTTCAGCAGTGTTCGTCTCATAGTAACAAAGGCATTTTCTTTTAGGTTATTGAAAAAGAGCTGTGAGAGCACCACAGATCTTTCCTGTCCTCTGTATATTCTTTAAAAGACCAGTGTACACATACAGATGTATCAAAATCTCCAACCCTCCCCCCAAACCACAGAGCTCAATATGTGGATTTCTAGGTAATTTACTGTGTTCTTTTCCTGGAGAGCTGGCTTTCCCTAAATGTGTTGAATGGTTAGAGATGCTGGTAAGATGAATTCACAGTCACAGCATTTTTATGACAGCGTCTCCTCTTTTGCAATTCCCAAGCCTCTGAGGATTAATAAGCCAAACCACAGTTATTCCTAGGTACCTCTGTGATGCCAGTCAGGTTCACACTTTCCATTGCTCCACCTGTGACAAGGCCCTGTGACATCCTGGAAACAGAATTGCCTTAGCTGGGCACGCCTCCTCATCTCCCTTGTGCTCTGGCGTTGGTTTGAATTATCAGGCATGTGATTCAGAATGACCTGCCTGCTCTGCTTGTAGTGCTCACGTGGTAGTATAGAGCAGTGCCTGTGCCTTGTTGTGACACAAAGAAAAGGGAACATGATGCAGAGGTGAAAAGATATTATGAAGAAAATCTGCTGTGGTACCTGCAAGTGAGATCCGTAAACTGGGAGAACAGGATTATGAAGCCGTTTCAAAGATGCACCATCTGATAGTTAGGAAAAAAGTAAAGAGCCAGCTTCTAACCTCTTCTGTGCTTTAATCAAATGGAAACTGGGAATCACTGAAACCAGAGGAGGAAGGCCAAGGAAACTGCCAAACCTGTGCATGTACAAGAGAGTCATAGAGTAGAAGTTCACTAGTGAAGAAAGAGTCTTATCTTTTTGATCATGCCATGATTTATCTCACTTGGGAAAAAAAAAGCAGTGGGAAAGTCGTTTTGAAACAAAATAAATCCTTTCAGCCATTATGTACAAGTGGTAAAAATGTATGCACTTCCCAAAGCTTTCTGGAGTTCACATAAACCATCTGAACGAAATGTTAAAAGGGGCTTTGAACTTACTTCTGTTGTAGGTAACACCCAGATGCTGATGGATGATATGCATCAAATTTCTGCAAAGCACTGGAAAATTCTTCTTCAGAAGCTTCACTGTGTCTAGCTGCTTGGAGCTGCGGTCCCTCCGGTGTCTGAAAACTGTGAACCAGGAGTTGTCATGTTGTGCCATGGGAGAAACACCCCACAAGCATGACGATTTCTAGTGATAAAATCTTTTGGCTCACTGTTAAAAGAGCTTTGCACAGAATAGAAACAAATGCCATCTCCTGGCCTTGGCTGTAGTGCTCTTGAAGTGCCTTGTCCATATGCTCAGCTTGCTTGATTATTTGTGAGAAGAAAAAAGTATTTGCTAAATTCGGGTTTTATTGCCTTAAAAGAGAATTTTCCCAGCAGATAGGCAGTCAGGGCTCCACTTGATTGTGTCAAGAGTTTTGGTGTGCAGATGATAGAGGAAACTGGATAAACTTAGAAGGGCCAGGGACAAAGACGCAGACAGTTTTGGGGACCTTGTGGGACTGTTTTAACTCAGGAAGCAACTGAAAGTAGTTGGAACATGGCTGGAGAAATAGGAGTTTCTGTGCCAGAAGAACAGTGTTTGCAAATGCTTTATTTTAGTTTGTTTTCTCTGGCAGATTTCTTCTCTATTAGAAAATGACTTAATTAATTGCTTTTTTGTTACAGCAGCAGAACAGAGAAAGCTGGCATCTAAGGATGCTCGCTATCAAGACATGGGCACTACTTCCTGTCAGGTTTTTGCTGCTTTGGGATTGCGTTATGGGCTGCAATACCCCATTTCCTGGGAAGTGCCCTTGAGCAGGCATCCTCCCATATGTCCATTGCCTGTGAGGACTGTGGGAGATCTTTTGGGAGGTGAGAGCTGCTCAGCTTGGGCAGCTGTTTCCCAGCTGGTGTGTTGGAGGAAGCAGGTGCAGCTTAGCAACCACTGCCTGAGTCATGGACAAACCCCTGTACTTGTAAAGGCTTTAAGGCAGCAACTGCAAAGCAGCAAATGAGCTGACTGGGTTTGTCATCTGGGCAGTATCTTTGTGAAAGAACTGAGACTGTGAGAGTCGCTGCTCTTGCAAGTGAAAGGACTTGAATAGTCACAATCCATGTGCAGCGTGTGCTTTTGTCCATCTCTGGCCAGTGTTGCTTCTTTCAAGCCATGCTGGGTAAGTGCTCCAGAGCCAATGCAACCTCTGAACCACATGGCAATAAGTGGCTCTTGATGCAGCTTCTGCACCTGAGGAGAGCCTGGAAGGCCAAAGCAGACTGTGATTTAGAGTAGTTTTGCATATTCAAATTTTGATACAATCCAGTCTAACTTTCTAATGTCAGCATCTGTTGTCCTGCAAAATTTGTGTCTGTTGCATTGTAAATGAAGGAATCAATTTCTTGTGGAGAATGTTTTTTGAAATTAGAGGCTAAGGAATCAAACATGAGAAACTTGTTGTGTCCATGATACTATCCTGCAAACAAGCTAAATTCCACTTGCAAGTGAAAACCTGCTCTCAGTTGTTTTTTTTAGGTTTTGGGGGTTTTTTTGGTTTTTTTTTTTGGTTTTTGGTTTTTGTTTTTTTCCCCTCTGGTAACATAAACAGCTTAACTTGTCAGCAGTGACATCAGTTGTACACAGAAGTGCTTGTGTGGGTTTTGTGTAAAGCAGATTTCTTTATTTGGAGTTATTTCAGCGAAACATTTCCCTCTTTCCCTATGTCCCCAAGGGAGGTTTTGAGTCTGCAGTGTGGTCTAAGCAATTAGATTTTCTAACCTGCCTCTCTGGTCTTCACCAATCCATGCAACTGATTTTAGATGGGGAAGTTTGGGCTGGCCCGCCTGCTATGGGGCTTTTGCACATGGCAACAGCCTGCAATGGACAGAGCGACAGCTAGAAACACTGTGTAATGTGGTCAGGGAGGAAAGCTTCTGAAGGTCAGGGCTGTAGCAGTCTGTGGGGAGGGAAAGTGAGCTAAAATAAAGCCACAGGAAAAGTTATGGGGATGATCTCCTGGGGGCTTGAGGAAGGGTGAGGTCACTCTGTGTCTTCCTCAAAAGCTGGTGTTCTGCAACACCTTTTTTTTCTTCTTTTTTTCT
>WAAE01015154.1:0-18407 GCA_013400495.1 Nicator chloris
GAACCAAATCCCAGTGACCAGCAAGAGCTGAACATCAAAACAGTCCTAAATCCTCCATCACTATTCATTGATGCTGTCTTGCTCTTCTGTCAGATGCCTTAGAGGCTCTTACTTTCTGTCCAGTGTGTGTGAGAGATTAACAAATAGATTTGAAAATCATTACTGAGGGCTCCCAAATCTCTGTAGATGTAGACACACCTGTATGGAACTCTGCTAAACAGCTCCTTAAGATGTATGAATTTTCTTGTCATTTGTTAAGGCTTTCTTTTTCCCTTAATCTAACACAATGTGCACCTATGGTTATAGAGTGCTGTTTCCCCTTCATTTATGAAAATGCTTTTGTTAAATGAACATGTTTATGTTATAGAAAACATAAAATTCATTGGTAAGCTTGTGGTATGCTGGATATTATTGCTAATGTTTATTCTTCTAAGTGATACATTCTTTTTCCTTCTTTTGCAGGTGACAGAGGATATAGTGGTATCGATCTATCTGAATATTGATGTTTATTTTTTATGGTAGTTATGGAGCTGTATGCAGACTCCATATGTCTATAAATAAATCTATTATGTGGAAAAACTGTTTTAGTTGATAATTATATCTGAGAGTAACTGTATGAAATAGAACAGAGAAACAGACCATTTTTTCTTTCTTTATACTCAAGCCATTTTGAAAGTAAGATGTAGGTTATATGCTTTCATGGAGATTCTTTCAGGAAAATGCCAATTCCATAAAAGGTGCTAGAGAACATTATTGCATGTAGATTTAATGAGTTTTCTTTTTCAAGTTATAGAAGTTTAAGAAAAGAATGTATTTTGAGGGTCTCTACAAACATGGTTTCATATTAATTTCTTAATCAAAAATAATTAGTTGTTTTATCATCCAAAAGAAACTTGGAAAGCATTTTCCTAGTGTTTCTACCTAAAACATTTCCAAGCATAGCGTATCTGTGAAAAATATGTGATTCTGTATTGTGTCCTTTACTGTTTAACTATTACAGGAGTGTAAAGGGAGTGATATGTAATCTATAAATTCTAACCCTATAGTACCATGGTGTAAAATTATCTCAGGCCAGAGACAGGAAGTTTTACATGAGTCATTCTTAGAAATGCATACACTATTTTGCCTATGATAAGTGTCTTCCACTTCAAATTACTATGGAAAAACTAAGTCAGATTTGCTAAGAACTCAGGGCCTTTTATTGGTTTTGAGTATTTTTTACCTAAAATGTGTAATGTGCTGTAGAATTTCAGCATCCAGGCAGAAAATGGTACTGTAAGCTCATGAGGGTATGTCCATCACAGTCTAACTGTATCCTTCTTCTCAGAGTGCATAATTTCATGACCTGTTCAGCTGTTAAAAGGGTAATATTCAGATTCCTGATTATGCTGAGAAATTGCCTCTGAACAGCCATCCTGGGCAGTCTTGTTAAACAAACAAGGCATAGAAATTTCTTGATAGATCCTGTTGCAGAAGGATATAAGTGATTGAACCTGTCCACCTTTGCTTATCATATATCTTTTTTGGGAATCATTTCTGTTTATTCATAAACTGAAAAAACCCAACTCTACCCAATATGCAAAAAGACCCAAACAAACAAACAAACACAAACCATAAGAGAAAAATGTCACAGTATCACCAGGGGAAGTCTAGTAGTGGCTGTCCTTGTCTGTAAAGGATCTAACTAAATATTTCTACTCTTCTCGGTTTTTAGGCTGACTGCAATGTGCTGTCTGTATGTGTCTGCTGTTCCATTGGCAAGTTGTATTTATTTCGTCACATGTTACAATCTAATAAGCTCTATGAGTGGAAGTGACAATGGAAAGTAAAGATCTGGGCAGATAAAAGGCCAAAGAAATAGCAAAGCACTGAATATTGAAAGAAACTGAAAGTGCAGAGTGTACATTATTGCTAGCAGTATAAAATATATATGGTGATAGCAGATAATCATAGTTCCTACTTACTACTCTAATATAGAAGTAAAAAAGGGGGTATTATATGAATGTTGAGAATAGGCCTGGAACGAGGCAGAATTTGCACTAGGGAATTCTATTTAGCAGTTAGAGACAAAAAAGATGGGCCATTGTGGGAAATTTTCAGCCTGCCTGAGCCACTCTGGAGTGTGAGTGGCTGGAAGGGTTCTGAACAGAGCAGGGCTGCAGATGTGTCTGTGTGTGTGTGTGTGTGTGTGTCTGTGTGTGTGTCTGTGTGATAGGCATTTTCTGTTGTCATTACAAAAAACTGTGCTTTTCATCTTTCAGTCTTAACTGCCTTTGCTTCTCACCTGCTTGCTGGCCTTGTTAATAATCAATCACCTTTTAGTCACTTAACCTTTGTTTGCCTGCTCCCTGCCTCTTTTGCTCTTTTGCATGTTGCAGTAGATGGCAGGACTCCAACTGTTTGTTGATTAACAAATGCAGCACTGTATGTGCTGCAGCCATTTTCACTTCTTCCCGGAGCCTTTTGCTGTAGCCACTTTAGCTGCTTCTTTGCATATTGATTGAACAGCGCTCGCATTGAGTATTGACTGTCACAGACAATGTTCCTCACTTACCATTACTGCCCTTGTTTCTTTCTCCCTCATCACCATTCCTGTAAATACTGATGTTCATCCATTTTCTCCTGCCCTTATATTTCTCCACCATCTGCCTCTTTGTTTCATTCCCATACTTGTAAATCAACCACATACAATCAATTCTTTTCTTTTTTTGCTATTGCCTTTGAGGAACATTTCTCCTAATCATCAGTATGGCCAATCTCAGGAGTTCAGCATTCAGAAATCATGACTCAACCTCCCTCTTCTCTGATGCAGGTTACTGATCTAATACTGAAAACCTTTTTTATTTTCTATTTTTTTCCTCAGAAAATAAATACAAGCATCTAGCCTTATAAGGTGTGTAAGAAACCTAGGTAGTAATATGAAAGTATTGTTTACAATTCTCAGGAAAATGATATTGTTTTGACTATAATAATAACAAAAAATTTAAAGCAGCTGCTATCACGAATTAGCAAGAGCCTGGTATCTGAAGACAAAGAGCAGCTAAGATAAAGGCAGGATGATGGAGAGAAAAATGCATACACTGCCTGAAGTGGCAGGAGATGATAATGAACTTGCCAAGTCTATAAACCATTGGTCATTTGATGGAATGCAAGCTTGTGAGCAAGGGAAAAAAAGCAGTTTTAGGGATAAAAAGAAAGCATAGAAAAAATACCCATCACATCTCTGGCACTCTGGTTATCATATGTTTGCATGTAACATGGAGCTGAAGGTCAACGGAGAGAGTGTAACATGAAAGCATGTTGGAAAATGTTAAGGCACAGGGGAAGAATGCAGCTTTGATCTTCTCCATATGAGGGGAAGAAAGAATCAGCGTAATTCTCTTCCTAGCAAAGAGAAAGAAATTCCGTCACCAACATCACTTGCTTTGCTTCGAGTGAGTGTGTGGATTAAATGACCTCCTCTGGTCTCTCTCAGTCATCATGTCTCTGATGCAGACAAATTTTTAGTAAAATGTGAAATTATGCATTTAAACATCTTTTCTGTTTATATTATTCTTCTTTGTGTTTTCTTGTAGTTGTTTTTTATTTCCATCCTCAAAGGAAGGTTTC
The DNA here is from genome assembly GCA_013400495.1 of Nicator chloris. Taxonomy (NCBI): domain Eukaryota; kingdom Metazoa; phylum Chordata; class Aves; order Passeriformes; family Pycnonotidae; genus Nicator; species Nicator chloris. Next base: position 3,610 of record WAAE01015154.1, read on the forward strand.
ATTGGCAATTTTCTGTCAAAATACTTTCTGGCAAAGGGTTGCTACATGGAAATACACTGTCAGTGTGAAGATAGGATACTGCTTGAACATTTTGTTTCCAATTTAAGAATATCACAAATAAAGCTGTCCTTAGCTGGAATATCTTCATTTTTAAATGCAACGAAGAAACTTTATTTTGGGACAACAATAACTGCACTCTCATTACAGTCTTGGAGCTTCCTTTTCCTTTTCTCTCTGATGGTTAAAGTTCTCTGTATGGGCTGCATTTCTCTTAACGTATCCCAGCCTCATCCTTTCCTCATGTCCAAGAATGTACTGGAAACCCTATAAACTTGGTCTATTTTGAGAGATGTAATTTGGTAAAAAGGCCAAAGTTTTAGAAGAAAATATAATTTGGCATCCAAATCAAAATGCCTAGAAAGTTTTTTGCAAGCAGGTCTCAGAACGTAACATAAAACAGGTGGGAAAAGTGCTTAAGATAGGGCAGGAAAGAACAGATCCAGCAGAAATTCCCCACTCATATGCCATGAGCAGGGCACAGATTTGCTTGCTAAGTGAAGCACAGAAGTGAAGCCATGGGGTGGCAGGAGCTGAAAGCTGGGTTTGCTGAAGAGCAAGTGTAGAGCAAATGTACCAGACTGAACCCTCTGCTACACAGCCCCACCCAGGTCAGTGGCCATGCCAGGGGACAAACTGGTACTGTTCAGTGCCGTATTTAGCAAACCTTCCCCGCCAAATATGGACTTTCTTTTTGTTGTATAGAATTTTTACTCATCACTGATTTTCACATGGATTTCTTCCTTATGCTTTTTTTGGTCATTAGGGAATGCAAAGCCATATTTTAAAACAATTTCTTAAAAAAATTGAATAAGCTGACATGTTCCTTTGAATACTTGTAAAAATATGTGCATTTCAACTTTCATTTCTGAAAAGCTCCTCCTGTGCATCGTTGCTGTGAAGATGAAATAGTTGACGCAAACATATCCTATGTATAATAATATAAAGTAGGGAAAAATGTATATTTGTTCCTTTTAGTCAAATATTGAACTTTAAATACCTAAATAAACGTTTGAACACTTGAAATATTAGTTCTATAGTAAATGTTGCATTTTCTGTTTCTAACTCATGTTTGCTTAATCTCACCTTAAACTCTTAAACTCTTTGATATGCCTTGAGAGACTTCTTATACTTAGACACTTTAAGTCTCTTCCCATTTCAGTTCCTTTCTTGACTGAGTGTCTTTGAGGTCACCTTGATGATTCTTGGACTCCTCTCTTCTTTCAACTGAGGCTATAAATTACCCCTTTTATTTTTTTCCCAATTTGTCCACTATTTTTTGATCTTATATTCATTCAAATCACTCCATCTTGCCCTGTTCCTTGCTCAATGACTCAGTTCCTATTTTGATAATATCTGTATTTTCTCCTGCTTGAGAAGTGCCCTACTCTTGAGAGTACTCTTACCCTCTTATTTGAAACTGGAATTCTTTACAGTAAGTTTAGCTCGTATACAATGCATTCTTAAATGGTCATATTTTACAAAGTGGAGTGATACAGAAGACTTAGCAGCAAACCAAAAGAGTATCTGGTGCTTAGATTCACTCTGTTGTGGATGCCTATACTCCCAAGAGTGATAAGCCTTAGTGAAGGAGACTCTTATATATGAGTGAAGGTTTCTTGATACTTGGCCTTTGGTAATAATAATGTAGGAATACAATTAAAAACCTCTAATTATAACTATGTAATGAGTTGTTCTGTGTGGTATGTGCTAAACCACTGCAATATATACCAGCACTTTCATATTAACTTGCACTGCTTTTGGGATCATTCCATAGCAGCACTGAATTTTCATATTTAATTTCGTTTTCCTCAAACCTAACTGCTTTTCAGAGACTAACTGCAGCTTTGATAAATGTTCTTTCTAGACTAGTTAATATCTTAGGCTTATAAAAGGTATTTTAATAAAAAAAATGTAGCTTCCAGCTAGAGCCCAGATTTCAAAAAATAAGAACATCTAGTTTTCCGTTTCTTTTTTTCTGAATTAGTCACTTTAGTTTAAAGACTTTTTTTCCAGAGAGATTAAGAAGAAAGACTGACAAATTGAACTTCAGATTTACTATTTTACTAGACTGATACAAGAAGCAGGTAATGAGATCAACTCATTGTTAGTTACAAAGAAGTTTCTTTGAAATGAAACATGTCAGACATACTTATTGCTTTAACAGTCACAGAGATTGATACAAACAAAAGCAAGACACTTCGGCCTACAGTTCCTTCCACAGCTGTTAAAGTAACTAACCTGTATCCTCACAGCTTCTCAGAATTTCCCCCAATCTGTTACCAGTTTGAATTCTTAAAACTGCATTTCTTAATAGTAATTTGCCAACAGTGTACTGTATTTTTTGTGAAGCTAGTGTTTGTTGGTGTAGAAATTTAATCTCTCTCCTCTCAAATAAATTAAATCTCAGCTATCATTTTTCCAGAAGACTAATCGTTTTCTTTGTATTAAAATGTAGGAACAGCAAAGGGAAAAAAAAGGGCAAGGTTCAGTTACCACCGTCCCCCCTCTCGCCCCGTACAAACTGATGAGCCAATTGACGTCTCCTGTTGGCAGACAAGTTTTAACCATGTTAATAGAACATGCTCATTTACAAAAGAATCACAGAATCATGGAATTAATTAGGTTGGAAAAGATTTTTAGATCATTAGGTCCAACCTATGACATAACACCACCTTGTCAACGAGACCATGGCATTAAGTGCCACATCCAGTCTTTTTGTGAACACCTCCAGGGACAGTGACTCCACCACCTTTCTGGGCAACCCATTCCACTGTCTAATCACTCTTTCTGTGAAGAATTTTTTCCTAATGTCCAGCCTAGACTTCCCCCGGTGCAGCTTAAGACCGTGTCCTTTTGTCCTGTCATTGGTTGCCTGGGAGAAGAGATCAACCCTTGCCTGGCTAAACCCTCCTTTCAGGCAGTTGTAGAGAGTGATAAGGTCTCCCCTGAGCCTCCTCCTCTGCAGGCTAAACAACTCCAGCTCCCGCAGCCCCTCCCCCTAGGGCTTGTGTTCTAGACCCTTGTTTGTCTAGACACCAGCCTTGTTGCCCTTCTCTGGACAACTTTGAGTATCTGGACATCCTTCCTAAATGGGGGGCCCAGAACTGGATACAAACTTGCCTCTTCAGCACTGGCCTGACAGAAAAGAATATATTCCAAGATGAGGAGTTAAGTCATATTGTATGACTTTCCCAGGTCTAATAAGACCCACCAGCCTCGGTATGGGAGGAAAACTCATGAGTTGTACATAAAACAAATCAGGAGATAAGTGGGTGGAATGGGAAGACCTTGTCGACTGGAGATATGCATGGTTAGGAAATTTTAAGAGCTCCTCCACTGAGCTTTCTTCCGCTACATATCCTTAATGCTATAGGAAGAGACAGAAGAACACCAGTAACAAATGGAGAGAAAGAGAAGATGGTTGCACTAATTTCTTTACTATGAACCGTCATGAGTAGAATCAGCACTCCTCTGTCACTTCCCCTTCCCCCTCCTCATCCACACACGAAAGACAATGTTCATAATTTGAAGGAAAATTTCAATTCTTAAAATTGATGCATTTTACATCAAAAACCTTCTATATCCATGAAGGATAAAAATATTAATTTTTCATGCAAAATATCTAATTTTACTGGCTTTTCCTGGGTTTGGTCTACCAAAGAATTTATTATCTCCATCCACCAAGAATTTCTTTCTCACCTAAAAGTTCCCTTTTTTTCCCCTTCCTCTCTCACCTGACCCTGATTTCTGTCTCTCTCTTACTGAGAAACCTCACTTATTTGAATGACCTTCAGTACTCACAGTTCTGCTTTTCAGCAGAGGAAACCATATCTCTCTTTTCGATTATATCAAACTCCCACCAAATGACAGTTAAGTTGCTCCTTTTTTTCAAGAATGCATAAAAATGAGAGGCTCAACTACAGCATGTCTGAGGAGACCTCAGACAAGCAGGACATATTTACTTTATGCAGAATATAAATATCCATCTGAAAAAAAAAATAAATTTGTAGTTGACCAAAATAGCCTGACCATGAAGAGTTTGGGGAGCTGAATTCTGATAATGTCATCAGTTGTGGAAGTTTTTGGGGTATCCTTTTGGGGTGAAAGGTTGTTATTTAGCAATTCGCCCTTACAATCATGGATGAATGAGAGTATCTCATTTCAGTCCTCCTGCTGCTCTATTGATACACAATGTATCTATTAGTCCTGCTATGGGAATGAGTGACGAAGCCCGTAATGACAAAATCCACATCTGCTTTTCTCCTACTGGGACACCCACACAAAGATAAATCCAGTGGCAGATATACAGTTTCTTATTGTCCTGCCTTCCATTGTGAAACCATAAAAAGTCAGAGTGCAAGAGAAAATCTGAGTCAGCATCATCATAAAAATACAAATTTTTTAATATTTTTCTTTTTTTTTTATAATCAAGTGTGATTTTATTTCCATTTTGATATGAAATGGCCTCTGTTTGGCCCTTGGGATCAGCTGATTTCTCTTTCTTGCTGAGTCTGTAACTTAAAACAAAACAAAACAAAACAAGCCACACCAATTTGAAGTGAAAATCCACCAGCTGCTCCTATGAAGATTGTCAGCCTGAGCATTTCCAGCCTGCACTGCAAAGTTTGTGTTCTAGATTTGCTGGGAATTGGCTCAGCGTGCTGTTCCTCTGGGAAGGTACACCTAAAATGATGCAGCACTGTGGTAGTTTGACCCAACTGCCAAACAATTTTCCTAATTTTCTCATCTGAGATCATGACCAAAACAGAAACAAAGGCAAAACAATTCAACTAGAAATCAAAAGATAGATTTATTCACACACATTCAAAGAAATAAGAAAAAAAAAAAGAAAAAAAAATTGAAATTGTCACAGAGCACTTTTCCCTCCCACCCCTCAACAACTCCAATTCAATTCAACCTTCATATCTAGACTTCCATNGCTGGGTGTCTTTTTAACTCCCTTTGACCAGTGGAGGAAGTTCGCCAGACGTAACATCCTGATTCGCCTTTTTTTTTTTTTTTTCAAACCATTACAAGCACCCAAGGCACTTGTGTGATTTTAAAATTGTCATGGGCAGCATAACCTGATGAAATGATACTGATAAGAGTACCATTTAACCATGTTGTATTATAAGTCTATCAAGCCATTAACTTTCAGGAAAGTGAGTATTTTTCTTTTCCCCTCCCCTTCCCTCCACTCTTCATTTTTTGAGAAAGAGTACAGGTAGTGCTATGTTTTAATGCTCTGTTGGAGTTGGGGTTCATGAGAAGCTTTTCTTCCATTTAAAAAGAGATATCATCAGTCTTTTGACTGGCAGCAAATTCATATTCCCTCTGTTCTGCCACAGTGTGTGTGGCATTTGCAGGCAGTGGTGCAACTTCCCTCACAGTAAATAGCTGCATCCTTCCCTGGCTGGGGAAGGAAGGAACAACCTAGCTTACACGTGGGAACTGACCAAGAGTAGATGCTGCATGTCTTTCCTATTTTTTTTATTGGTGTTTAGGCCCTGGAAAACCTGCTGTGTTCTGCAGTACCACCATCCCATCAGTAAGGGGTTTGGGTGTGTGGGGAAAGGTAGCAAATAGATGTCCAGTTTCAATTCTCACCTTGCCTGTTCCTTACCACTACTGCAAGGAAAGCCCAGCCTGGCCCTTCAGGTGTTTTCTCTTCACTCTATACAGATTCACATATTCTTTGTCTCCTCAGAAGTCTGATGAGGCCTCAGCTGATGGAACAAGGAGCACTATGCTCCCAGTACACTCACTGGTCTTGCAAAACTGAGTTTGCCTACATTGTTAAGAGAAGACTTCAGGAAGCTCTGCCCTAATATATTGTAATTTTTACAAAATGAAAATATTTTGCTGCCCTTTCAGAAATATTTGCATGGTACCAATACAAAAACGAAGTTTCAGTGAATTGGAGTGATTTTTTATATTTACTTAGATATATTTTCCCTTCACACTTTTAATTAGGAAAAGCAACTTAAATCTGAAATAGAGAGCCCTTTCAGATAAAAACACACAAAAAAAGAACATTCTGTTACATAGTTTGTGGAACAAAAAGCACCACAAACTGAACCTTTCTAAATTTATTTTCTGATGAGTCGGTATTTTCACACAAAATAACATTTCCCAGACAATTTCCTAAAGGGCTGTAGAGTCTTGGCTAGATTGTGGATACAGCCTGCTCCTCAGTACCGCACTACCCCTCAGCATTATCCAAGTTTGTCTGTAGAATTAGTTGCTTAGAAAATATTTGAAATTCTCCTCTAAAATATATACTGTATTTTTAAGTTTTGTTTCTGTATGGTAGTGCATCTAAAGATGTTAATCTGCACACTTTTCTATTCAACTTGGCAACCATAACTGTGACTATATGTTTAAAACAGAATAATTTAAATAATAACAAAACCCCCTGCTTGCTCATCTTGAACACTGGAATGTTAGTAATGACACAAAACTGGCTTGCTGTGTTGCCCCTTTGTGCTGGAGGCCTGATAGGCTGTCATGATGAGCTTACTCTTTTAAGCCTAAGGGCTTAACGTTAGCAGCATATGACAATTTTCTTATCAGAGTCTGCTTTGCAAAGCACTCAGGGAGGAGGGAGTGGACTGTCATAAATGGAATGGTGTGGTAATTAAGCAACACTGTTCAAGCATGGAATGTGAAAAAAACCCAAGGGTTTCACTGTTAGGCTTCTTGCATTATTGCAAAACATGCCACTGCAAAGCTTTTTTGCCTTGCAATAAGGGACTTTTTATTTTTGAGGAAAAAAAAAGAAGCAGTTATTAAACTCAGCATGGAGACAATCTGAAACAGGATCTTCATCAATCAGATTAACTACTTTCTAAGATGAAAGTAGACGAGGCACAGTGTGAGCCTGAGAAGATATTTATCAAAACCCATATTAATAACCACTTTCAGCCTTCTCCTGACAGTTTCATCTTAGCTTCCATGTTTAACATTTGAGTATCATATGTTTTTGTCAGGATGAGGCTGCTAAGAGCATCAATTAATTAATTCCTCTGAAGTATGGTTTGGAAAGGTAATAAAGTAACATTCCCTAAGGCCAGAACCAGTAATGGTAAGCAGCATTCTGGTGTTGTGCAATTCGTTACTTCAGAAAGAAATTAAAAGCACAGAATCATTTCCACTTTTAAAAGCAGAATATATTCAACTTTATTTTAATAAAATTGCTGAGAGGGATCCATTTTTTAAAGTAATATTTTCAAAGCTGATAAAGAATGTTGCTGCTTTTTATTTGTTTTATTTTAATAGAAAAATGTAGAATGCCTCTGGCAAAATAAAAGGCAGAAGAGATGACTGGAATATGTCTTAACACTGTTATTTATTTGCTATCATTATTATGATTTGCCTTGTTATTTGGGTCTTACTGTTCTGTTCTGGAATTTTCACTGTGGGGTGAAGGAAGCCTGGTGACAAAACAGAGAAATTAACCCCCTCCTTGTTTCTCTTAATATTCTCACTGAGAATTTCAAGTATACAATAACTTGTACATCTTTCCCCGGGTTAAAACCAGTGAGATTATTGTTTCTTTAACTCTGTAAGAGAAGAGATGTTTGGTCTTATAAGCAGTAAAAGAAAAGCAGGGATAAAGAGCTGTTTGGTGACACAGGAAAACATCAAGATAATATTTTGTTTTTAAATCAGGAGCAGATAGTTTTTGAACTTGGATACATTGCTTTAATCTTGTGAAACATATGCATTCTTTTAATTCCACATCCTTTTAGTCCCACTGCAAGCAAAGTAATGCACCTATGCAAAAAGATATATATATGTAAGCTGTTGACAACAGTAGCTCTTGTCTTGCTGCCTGTGGGAATGTCAGCCTGTATAGTTAGTGTGTCCTAATGACTGCGTGAGCCAGATCAAAATATTCTGCTTGCTAGTTACTAAATAAATGTCTCCACACATTTTATATTAATGTATTTCAATCTGATCTTGTCAGAGAATAAGATTCAGGTGCTCATGATTTACATCTTGTGTGTGAATTGTGTAAATGTGTGTCTATGATCCCTTTGCCTATCAATTCTCTTTTATAGCTTTTGGGTCCTTTGACTACTCAGTTTGGGGTAGTTCTGAAGACATTTATGTTCATGGGAAGTAACTGCTTTGCCCTCCAGGATAGCTGGAGAGGCAGTCACTGTAGAATAGGCTGAGAATAAGAAACTTGGTGAAATTCCATAAAGATCAACAGGACAGGGATGTTCTTTCCCCACTGGAACAGGTCAGAAAACCACCCCTAAACAATAAATGCTCTTGACATCCTATAAGAACTATGTTGATTTATCTTTCTATTTTACATGGTGGGGCTTTATCTGGACACCATCACCCAGGGACAGCAGACCAAAAGAGCCCTGAGTAGCATCATCTCCTTTCCCCAAAAGTGGAGGTCAGTAGCCTACCTGAAGCTAGACCTCCCAACAGACAGTGTCATAATTTCCAAAATGAACTTGTTTATAAAGAATATGGATGCTTTAAAAATAATTTTTAGGTAGTCAAATATCCATAACCCCCTCTCTTGTATTATCCATGGTGAAGGCATAACTTTGACCTCCTCTAACCTTCAAGAAAATGACACTTTTCCTCCTTCTGGGGAGGAATATCTATCTGCTTCATTGTTCACAGTGGAGTGGAAATGGCTCAACTCTCCCTTTCCTAAATGAGAGAAGCAATGTCTTAGATCTTATAAAATATAGAAGAAAAAAACCCAACCCAACCAACAAACCAATCAATCAATCATGAAATCTATATCCATCTGTAGTTTTTGCACTTTCATTCTGGCATTGCATGGGACCAGTCATCAATAGTATCTGGAGATCCATTCTGTAGAAATCCTATGGCACCATCCAGACAATCTCAAAATATTTTGCAGGATCTGCAAAGAACTTACTAAGTTTTGACTCTAATAAACAGCTGAGCAAAGCATTTAACATTTGCAGCAGAAAACTCAGACTGGAAAAATCACCTCTGGCAAGTAGGGATCTGTGTCAATTCCCCTGGCCACAGCCAATCTTAGGATGTGCTTGTTTCTAGTCTTCTGAGAGTTATTCCAAAATGGACTGCGTGGACTCAGATTGCTGATATTCATCAGCTTTTTTGTTGCCTTGGGGATGGGACTCAAGTAAATGCAACAAAAGGGGAGAGAAAATTTGGAAACAAAGTTAATGGAATGCATAATTTTCTTATAGAAAATGTTTGACTTACACAATAGATAAATTCCATTAGCTGTCTTCTGAGCTGTTGAATGCTTCTACTTGCTTCTCTTTCTTTATTAACTGATATTGTGGAGGATTTATGCTTGACTGGTGAAAATGAAACAAATCTAAAATTTTTCACATAAAATAAAAAATAACTTTCAAATTTATAGATGGACTATGTTCATATACAAGGTCAGGAGTGAGGGGCAGACATGAAGGTATTCTCTGGCCCATCATATGAACTGATAGGAATCAGATCCAAAGTCCTGTGGAATTCCTCTTTGCTCTTCTCCATGTATAAAATTGCTATTTATGTATTCAAGCCTAAATATCTCTGCAGAAATATACAAGTCTGAAGCGGTTTGGTGCAAATTCTTTGCACCATGATCTTTTCTGAAGTGTAAGGAGCTATAAGTGAATTAGGGAGCATTTTCTACGTAACACACAGGGACTTTAACAGGAGCGTGAGAAGACTGTTTAGCAGCCAGCTAGAATCACCAGCTGAGGTCCCTTGATTTGCATTCAGAGGTTACAGAGCATACAGCTAGAGGGAGGATTATGGAACTGAAAGGTTTTAGGCACAGGAAGACTGAGTCTATAAGTGCTGTAAAGAAAACCGAGAAAAACTCAGGAAGCTGAGGGTTGAAACAAAACTAGTTTGTCTTATGTTCTAATTTGGCTTCAGAGATTTAAGGGTTGATCTCTGCTAAACCTCATAGATTGTGGCTGAACCCTCTGAGTTTCAGAAGATCTGCTATTACTGTCTTCACTGCTAGGGTGATTGTCGTTGCTGGATAAAGAAGGTGTACATCAAAGCAGAAGGATTAATGTGACTTAATACCACTATTCAATCTGCAATTCTACACACGGAATTGATTATTTTGGTGTTTACAACTGTGGAAACTTAACATTTGGAAATGCACAGCCCTTTTTGGTAACGTAGCTAATGTTAAAGAAACATCATCAAACTAAGAGTACATCCACATGCTAAACTGACCGAATGCTGTGTGGCCATGCTGAAAATTAAATTTTGGTAGGTAAGACCTGTGAGGCACTAAAATGAGTATACTGCTTAAGTTCAGTATAAAACACTGATGCTAAGAATAGACTCTACATCCTGACTACAGTTAACACCACAAAGAGACTTGAAGAAAAATACCAGGCTACAATTTGTACTACAACATCCTGGGATTCAGAGACCTTTTTAAACAAATATTTCCTTTCATGAAATTTTGTGCTGTGCTCCTCAGGGTCACTGAGACAGGTCAAAAACATGATCAAAAATATCTTCTCTGTTTCTTCTGCTTTGAAAACATTGCCCTGCTGTTTGCTGACTAGCAGTTCTGGTTACTTTGTGTTACTCCCAAAGCATGAAGAATGAAACTGAAAACCAGCACAATGCTGTTAAACACACACACAAGCAGACAACCACAAAAAAGAAAAAGGAGAAAATAAAGCACTTCTGCAAATCTCTTACTGTTATTGAGATGTTGAGGTTGTATGTGTATTACATGATCATACATGTTGGTAGCAGCATAGTTTTACCTAGTGGAGCCACAATGCACGAGATACTGGTGTGTCTTTATAGTCAATGACTATGGTCTGACAGCTGATTCCTGACCATGATAATGTAGGCTATCATGCTTTAGGAGGCTTGAATGGATTTATTGTGTTTAGTTTTTGATCCGGTAGAGGTCCACTGATATTCAGTATCATTTTTGTAGCAGCGTTTGTATACCCTGCTAGTAGATACATTCAGTTTGTGGTGATTTCAGTCCACACAGAGTTACAGAGTTTCTCTGGTGTTTAAAGCAAATCTGTGAAGCTCCTTTCTCATCATTATCATTCTGTCTGAGAACCTTCTGACTGACAAAGAACACAATTTTGCTGAGCCAAAATGGATGCTTCCTGGTAAACAGCTCTTCCCCAATACTGTTTAAAGCCCAGGTTTTGAGTGAGGGTCATGCCTTCAATAAATATTATGGTGTCCTGTTGCCATATTAAAACACATACTTTCTATAAGCAAGGGTAGGCTCAAGTTATAGTCTTGGACAACTGGCCCATTGGTCTGTATCTGAGCTGACATCCAGAAAAAGGTCTTCAGTCATTCCTGACATTTGCATGGGATTATTTTCAGCGTTCATGTCCTTGTATTGACTCTTAAGTGGAAGAGAGTTTGTCTGGGATAACAGGACTGTCATTGCTGTTCACACAGGACTTTTAGGCAGCTTTTTTTCCCACACAGACTTTTAAAAATTACATTTCTGCCTTTATTTTTATTTCATTTTTATTTTTAATTTACTTCTTCCATAATTTCACTACTTAGGACAGTGTAAGTAATCCACCTGGCACCACTGTGGTTCCTGTTCAGTGTGGTTTAGCCAGGACAGGGTTAATTTTCTTCGTAGTAGTCCTGAGTGGGCAGCACCTTGGAGCCTTGTGGGCACCTCTGGGTTTGTTATTCCACAGCAAATACATCACCCCTGGGGGCAGAAGGACTCGAGTCTGCTTGGGGTGAGGAACCCTTTAGCCATTGTTCTTTTTCTTGGGGTCAAACTTCCTTGGGTCAGGCTGAGTGAGAATTTTTCATGTAAATCACCCTCTCTTTTGTACACTTTCTGTTGTTAGCATTGTTGCTGCTACTGTTTATTTTCTTATCTCATTGCTTTTACCAGTCAGTCGTTCTTATCTCAACTTGTGATCTCTCCCTTTTGTCTCCCACCAGAGGGGGAGAGGATTGATTTGTGGTTTTCTGTGTAGTGATAGTGCTAGGTTGGGGAATACCATTCCTAAGACATGACAATTCCATATCATGACTCAAATAAAGATGAAACTGATGAGGTCTGTAGTTTTGTATCATGTCATATTTAATAGCTTGTTGTACCTTTTGTACAAAAGGTTTCCCTATGGTTTTGAAAGCTCAAATGGAGTTTCTTTATTCTTTTCCTTCTAGTTTGCATACTGACCTGCAACAGTTGTGCTTGTTCATAACTACATGCCCAGAATGACATAAACCCCTTTCAAAATGACATACATTTTGGTCTGCACATGCAAGTTTCATATACTCAACTGTAAATCTACAAAGAATCTCCTTGCTGCCATCCCACACAGGAACTGTAGATTGTCCTACGTTTTAGGTGAAAAAATGTCCTTTTGCTTACTTTTACCAGTAAATAATGTATGCCCAGAGAGGAAAAGAATTATTGAAAATAAGGAACTGACAGAAATATTGTCAGTAATGAAATCAAAATTTTACTGTGATATGCAATCTAAAAGGTCCATGTTCCCTATAATTGTGCAGAAAACAACTATTTTGTATTACTGAACTTTTGAGAAAAATTCATAGATTATTCTTCCTGCCAGAATCAATAACAAAAAAAAAATCAAATGGAATGTTCCAGCTGGTCATTTGAAATTATGTTCCTATCAGTTAAAGTATTGGAATTAGAACTGAACTATATGACTGTATTTTTAGACAAACTATTGGTCTCTGTTAAACAAATTTTAAAGGTGGCAGGAGACCACTTCTGTTATGTCCTGGCTGCAAATATTTCACCTGAAGGAATTAGCCCATGCTCCTTGGACCCAGAATTATAATGCCATCTGGCAGATATTATTTCAGCACCAAGTTCTTAATGAGATAAGGTCGAGCCAAACATGGATTCAGGGTACAAAAGAATTTAATAATCTTTTATTCATTATAGTGAACATTTGCATATACTTTATGAGAATAGTTATTACAAGAAACTTTTCACTTTCTAGCATTCTTTAAAATATTTTGGCATGTAGATATTTCTAAAATATCCATAATGTTTTCATTTCTGGGGTTTTTTTCCTATATTTAGATTCTTGTACTCATCTATTTTGATTCGAATTTATGTTAAAATAATTGCATTATGTCACACATAACTAAACATATTTTATAATCGAAGGCAAATAATAGTAGAATACTGAAGATCCAAAATTCTCAATTCTAATCAGCGTAGGTTAGAACAGTCAAATGTTTGAAAATTTCAACCCTGAAGTCCAGTTATCCCTTGTGTTACTGAATTGGCATATTGCTATAAGCAGACAAGGATACAGTTTGTTTTCTAGGAATGCATATTTATTCATATTCACACACACATCAAGACAGGAATCTGCTCAAACCTAGATGGCCAGCCAGTCTAGCATTGCTAGGGTACAGCAGTTCTTTTACACCATGTCACACAGGGAACAGCACAATTAGCAATATGTCTGCTTGCTCTCAACTTCTTAGCCATGATAAAGGCTGAAGGCAGTCTTCAGTTCAAATTCAAATGAAACAAAGAGATTTAAACAAACAAAAAAAGGGTCTTGTGCAGCCATATCATGTACACTGTGTAATGTAGTTGAGAGTATTTCCATTACCCACATAATGGAAAAGGTCTAGTTAAGATTCATCTTGCCTTGGTTACATGTAATGCATCTGGCCAAATTTGAATTAATTGCATAAGTCCCATTAGAGTCAATGAAGATATAGCCAGTACAGTCAATGGCATCTAGAGAGCAGTTCATCTTGTCCTAAATTTGATCACATGAATTGTTCTTTAAACTCCATTAACTATATTGATTATCTCCTCCAAATTATAATGGAGTTTAGACAGTAAGTCTGCTTTGGACAGGATAGGTGGTGAATATCTAGAGTAAGAATTTCATGCTATCTGCTGTTCTTTGCTATGAAATCTGGTTGAAATACTGGTGACTTAACAACATTTCAATTTAAGAATAATATTCAAGTTACAAAATCTTCACAGAGGAGTATAATTTTATATTGCAGCTCTGGCTGCCTAAATAGCAAACAGCCTTTTTTTTGAGGAAAAGAACAGATTTCTGTTTGCTCTTTTGGATTTGTGGAGAAGCCCACAAGATCATTTTCTATCCAAAATCTCATATAGTTGTTCAGAGTAGATGTTTATTGTCAAATATGGAGGGGTTGTGGCCATTGAACGTTTGGTATGTGTCATGTTCAGAACAAATGGCCTAACCATGCAACCAGCTCAGTAGGTCACTCACAGCTACTTCATTATACTTCACTGCTGACTTGCCTTCTTTTATGGTGTCATCTTCATAACTTCTAAACTTACAGAGCCCAAAGAAATTACTGTAACCACCTAATAAGCGCTCCTGACAGACTTGGCCATGAGAGTTCCTTGAATAATAGCTGCTTGAACTTGGACCACATCTTGATTTAAAAATTGTTGAAAAAATATCTATTGCTGTCATCAATAAATAGTTCTAGCTAAAACTGTCCCCCTTATTTCCCATATGAACTTTTCTAGTCTTTATAGTGATCAAAGCAGTATGCTAGAACAAAAAGGTGCCCATTACCATGTTTTTCTTTCTTTAGTGTATAATTATAGATGGAACAAGATAAGCAAGGTCTTTCCTGCCAGCTAGGTATGTATGGTAGCTGGCAGAATATAGTATCCTTTTCCAAGCTGTCTAAGTGGAACCGTTTTCATGTCAAAAAAATAATTAAATATTTGTCATAGAGGG
>WAAE01015156.1:0-27808 GCA_013400495.1 Nicator chloris
GAGAGAAGAAAAACAGGAAAGGAGAAGAGATGAATGGTGATGGGTGAGATTGAAAGCTAGCCACGCAATGGACCACTCTTAGCAAGAGCTTTTTTTTACTCTTTTAGTAATTGTAATGATAATTACATCATTTGATATGTATTAAGTTGAAAGGTAGGACCAACATTGTCTGAAAGAACAGCAAATTGAGAGTTTGCTGATCTTAAGTTGCATTTCTGTTTAAATAATTGTAGGAGAAGATTTTCACTCTTGCTCTATTTTGCAGTTCATAGTCCTATGCAGGTCATCATTTATTAATTTCTGACGGAACATTTACATTTCAAATGATTGAGTATGGCTGTTAGGCTCTAATGTCCTTCTACAAGGAGCTGAAAACCCTTTAAAAACCAACACCACCCAAAATTAAAGGCAATTCCTGGATTTATATTACTTCATGAGAGAAAATTACCAACATTGTTAAGTGGTTCAGAGCAGGAAACTTGGGAAATGGTGATCTGTGCTGAAGGATACCAATTCTGCCAGATCCATGGTACTAAGCATTCATTGAATACATCATGGAACTGTAACCAAAGAAAATACTGGAAGACCAGAGCAATTAAAAAGTGTGAAATAAGTATGAAACTTTCTGGAAAAAGGAGAGATGAATGAAGAAGGCTGATACTGCTATTAAAATACTACTTCTGCATTTGAATGCAGAGTATGTTCAAGCAAAAAAATATTTTAGGCTTTTTCTTTTCTCATAGAATAAAGGAATTTGTAGCAACCAGGTATTTTTAACATAAAACAACAAGACAAAAAGGCAAAATTTTTATTGATGAGTATCTGGAGCTCTGTATGAGTTCTGTACGTACCACAGTCAGCATAAAGACCCATTCCAATGATTTGGAAATCTGGGATACAAAACATAAATGCATTAATGCTTTGAGCTAGGTTGCCTCCATAAAAAAGCAAACAAATTCTGTTCAGGGTTAGGAAATAGTAAGTTTCTCATCATGCTGATAGTGTGATTTGACCCTCCTGTCTGCTAGCACAAGCTGGACAGCCTTGTTTGTGCTTTAGGAAGAATTAAGGATCCTTATTAAGGCAATTCTCTAAATAACAATCCACTCTAAAAACAAATCATGGCTTGTCCTGGTCTTATGAGCAGATACAACCGGACTCTGCATGGAGTATTGTAATGGAAGTTGGAGGTGTTTTTTTCTATGTCAGGATAGTAGAGAACCCTAAATCTCTGCAGGTTGTCACTAATTGTTGATTTATAACATTTGTCCTGGACATGATAAAAAGACTTCAGTAAGATTTCATACATTGTTCTACCCCTTTTCTAGCTTGGTTTGAATTGTGTAAAGGTCTTTGGGATAAAACAAATGGACCAGTATATGGAAGGTGAGGACAAATTAAACATCATTTGTCCACTAGATGGAAACAGAAGCAGCAAGTGTGCATGGTTTTTTGTGTTTTCTATGGAATGTTTTTATCTCTTGTTTTCACATGAGAGAGAGTAAATAAAGTAATTTTTAGGGTTGCAGTTCAAGTCAAGAATGAACTGGAGAGCAGAGTATGGCTGAAGTGGACTAAAAATGCGTAAAATAGCTGAAGTAAGGAAGGGGAAGGGGAAGAATAACAATATGAGGAAAGTGAAAATCAGGGACACTGAAAATACTGTATAAATGAAAGCTGCAAGATATTGGCTCATCAAGAAGGGCAGAGTCTGGCAGAATATGTAAGATAGTTTTGATTTTCTTTTTGTCAGAGTTTATGCATTCTTTGTTCCTTTGCAGCATGGAAAAAATGATCTTCAGTCTTCAAATGTGTCTCGAGTGATTATGTTTAAGAAAACCTTGATTCAGAAAAGCCCTAGCAGTTGTTACCACATCACCATATATTGTTTTCATCCAAAGTTGAACTTCTGAAGCCTACTTGATTAAACTGAAGAACCACAGCCTTCTTAGTTAACAATTAATCTTCTGTTCTGTAGGGGCCCTTCCAAGTAATTGAATCCTTCAGTCACAGAATAATTTAAATCAGAAAAAAACTCTTCAGGTCTCTAGTCCACCCACCTGCTGAAAGGAGGGCCAAATTTGAACTTAGATCAGGTTGCTCAGGACTTCGTCAAGTTTTGAATGTCCACAAACTGGCAAACCTATTCCTGTCCTTGACCACCCTGACTGTGGGGCAAAAAAAGGAATTTTTGTGTCTAACGAGAATTTCCATTACAGCAACTTCTTCACTGCCTTCACCAGTTCCAAAACTCCCACGGTCTCCATAGCTGAAGGTGCTGTAGACCTTCACATCCCCTACCAGCTCTTCCTTAACTGTAGGTCCTGCAAAGCACTTCCTTCAGCTGTCCTGCCCAGTGTCTAAATTTAAAAATTATCACCGATAAACTCAGTTCACCTGGGTTTCAAACGTAAATAGGGAAATTTTCAACAGCTGTACCTAGAGATGCTTTGGAGATCTATTGACAGTAACACAAGAATGACAGGCATGCTTCAGCCATGATTGAGCTCATCATAAAGCAGATGTCCATCTGATTTTACATGTCTCCTGTTTCTCTCCAGTGATTGCAAAGGATGCTGACTGTGCTATATACATCATGGGTATCTAAAATTGAATTCAATTTGTCACACCTTTGCTGGCATAAATGACCACATCTCTGTGAATTGTGGGTATTGGAATCCTGCAAGATGAAGTACAAACTTACTGAATATGATAGTTGTGGTACTCTGATGCACCTGTCCTATATGGGGATGTTGTTGTGGCATTAGCAGCACCATAATCACCATTTAACTTTGGCAAGAACATACTTTAATTTACTGTGTTACTAAATACAATAACAGGTACTAAATATCCTGTTAGTTTGCACCAAAATGTTTGCAAATTAGACTAATGTAGGCTATAAATGTTTTCTTGTCTGCTCTGCACATCTCCTGACAGGTTGATAATTTTATCTGCTCTTTCTGTTCCACAGTGCCATACTATAGTTTTTGGCAGTATCTGAATTAGGCAGTATCACTTTGTTCAGTTTGTGAAAGCCTAGACAGAGTTTTACAACTGTTGATAGAAAAGGTTGGTCACGGACAGGTATGTGGAGAAATGCCAATGTAACTGAGAAAGCAAGGGAAAGGAAAAAAAAAATCCAGCATCTTGGTAAGAAACCTGAATCTGCACGGACACACTGGCCTATTGTAGGAGGTTCACAGGCTCTCTTCTTTCTGTTTTGCTGTGTATAAAAATTAATAGGAATAGAGTGAAAAGGTGTTTCTAACTTGCAGTCTTCCTTTCCCTGCCAAGGAGCGTCATTCTCCAACCAGCCTAAATATCCCTCCTTAATTAGTAACAGATGCAGCAGTACGTGCACAAGTGTTGTGTCAAGAGGACATTTGGAAATCATAGCAGAAGGTGCTGTGCCAGATAGGAAAGGAGTATGTGAAGCTGAAGCAGGGAGTTGTTAGGAGTTCAGCAGTTGTTTTGTAAAGATAGGGAGGGAAATGGGGCAGCTGTTATGGGTTTTTAGGTAACGTTGCACATCAGGCACATGACCCCCGCTTCTCTTTACTGGCAGTCTTTATCTCTTATTTAGATTTGTCAAAAATGCATAGGAGTTAGAAGAGATGCCTCCATAATTGGTCTTCAAAATTATGGTTAAAACATTTAAGCATTTTCCTCCTGTCTTCAAATGGAGAAGCTTTAGAGCACTTCAATGTCCACATTTTCTTTTCCCCTTTATATCTTGCTATCACATTGTTGTATGTGGGATGCAGACCAGGTGCAAAGATATTAATGACTGTGCCAGTACATGTAGAAGAAACAAAGAACAAAGCAGCACACAAAATCAGGCAAAAAGTATTTTTCTATCCCTTCTTTTCACAATGCTGTTACTATACTGCTGTTATTTTTATTACTTCTGATGATGTTAAGGATAGAGTAATTGACCGTATATATCTAATAGAAATTGTTATTGGGCCTTTAAATATGCTTGGACCCATCACAGCATACTTAGCCCCTTGATTCCAAATGCTAATACTGAAAATTTTGGGGGTTTGATTTAGTGGTCTTTTGTTGTTGTTTTTGTTCTATTATGTGGGGGTTTGTGTTGGTTGTGGTTTTATTAATTTTTTAGAATAGTACACTTATAAATACATGAAGTTACATTGCAAAGATTCTACAAGTCTCACTCAACACCATGGCTACAGTCCTTTATATACCAGATAGACTGTAATTTATAAATACTGATGTTTTCAGTGCAGTTTTATAGCAGACTTTGTAGACTAATCCAAAATACTTAATTTAAAAATCTATTATCTGTGAATGAGATTTAAATGTATTTTTGAATATAGTTGGAGAAGTAGGACCATGAATGAGCATTGAAGTGCAGAGCCTTTGATAGGCACTGACCCATAACTCTATGACCACGGGGGTAGAGTGGCACCTCTGGTGGCACATGGATAAGGAGTGTCAGGCAGTATTGATACATCTTAGCTGACCACTGCCCCTTCTGTGGAGGAAGGATGCTTCCAGGAAACCTGGACTTGAATTTCCCCAAAGCCATTAACAATGGTTTTGGTATAAGGAATATGGGAATGAGGTTGGCAGCCCTGCTGCTTGCAGTGGCAGGCACTGTCAGAAATACATCATTATTTTGTCCTTTGGGAATATCAGAACTGGTGCTACATGGTTCCCGCTTTCCTCATTGTTTTGCTGTACAATGAAAAGAGAGGAGTTAGACTTCATGACAACAAGAACTCGTTGTGACCTGACAAATCCATAAAGCCCTGTGTGAAGGGTGGCAGAACAGTGCCATAGGGTAAGGTAACTGTCCTTACTACGCTGGAGGAGTTTTCATCAGTTACTGTTTCCCAAGAGTTGGATAATTTGTAGACCTTCTCTGTAGACAACTTCAAACAAACTGACTGGTGTTCAGTCACAAGAAGTGTTTCCAATTCTTAAGTGTAGAAAGTGATTAATGAGGCTTTTCAGAAATATTTTTCAGAAGCACATCAAAATCATCTCAGTTCAAAGGAATATGGGGCTTTGCTGTATGCGGAATGTTCTAAAAGAAAGTAATTGTTGCTCAAAATTTGTAACCCTGTATTTACGCCCAGCATGCTTTCATGCTTTTTTTTAACCTTATTTTTTAACCTTACTGTGCAAGACACCTACAGAAACTGTCCTGTACTGTGTGGTAATTACTGGCCAGATCTACCACTTTGCTTGCAATCATTTTCTTTAATGTATCATGAAGGATCTGTAAAATGTATTTATAATATTTAAATTGCTGTTGTTAAGCCAGTGTGTTCTTGTGGGATTGAGCAATCTGGAGAGCTTTATAAATACTTGCAAATATTGCTGACAAGCTGGAGGCAGTCCAGTGGAGGGACTCTAGGATGGGTAGAGGGCAGGAACACACGATAAACAAGGGAAGAGGAAGAAACTGGCTTTGTTTACTTACCTACAGGAGCTTTCATAGACAAGCCAGTTTCTTGTGAGATGTATACAGAAAAAGTAGGAAGTGGCAATGGTTCAGAAACTGCAAGAGAGGATGACCTGCATGAGCATAAGAAAAACATTCTTCTGCAGACAGAGAAAGTTTTGCCAGGGAGGACATAGGATCTCCATCTTTGAAATACTTGAAGCAGGACAGTGCAAGGTCCTCAGCATACTGATCTAACTTCAAAGAAGGTCCTACTTAGGCTGTGAGGCTAAACAAGATAACCCCCAAGAAGTCCCTCCTAACCCAAATTGTTGTCATTCTCATAGAGATACATCATAAATAAACACAACTTTATGTCCTCCTCTGCACTTGCAAGCTCACTGATGGCAGAATGAGTGTGTGCAGTGGTGCTAACGTGTTATGTGGTTACGATTTCCCTCCGTCTTCCTACTGAATTATTCACAGTTGCCTGTAGTTTACCATGAAATTTTCTTTTGCTCTGTGTATGAGGGTGTATGCTCAAATTCTGGTGCTCCTGCAGGAACTCTCAGTTCTGTATGTGTGTGCTCGGTGGAAGCTGGCTTGTATTTAGAAACTAAAATCTCCAAAGACCCTGACATCACAGTTTGCTCAGGTTCTCCCAGCAATTAGCACTGACGAGCCTGTGTGTGCTCCCGACGGAGGGTGTCAGAGCACGCTGTGTCCCCGGGCTGCACAGATGAAGCAGCGTTTGTGCAGCAGCCAGAGCCAGCTGCTGTGGGCTGGGATGTGGCCAAGCCTGGGAAGCGAGAGCAGGAAGCCTGTCTCTTGTGTGCGTTCGGTGACCCCTTTGTTGGTGCCAAAGCAGTGTGGAGGAGGGAATAGGTTCATATTTAGTGGGGACAAAACCTAAACTGGGAGGAAGTGATACAGGCAAGGGCTGTATTTATGCAGCTGTGGATGTGTACTGAAGGCATCTCAGTGGCCCTGTAGATGCCTATCTGCTTTACTTAAGTTCTTCCTTGCATTTGTGGCTCCTTCCTGAAGGGATGTCTCCATTTTCCAGGAGAATATTCTTGAAATACTGAAATTTTGTTTGGATAGTCCTTTGGAATAAGCTTACCTGAAGCACAGTTGAACCCAGCTCTCTGTACAGCCTGTACCTGTTATCTGCTGCTGTTAACATCATGTAGATATTCCCTAAAGGTGATCTTGCATTGCGTAACTTCAGGACATGTGAGGGTCTGTGTTGGCCGAGACATGAAGTGCTGGGTACACAGACAGAGAGCTAGGCTGGACTGTTTTAGACAGGGTGAATGAGAAGGCACGTGCACAGCAGCTTGTGTGTTGAAGGACTGCAGTGACACGCAGGGAAAAGATAAAGATGGCCTGAATGGGAAAGGGGGACTGAGCACAACTTGAAGAGTGGATTCTGTAATAAAGGCAGGAAGCAAATGACAGGTTTGTGATACTGAGGCTTGAGATCACACTGGCAAAGAAATGCACAGAAACTCTGCATAATCCCTACAGCTTGCTTTCACCCGGAGCCTGAATTACAACTGTATTTCTGTCTCATCAGTCTTCTGTTTCATGCCGAAGGTATGTAAATCTCACTGGCAAAGCCCATGTCAAAGCAAAGGACATATGGAATGCCAGCAATTAGGCATTTCCCATCCTGGTAGTGTTGTTGCAGTTGGAATTCAGGAAGGTTGGTTCATATTTATTGCATATTTTCTTCCAATGTACATAAGTGGTTTTTTTTCACTGTGCAGTAGAGCTGCAGAAAAAGAAAACATAAACCTGCTGGTGGCTGAGATTAACCTAGGCACTACACCAGAAGCACACTAGTTTGGTCTCCTCAGGATTAGCATATTAGCTTTTGAAGAAGTTAGAAATGGAACATTTTATTACATTTCTCTTCTCAATTTAATCTGAGCAGGCCTGTAGTACATTTTGCAGAAGGGTCCCATGGGGGAATTGTCTTGGTACACCCTGTTCTGCATGAGTAAGCATGGCAGAGCTGGCCCCACCCTGTGTTCATTTCATAATTAGTTTGTGTCCTTTTTAATGATAGGACTTAAACTGTTTAGGAGTCACTATAATCTTGACATGCCTAGTTTACAACCCAGCTTTCTAAAAAGCCGTTGAAATGTTAATGGTTATTCAGTGTATCTTTGATGTGAACTTAAAAGATTGTTTTCATAGAAGAAATTGCCATTGTGTCAACAAGACATTTCTCACCAGAGTGCCTGTGACAAAAAGTAAATCCATTTATAAATTCTGTAACAAATTACTAAATGCTGCAACACCCACATTATGCAAAGAACTTAGAAAGGATGACAAGGATTCTGTGGCAGCCGTTTGGAGAAAGGTTTTCAGTATTTTAAGGACTTGATACCTTTTCATTTGTAATATTTGTGAGTTTTATTTGATGTGTTTATTGTTGCAGTCTTTAAACATGCTTAGGCAAGTTTTCAGAGTCACATAGCAGAGCTGTGGTTCTCATGAACCCTTCTGGACTTCATATGGCAAAACAGAATTCACACAAATCATAGAATCATAGAATGGCTTGGGTTGGAAGGGACATTAAAGACCATCTAGTTCCAACCTCCCTGCCATGGGCAGGCAGATCTTTCAGTAGACCAGGTTGCTCAGAGTTCCGTCCAACCTCGCCTAGACCACCTCCATGAATGGATCATCCACAACTTCTCTGGGCAACTTGTACTGGTGCCTCACTACCCTCATGGTGAAGAATTTCCTTCTAATATGTTATTCCAAATGTTAATTATTCCTAGTTCTTCATATGTTCTTCCTCAATGCTTGCCAAAATGTATTTCCTAAATTTTAGTAGTGAGCTATGTTGTCTCTACAGCAAAAACTCAGTGTTCCCTGTGGAGCAGGCAGGACAACTGTTGGATGCACCCTGACTGAAGGTACCAAGATAGATACTTCCATAAATCTTCTGGGATGATTTTTTTTCTCTCCCTGGATTCAGCTAAATTAGCTCATTTCCACTATCTCACTTCAGGAGGTTTGCTGGGAACTCTTCGTCCTAAATAGAAAACAGAACTGTGTCCTGGGACCACACCAGGTCTGTCCCTCAGCAAGCAGTCTGCTGCCATTCAGAAATGATGTGTGACACATTCCCTCGTGCACCCATCACAAGCAAGGTTTACTTGGAGTCAAGCAGTGTGGCATACCAAAAAGAAAATAAAAGAAGACGGGTAGAGGGAAGAAGATGTCAAGAGGATGGATGAGGCTCTGCTGAGCAATAGGATGGGAGGCAAGGGGCAGAAACTGATGCACAGGAAGTTCCACTGGAACATGATGAAGAACTTCTTTACTGTGCAGTGACTGGAACGGATTCCAGAGAACTGGAACAGATTGCCCAGAGAGGTTGTAGAGTCTCCCATAATGGAGATATCCAAGAATGATCTGGACAGAGTCATGTGCCGTGTGCTCTGGGATGACCCTGCTTGGGCAGAGCAGTTGGACCAGATGACCCACTGTGGGTCCTTCCAACCTGACCCATTCTGTGATTCTGTGAAAGCACCTTGAGGAAAAATGCAAGGAATACATCAGTGGAAACAAAGACCTCAGAGAGGGAAGAAGGGGATAAGAAAAGGAGAAAATGAGAAGTGCAAAAAGATTTCTGGCACTAGGTTAAGTGACAAATCCTGAGATACTCAGTGCTCTGAAACAGCATGAAAGGGAATGTTTTCCCTGATCTTCCCATCACAAGAATGTTAGCTCTTGTCTTTTTACAAAAAGACAAGACTTTAAAAATCCTAGCATTGTCTTTCTTTTGACTCTCACCTTCCTAAGTGCCTGGCACCAAGTATGCTCAGTTTTCACTGAAATTGTACACTTGGATTAGATTATTCCACTAGGCACATTTTCTTCCTGTTGTGTCCCAGGCTGTAATGCTCTATAACACAGCATTCAGAAGTGGTGCCACAGACTTGATTCTTGAGGGATTGAAAATGAGGTATTTTTGGTTCTTCTGAGAGTTTACAGGCTTACAAGCCATGATAGCCCCCTTCCCTTTTAATCATCCCTCCTATTCATGTCTCAAACTGATTGTGGTCTATCATCAGTGACTGGATCCCAGACCTGTCCATCCTCTGTCCTATCTTCATGTGCAGTTCAGAAATCATAGACAGAGTAAATGCTGCAGGAACTGCTCCATAAGGTTGTCAAGGGAGATGGTGTTATGTGAAGTGAGGCAAATCATAACCTACAGTAAATCTTTTCCCATCTACCTCTGGTACAATCTCAGCAGCAGAATGAGCATATGCCAAAAGCTCAGGAAATACTCTGTTCCTTTAGTTCTTCAAATTACTCCTGCTTGTCACAGCTCTGCTGAAATTCAGAAAGGTTGGCTGTGGAACTTCCAGTTGCTGCTGGCTATTTGAAGTAGTGGGTTTAGAACCATCAAAAAACCACCATGAATGCTGTATTTATTCTGGTAATGGAAAAATTATTAGGAGGGCTTTTTTCACAAGGGGATACCTACCAGTCTGATTGGTCCTAAATGACGTGTTAAGGGCCTTTATTAAGCTGCCTTTCCTTTAGTTTGGTATGTCGTTCCTTAAAACAAATCACTTATTTTTGTAAAAGATACTAAAGAAACTACTTTGCCTATGGACTAAAGAGGGAATGCAACTTAGACTTCTCTGTGCTTGGCTGCACTCCCACACTGGTGCTTATACAGTAATTTGTAAGTGAGCCTGAGAGGTGCCATTTACAGACAGAAGACAGGGTAGACTTCAGGAGAAGAGTGGAGGGCTTTACACCTTTTAAAACTGTGAATTTCATGCCACCTCTGCCATACACCTCTGAGCTGCCTGTGTATACATTGTACATAACTTGGGTTTTCTTCTGGCAGTAAAATGGGAATTGTTGGCACAGAGCTGTGAACTGACATGAGCTTGCCCAGCACTGCTTTACTGAAAGTAGAGGCAAGAGCTCATATCATGTTTGTATTACATAGCAAGTGTTATTAAGTTTGTGATGTACTGACAAGGGATAACAAAACTAGATTGACTAATTAAATAAATAGTCATTTACTTAGTAGTAGAAAACATATTTTGAACTCCCACAAGTTGCTACTCATGTCTGTCTTCCTTGCAGGCCTGTCTTTTCAAAAGCATTGTGAAATAGTAATAGTTGTGCCAGGGAAAACCTAAAATTCCTTAGCTTTATATCCTATCTCCTGTATCTCCAGTGGTTGCTTGCCAAATGCACAGTGAAGAACAGCAGAGTAGAGCAATCACTGAATAATGTGCCTTCCTCTAGTGTTGTGTGTCTTGTGGGGTTTAGAGCAAGAGGTGGTACCTTGACATTTATTACCTTTGAATACTTTTTCCCAGTAAAGTTGATGATTGCCCTCTTCAACATGCAGATGTAGAAAATTTTAGGATTCTAATTGGCGTTTATTAAGGATCTTCACAGCTCAACTACAAGCTGAGTGAAGAAATGTGTCCTTTTATTCCTTTGAATCTGCTACTTCCTAGTTGTCTTAACTTTCTTTTTGGTTTATGATTTTTGGGTTGTTTAATTTTTCGGGGTGGGGGGGGGGGTNTTTTTTGTTTGTTGTTTTTTTTAAATTTAAAGAGACAGTGGCTAATCAGTCAGGTTATCTCATCTTTCTACTTTTGTAAATCTCACTACTTATCTATCTCTTTTCCAGATCCAGACAGTGAAGTCCTAGCGTATTTATTTTAAAAGATCTTTTCTTTAGCTTTTTTGATAGGCTTGTCTGAAAACAGTTTAGGCTAGGATGTTGATTTTCCTTTCCAGCTCTGATGAAGCTGGGGAAGGAGATGTACCTATATGTTCATGAATGGGTACACAAACTTCTGCCCTCTACTCCACGCTTGTTTCATCCTCAGAGTTTAATGCTGTGGTAGGACTTGCACACTGCAGCTGGGTGAGCACAGAGAGCCCCATCGGGCAAATCAGCTGCTGTCAAATGTAATAGCAGCTGTTTGGAAAAAGTTTACAGGCTTTCTGCAGTGATAATGGGTGATAGTTCTTTGACTTACCTTCTAAAAGCAGCATTAGAGCTACTCCTTTGTAATGTTGCTTCTCTAGATGCTTAAGCAACTGATTTACTAATACTTTAATCTGCTGCTCACTTTCTTTGGAAAGAGCTTGGCACTTTTATGGGAAAAAGGATCCTGATTTGAGCTCAAAATACCTGCTGAATGATTTCTAAAAGAAGAAAACTTGTAAAAACATATTTGATTTATGGTTCAGTGAGAAATACGTAGGCATGTTTGGGGGCCAGGTGTAGGTAATCTGTCAGCATTTTGCCACTGTCGTAGGAATTTCCAACATGTGCCACCATGTTCCATGCCCTTAGGACTCAAAAGAGATCACTCCTATGTTTGGTTTCCCAGCTCAGATAACAGCACAAACATCTCACCAACAAACCAAGACCTATACTGACCTATAATAGCATTATATAAGCAGTCACTTCAAGAAAAGTCTATCTGTGCCTCACATGATAAAGTTGTGCCCTGTGCTAGGGACCAGTGCAAATTTAGGCACAATGTGAAGCCTAGGGTGCACAGTGGAATTGGAGCAAATTTCTGCAAAATTATGTGGTGTTCCTAATTCAAAAGCTATCTTCAAAATGAAGAACACCCAGAATGCTTAACATGAGCAAACCACTAAGGAATCACCAAACTGTTTCAGGTGGAGATTTCCATAAATAACAGGCACCTGATACTGAGATTGTCACCTCAAATGAATATGTTAGAGCAAAGATTAAAACATTCAAGAACTAGATTTTGTAGTGCGATGTGTAAGGAACGTTTAGCAGATGGCTTTGCTACTGATACATGTTTTATTTTAACATGTTTCTGTTATCTTATATCTCTGTTTTGTCATGTGGACCCTGAATCTACTCTCACTACTCTTCCCAACTTCCAAGAATTTTTCTCTCTTATTCTAAGATAAGGTCACAAAAACTACTAAAGTTTTTGGGTTTTGCTTTTACGCAATCTCTGGAATATCATAATTTTCCTTTTTCTTTTCATTGAAAGGTGATTTCATTTGGATGCTTTCCTCAAGCTTCTTCATCTAGAAATGAATCTGGAAATTTTTACATGGTATACTATAGTATTTCCCTTTTTCTTTGGTTTCTGGTTTTGTTGGAATAATTTATACCTTGAAAATCATATTTTTATTGATAATTTGACCTTTTTGTTTTATTATTCCTGGTAGAACTAAAAAACGTAGTTAAAGATTAAGATGAATTGAAAGATATTAAAACAATACTTTCCATTTTTCAAATATCAAACAAAGCAAAGCTGGGCAGTAAATTTATATAAAACTTCATGCTGTTGTTGTTTTCTAAACCAGCTTGCTTATTTGTCTTTAATATACATGGTTCTCAGATTTGTTGGAGCCTAAGTTCCTGGAGCTGGTTATACAGTCAACACAAAAATGTTCTTCCAAATTTCAGGTTCATTTAATCGGTATAAATTGTTCTCATTAGGTTCATGTGTGGCAAGTGAAAACAGTACAATCTGGTTTCTTTTGTCTTTCATGCTCATTCCTGCTGCTGGAGCCACATCACAGGCCAAGACAAGGGACCAAATGTACTTCTGCTTATGCCTTTTACTCCACCCAATGTACCCCTGAATCATTTTTAAGCTGTGCAGAATCACTGGCACTCAGCCTTAAGGCACCTCATGAGGAGCAAGGGTGGTTTCTTGTTTTCTTTATTCCCCAAAATAAGTGCTTTCACTGCCAGTGAAAGAATTGGGCTCATCTGTGCCTGGTTGCTTGTTTCCAAATCATGGCTGCCTCCCACATGCCTGGCAAAAGCTTTCTTTGCCATCACATGGAAGGGTGGTTTGACAAACTGATTTGGCTGGAAAGTACTCTTTTCCTCACCATGCCCCCAGCCCACCCCACCACCACCTGCAGTGGTAGCAGTCAGCTGCTTCCCTTACCTAGTCCATTATACCTGGTCACACAGGCTGTTGGGCCAGGGGAGAGCAAGTGGCCTTGGAGCATCCTTCTCCCTGTAGCACAGCCAGCTGTGCCTGCTGCAGGAGCTGGCAAGGAACTGCACTCAAGGAGGAGAGATCAGTATCTCCAGGTGGCAGATCAATATCTTCATATGGTGGATCAAAGCACCTCGGCTCCTTTCTTCAGGGCATGAATTAAGCCCTTTGAAGTCAGAAGGTACGAGTCCATGTCTTTGCACCCAGAAAGCCTTCCAAGAAGCCCAGGGAGGAGAAAAGTGGTAGAGCCCACACAGAACAAGGAAAGCTTTAGGGCGACAGTGGTGGCATGTATCCATAGCACCCTGGGAAGTGTTCGGTGGGGCCGTTTTGACATCACTGTGGTACAGATGTTAAAGAAGGGATGCCAGGCTTGTTTGTAGAGATCAGGCACAACTGATTGCAGCATGGAAAGATTCCCTGTGCTCCCTTGCTTTGATAATAGCAGGAAACCTACAGAGAGATTATCCAGCTTGTACTTACTGAATATCCTGGGTCTTCTGCTTAGAGCAAATACATTGGTTTAGGATGTGATTTGATTTACTGTTTAGGTTTCTTATATGTGTCTTGAGATGTTGAAGGAAATCTCTGATAGCATTGGAATAGGGATACTTGACGGGCAACAAAGGGACCAAAGTGTGTGTAGCAGAGTTGTAGAGGTAAGGGTTCTTGGCTAGACATGAGAAGTAGGACACAGGGGTTGTGAGAATGTTTATGATTGGATTTATGGCTAATACAGTATCTAAATAACAACTTTATCATCTATTACAGTGAATTATAGTATCTAAAGAGTTATAATATAAGCAAGTTCAGCTGGAAATATACAGGTTTACAGTCTTTGGCCTTGCAGACTTCACAACTACAAAGCAGCTATGGAGATGCTTTAGGATTTTTTCTCCATATTTGGTTGAATCTTACTCACTTTTACTCAGATAGCCAAAAGGAAGTGTTCCATCTTTGGACTGGATGGACCCTGCAGGCACTGCTGGCAGGGAGGAGGCATCCACCCAGAAGCTGCCTGCAACCTTGGGAAGCCAGTTTGCACAGTAGTCCCAGTGTCCAGCAGCATTTAATAGCCTTTTACCAGCTGATGTGCTCCAAAGTAAATGCAAACCTCTCAGCTTCCCCATCTCTGGAATGCATCAGTTGTGCAATCATACAGACAGTTCCTCCTGCACTACCCACGTGGTGTTCCTGTCTTAGGAAGAACCACATTGAACATCAGGGAAGGAGAAAAAAATATGGGAGGGACAGGGAGGATGGGGGGGAGCAGAGCGGTCTGATGTGTGCATGCAAAGTCCCGGCTATCTTCAGGTGCTGTCACACTGATCAAAGTCAACCTAAGTGAGGTTCCTGGGACTCTGACAGAGCAAAACTGTGTCAAATGGTTGTATCAAAACACATTGTTGGTCCTGTAAGTGTGAAGAAGGGCTTTTGAGCTGTGGATTGTAACTGCACTGTTAATTCTATGTTTTCGTTGCCCAAGAGCAGCAGTACATACCCCAACATCCCTTGTGGAGCTGATCCCGACCAGATGTGGTGCAGCAGAGGGAACATTGCTGTTGTGGGGAGTATAATCTGTCATGTTTCAATTGCCATTTTTTTTTCTGCTGTACCATCATCTGCATGCTTTCACCAGTACAAAGTGTATGAAGATAATGTCTGGACATCTCTTTTTCTTCAAGTCCTGAAGCAGTTAAGTCTCTTGGCTGCCTGGTGAGAAGAGGAACGGAGAGTCATATTGTAAAATACAGATGGAATTTTCTGTGTCACCAGTGAGGCCTCTGTCTCCATGTCAGTCCCTCTTGTTTATTGTACTACTCTTCCACCTCAGGGAAGAAGGGTGAGCCTAATGTTAAAGCTTAGAAGACCATTTCTGGATATAACTGCTTGGACATCTTTTTACTTTTTAAAACTAAGCTGTATTTCAACTTCCCATTGTTTTGTGAAAGATTAATTTGTTAAAGAGATCTCTGTCATTGCCTGGACACTGTCCGATGTGATCCATATTTTTTTCTTACCTTTTCAAAAGAAACAGCTGAGAGCATCTGGAGAAAGAATGATCTTCATGTTTTCTAAGTTACCAATATTTTTTCCTATTTTGAAATTAAAACAGGTAGTAGTAGTAGTAGTAGTAGTAGTAGTAGTAGTAGTAGTAGTAGTAGTAACGTGTATTTTTATTGTCTTAGGCCTGTCCCTACCTGTGCTAGGCCCACATGCAGAAGCTAATCATATTATAATGTATACTATACTAATACTATATCATGTGCAGATATAGCGGAAATTATTTGCACTTTATTTCTGGGGTTACCATCAGAATGTGATGGCTGATGTCATTCAGTATGATGTTGTCTTGGTCACTGAAATAAACAAGGTGACAGAAACCCAGAAGTTTGCTATAAACTCAGAACTTTGCAGATTTTGATGCTGACTTGAGCTTTGAACATTCCCTCTGCAGTTCACATATTCCCTCTGGGGACTAACTTTACATGTGATGCAGTGAAAAATTGGTGGAAGCAATCAAGATAGCCTCTCTAGGCATAATTATTTTTTCCAAAGTCTAACTGCATTCCCTGTTTTAACATTACTTTTAGCACAGCTATAAAAGGAAGGTGATGAAAGTCACAGGAGAGCCCCTGCTCAGAGACTTCCAACTCAGCTTTGAAGGCCATGGGAGAAAACCTGTAACACTTGCCTGGCTATACTCAGCTGGATTGCAAGCTGAAGAAGAATTTGTCTGTAGAGATGGAAATAAGCTTCCAAGCTTCAAGTGCTGACCTCAGCTTTCCTGAGTTTAATCCAGCTGTGACCAGCATTAAACAGTAATGAACATCTGCCAAGGAAGGGCTTTTTAATGGAAATAGTGTTCTTTTGGTAGAGTCTTCACTGCAGTGTTTTAGAAAACAAATCCATGGTTTTCACAGTTTGCAAAGTTCAAGTATAATGTTTGATGCAAACCTGTCTGACTGTTCAGGATCATTCTGGCCTCAAAATCAATGATGGAGAGCAAACATTATGGGCTTTTATTGACGAGTTCACTTCTTAGACATGCCAGTAAGTGCAAGTAGGTCTGAAATGTTGCAACATGTTAAACAGACTGTATGTTTACTTTTGCCATCTAATCCTTTTCCTCTGTTTTGAGCTTTTTCAGATCTAACATTTTGGTGTAACTTTTGCCTTTCTGTTGAGTTTCTTGAATGTCAACTTTCCACAGAAATATTTTGCTCTTTCTTTCCATGTGTTTTCATTAAAAAAATAATTTTGTAGCTAGCCAGAATAGCAAAGATCAAATATTCTGAAAGAACCAGTGCTTGTTTAAAATTAGGGGGGTTTTGTCAGTTACTCAGAGCTTGTGAATGAGCCTAGGCTGGTTCTTGAGGCAGATGCCAATTTGTGCAGTCCCTTCTGACTTTTTGGAAAACTAGAATAAATATCCACCTACGGGTGTAATACAGACTAATTGGTGTCACTTATTTCAGTTGAATAGCAGCATTTGTGCATTGGCTTTTTGTTCTCAGGCAGGCGTACATCACTGATACTTTAGCTTCTTATCTGCTTATGTAGAATTATTTAGTCAATATCCTGCTGTGGCTTCTGGTCTCTACTGCAACCCCTCAAGCAGCACTCAGCCAGGTGCTTGTTCCACCAAGTAAGGGAGGAGGGATCACTCTCCTCCCTCACAGTCAATTTGTTTGAGGCTGCCTCTCACTGTCCAGAGTTGGAAACAGCTTTGAAACTCCTATCCGTGAGATCAGCTTGGCACCAATTAGCCATTCCTCGCTGTCTTGGTAGTGTCCCCTCACCCTGCTTGGCTGCTCTGTGTGGTGCAGGATGGCAGTAACCCCTCCCAGAGCCGTGCTGAGAGAGGGCAGCTCTCTGCCTGTGCGGGCAATCAAACAGCCTTTTTGTGTGGGGGTGAGCAGCTCCAGCATCTCGTCAGGCAAAAGCAAACAGCTCTTTGAAATAGAAAGAATCACGAAAATTAGGTCCATTTTTAGCTTCTGTTTAAGCTTCTTTCTATAACATGTATTTAAAAAGCTGATTCCAGGTATAGGTGTTGTAGGATTTATAGTTCGGTACTTGGGTTCTTGTCTTCTTTCTGCATGCTTTCTTCTTCTTTTTTTTTTTTTCTTCTGTCCTTTTTATCTACTTTTTGTGTGCTGCTTTTAGCTCAACATTATAATATCTGCAGTAACTGAAAATACAGGAATATTTAAATGTTGTATGATGGGTTCAGCAGTGTAAGTCTCTGCAACTGTCTCTTGACAAACTCTGTTGAAACGTGCCATATAATGTATAATCCATCTCACCTTTCCAAACTTGCACCGGCTTTGCAGAACCATCAAGATTTAGCAATTATTTAAATAAACTGAGACAGTATGATTTGCTCTATAATCAAGAATTGTACCTAAGTAAATGGTAACATTTCACAAGGTCACTCTTGTTGCTATAGCCGAAGCAGCTGTCGGTACAGCAAAAATATGGGAATAATTACAAAGACTTTCTGATCCCAATTTGAATTGCATATAAGAAATGTAGTCAACTTTGGGATATAATTATTCATCAGTCACAAATATTCATTTTTCCCTCTTCAGATACTACTTTACCACTGAAATCTGATCAAACATACAGTTCATCTTTTAGCTCAACAGATTTTAATTATGTACTTTATTGAAAATGAATCAAAGCTGGTTAGTTTTCCTTTCATTTTCCTTCACATATCAACATTGCACATTATTTGCTTTAAAATAGGTTTTTGCATTTCCTTTTTGGCCTGATGTTTCTGATTCTAGTCTTATAATTTAGTGTCTGTTTTCTTAAACTATATCAGTATACTCTTAGACATTTCTAAAGTTGAAAACTTAAGAAGAATACTATCCAGAACATATCAAATTTAGAAGACCTACAAGACACCATATTGCATTGGTAAAAAAAAAAAAAAAAAAAAATGTATTTCACGAACAATTTCTTTATATTACTGTTGAGAGTGTCTCAGGCTTCTGTGAACAGTTAAAAAAAAAGTACAGTTGATATTTGTCCATAGGCATTGGGAGCTAACAGTTTGTACCATGGGAAGATCCACCCTTAGTACGATGCTGAAAACCTGGATCTCAAAAATGCAGGAAAATTGAAAGATCCTTCAGAAATGCTCTGTAAAGAACAAACATATGCTTATTGATGATTACTAAAATTCTACACCTTGAAAATTTGGAAAATATTTCTGTCAATGTCTTCCTGTTGAAAAAGAAGTTATAATGTTCTTCTTTGTGGTTCACGGTATTTGGGCCTGCCAGGATTAGTGCAAAAGACCTGTGACTGAGCAGTAACATGGGAACCTCTATAAAACTTACTTGAAGACGTGTTCTGAGGCAATGTCTTAGAAAAAATATAAATATTCTGAGCAAAACTGGTAAACCACATGGGATGTGAAACAAGACTGCTAACATTAATTGTAGTAGGAAATTAAAGAACAACTTTCAACCCAAAACTAAACTGGATTTTGTTTTTGTCCTTTAGACTTGTGCAACTCCATTTTACCTGCTGATCTTGATTCATACAGTAGTACAACCAGAGAGGAGTTTTTCACTGACACAGAACAATTTCCTGAAGTAAAACTTCATATCATCACTCAGGGAGGGTCTCACATGACTCATCCTCACAGTGTTTTGTATTCACTGTTTTCAAGACAATTCTGATCCTCTTGAACTCATCATGTTTTTCTGCTGACCTGTAGAGGGAGTGAATTAATCACTTAATCTCACGTTGCTCCGTGTGCCAAAAATGTAGTTTTGGTGTCATTATTTAATGTATAATTACAGCTTGCAGTTGTTGATGAGGAGATGGTGTGATTATAACATTATTGTCTAGACCTGTCTGAGGAGCAGACTTACTGTGCAGGGGTGTAGATGGAATCATTACAGTTCTGAGACTGTAGTCAGGATGCACACTAAATGCACACAAGTGGTCTGTGACTAGATCAGTTTGCTCTTACTAAGGCACTGGAGCAAAATCACAACTTTTGGCTTTAGTGGTATGTTTGTTGACATTTACAAAATACCAGGGGATACTGAGAGAAAACTCAGGAGAGCAAGGAAAGTTGGGCAAGAAGTGAGGTGACGCGTGGTTAGTGTAGGAGACAAGATCTGCAGTACCTGCCTTCATGGTTTCCAAAATTGCAGGGTCTCTAAAGCAGGCAAGCTGTATCTCATGGTAATACCTAGCGTCAATGAATAGCACATATATCAGTGACCAACCACCTGCATTTAGAAAACTGATTGCAAATGGAGCTTTCTAACTGACTGGCACTTCGTGTGTCTTTAATGTGTATCTGACACTTTGAAGCAGCTTGTTGATGGCAGCATTTTCTGAGTAGTCATTCTGGATTTAGCAACTGTTCTTCTTTTGAACCATCTGAACTCAATTGAGGCTCACAAAGCAAACCTCTCTGCTCCTCCTGTTTCTCCCCTGCAAAAAGCAGTAATTTTGAGGAGATGATGTGTAATTGTTTAATGATAACTTGAATGAGGACAGCTGCAAAACTCTTCATGTCTTGTGTCTAAAATGTTCATAACCTCCTAACTTTAACTGCATATTGGAGAGTTCCTAGAGGAGAAGGAAGTGTGTTACTATAGTAAGTGTGTTACATTTCCTGACTGTGTTACTATAAGTGTGTTACTATAGTAAGTGTGTTACATTTCCTGACTGACCTCTATTTCTTTGATTGTTTTAAAGGCTCATTAGATTTTCTTATTGATAGTGCCTATTAATCTTCTGTGAATCTAAATAAAGCATGAAAACTGTATTTCTTCTGCATGAATGGCACTAAGGGGAATGAACCCCTCCTTGGCATAGTATTGTTAAAAGTCTTTTATCAGAAATGAAGTCTTCTTAGGCATGCTAAAGACTACAGTAATTCAAGAATGGTCTTAAGTTAACTTGAATGTTTGGGCTTGATTTTTTCCTGTCAGGAGATGTCTGTATTTTCAAATTTAAAAAATCACATCTTCCCTCTAAACACGTCCTGTGTTGAAAAGACTAGTTTATGAAATGTCATTGGAAGAAGATGGGAAACAAGCCAGATGGGAAAGGCTCATTCTTTAATAGCCATCAAACTTCAAGAATATCTCAGGAGCCTTTATTTCAAGTACTGTAAAGCGCTTCAAGTATTCTGTCTGTGAGCCTTCTCTGTGTAAGCTCTGAAGCTCAGGGCTGACAGCACTGGATTCTTAGAAAGACAAAACAGGTGTCAGAGAAAGTCAAGTTCAGCAGAGGATACGTAATGTAAATAAATCACTTCTGGCAGTCTGTCAAATAAAAATAATATTTCCTCTATAAATCTGTCCACTGTGATTTTGAATATGACTGTTTTGTCCAAATCTCCTCGCAGTAGTAACATATGGATTAGTCTGGAGGCTTACTTCTGGCCCCCCAGTGCCACAGAGATCATCAGAAGATCTTTTAAGTTCACAGCCAGATGGCAGAAATAAAAGGTGAAGGAAAATATGTATTATTCCCTTAAGCCCAACTCACTTCTGAGTCATGAGTGTCCCCTGTTTGTATGTTCTCTGGTGTTTTGTTCATCCTAGTGCTGTATTGCCAATACTTCTGAGGGTGGGGGTGTTTTTCCATTGTTGCCTTAATTCCATCAGTCTAATATCATTGACATGATCTCTTCTCTTGTTTGGTGTTTACATCATCCTGAATTTCAGATAAAGTCAAGATGCATCTAGCTCAGCAACTTTCCCATTTTGGGAAGAACTTCAGATACTCCCTGTTTGTAATTTATAACTTTGTCACATACATTTCCTTTCATGTGCAGGAATCCAGCTGGGATCCAAAACACATATGTCAAGTCATGGCTGTGAGAACTGCTTGGTACTCTGATTTGTTGGTTGAAGTTTTTGCAAATAAAACTTGTTTGTAAATTAGCACGACTTTTACATGATCTATCATAGTATTGGCTTCATTTCTGACCATTAGAAGTGGAGATTATTGCTTTATAAGTACTATTCAAAGGACAATCCTAGTAGGACTACTAGAACTTTGCTTAAGAGGAGACAGAACTGTTGTCACAGTGACCTTCCTTTTGAAACCTACTAAAAAGAATGTTTTTACAAAAGCACTGCAAAACTGCAAAGACATGTTCTTGTTAAGTTTGAGGATAAAAGGAGGAGAAAACAATACTTTTATTCTTCTCGGGTTTGGTTTTTAAATTTCACGTTGAAGTTGGAAACTCACAGTTCATGATTCACTGCAATAATAAAGCTCTGAATGAGTAAACATCCTGGCTATAGTAATAAAACAGACACTTGAAAAAGCACAGGAGAAATCTGGCATGACAGAATATTCTGAAATACTGAATTTAGTTTTCTTTGGGATCCAAAAGGGAGTGTTATGGTCGAAAGGTGCAAAAAGAGTGAAAATACCATATAAGTCCCTGTATACTTCACAGCCTGTCTAAACATGAAATTGGGTGGTTGTCATGACGAAGAATTGTGAAGAATCACTAGGACTTGCAGTCTTCAAAAAGTTTTCAATCATCGCTGCCACAGGAATCCTTGGACTGCTTTGAGGATTCAATTTCTGTTGGGTACCTGTGGCCTTGCTTGCCCCGGATGGTTTTGTAGTGGCACTTCTCAGGGAATGGTTCAGTAAAATCCTGTGGAGTTTCACTCCAGATGAAGGTAACAAATGACCCTCCTAATAACAGCCTCTGTATTGTTTTTATCTCCATATTTTTAAATTGCCCTATGGTGATTCTAACAGGGAACTTCTCTCTGGACTGAAGAACAAATTGTTGCTGCCTTTTCAGAATGCCCTTCAAAGATATTCAGATAGTTGTTCTGTAGTTAGCACTGGAATCTTCACTTCACTTGACTAGAAACCAAATTTTACTACTTCAAGTGGAGATTGTTGAAAATCTCTGTAGAGTACAAAGTAGGATTTTTCTGTCATATATAAAGAGATACTGCACATATAGCAGTCAGCTGTTGTTTTGAAGAACGGTTAAAATCTGCAGAAGTCAGAAATAACTTGAAAGTTTAACAGTGGAATGTACAAGAATTT
The DNA here is from genome assembly GCA_013400495.1 of Nicator chloris. Lineage (NCBI taxonomy): Eukaryota > Metazoa > Chordata > Aves > Passeriformes > Pycnonotidae > Nicator > Nicator chloris. The sequence continues at coordinate 22,501 of WAAE01015156.1, forward strand.
AGAGATGACTCTGGTCTCCCGAAAGCAGTGTGAATTAAAAGGACTGAATTTACAAGGCCAGATTGAGGGCCAGTATGTCTGAGTTACTTCATTCAAATGTAACAAGGATGAGGACGGGAAATAAACAACAAGAAACATCAGGACACATTTCTGTATAACCAGCACTTTTGATGATGTTTTGGATGATGTTTTGGAGATAGTCTCATTGTCATCTTACCCACAGAGTTTGGGATATAATATCACTGTCAATGCACAGCTGCATGTTGGCTGTGAATGAAACCTGGCAAACTCACGGCCCTGCCTTCATAGTGCACTGATTATATTAGACCTGATGTTTGACACTTAGATTTGTGAGGAAGACCTCAGTCTTTCTGTTGTGCTGTCATTATTCTGCAGTTGTCCATAAACACGTTTGCTGCATCAGTGCTTGCTTGTCTCTTTTCACACTGCCCTTGCAGCCACCTGCTTTCTCCTCCAGTCTGTTACCTTAGTATCTCTGCTGGGTGACCCCAGGTACATGCTGTTTCTGCTCTACACTATCAGGGTATGCATGTGCCAGATCCAGAAGTTGTTGTCTTCACTGTTTGAACTGAATAACAGTGACTGCAGGCGTACATCAGCTCACGTTCCATTTGCAGTTTGTCAGTATTATTCTTACTCTGCCTTACCTCAAGTCTTTTCCTGCCCTTCCCTGCCTTCCTGTCATAACCACTTATGCCTTCTTGTCCTTTTCTTTCTGAACATCATTTTCTCATTCTTCTTTGCACCTGTGTCTTTGTCCTCCTTTTTTCCCCTGTTTTGGCTCCATTTGTCTACTCCCACTGCAGGTTAGCTGTGCTGTAGCTTTTCCTTTGTTAGAACACTCTCTGTATTGTTCTCAGGCTGGCACTTGTGCTGTTTACTTTCCACTGCACAGACATTTGCTGCTGCCAGGATTTGCAAGGTGTGCCCCACAGTACCAGGGGTGCCATGCCCCAGCCACCTCCACTAGGCTCTGGGGCTCAAGGCTTGGTCCCCCTTTATCCCCTGGTCAGACCAGGACCTGGCTACCCTTACCCAATGCCAGTAGCCACTGCAGGGCAGTCAAAGTGCAGTCCCATCCACACAGGAAGGGAGCTAACGTTAAAACAAGGGAAGTAAGTTGCAACATTTAGGCAGGAGCATTAAGATGTGCCCTAGAGTGACTTTTCATTTTGTCAAGTTGCAGTTCTTAAACTTGGGTTCACACCTGAGAGTCTTTCTCCCCATGTCCTCCGAGTACTTTCCTCTTAGAATTTGGGAAGGTGTTGGAGCCTGGATTGGGAATGCCAAGTTGAACTTTAGCTTCTGTTTCTGGAAAGCTTTTCTTTCTGGTGCTGGTTCTGAGCACCAATCTCTGATAGTTTTGGAGGGGCCACATCTCAGCAAGGATAACCCCTCATCGCTGCATGGTGAGGAGCAATGCATTTGATTTTAGACAGCTGTTAACTCTGAACTGGCCTTCAGACTAGAAATTGCCAGTATATATGCAGAAAGAAGGATATTGAAAATTTTTATCAGTACTGAAAAATTTGTTTGCACTGAGAAGGGCATGGAAGACCTTGTGCGGTATTTTCTAATTGCACATTCTGTTTGCCCACGGGACCTCATTTGTACTTCCATATTTCCTCACATGCCCTAGCACATAATGCTAGTCAACACTGAACATCTCCAGCAATGGCTATAACAGATAAAAGCATTACACATTATTATTTTTGTCCATAATTTCTTGAAAAGGTAATTTCAATTTAAATTACAATTATGAAAGCAATTAAGGGAGAAGTGGAAATAAGTTTGTTACATTAACTGCCTGTCATTTACGAATACCATGACCTTTGGGTTTGCTTGTCTTTATTTGTTGTTTATGAAGGCAGGCCAGTAGTTATGGCTTACCTGCAACAGAAATCACTTGATTCCACCACTGCACATGGGAGGGCACGATTTGGAAAGCACATACCTAGTAGCATGGAACATGCCACGTGTGCACCTCCTCTCTCCTCCCTGTACTGACTCATGGGCAACGGTACCGAGTATGCTGCATAATTGTCTTGTTTTCACTCAATCCTGAGCTTTATTTACTTAGTTTGTGTGTACTACCCTTATGGATCACGTGCATGAGCCACATTGATTTCTGTTCTGTGGATGCTTAATAGCATGGAAAGTGTGGGAAACCAGCACAGATGTTGGACTTCTATGCTATGGAATAAGCTCAGCTTCTCCAGGCTTTTATGCTTTTAACTACATCAGTCCCACTTGACTAAAGATGGAAGAAGTTTTCTTCTGAAAGAACAGCCAGAATAGTTATATGTTTTGCAGGGATGCCTACATAATGTATTCTGAGGTAGCAGTCACCAAATTAATCTTCAATGCAGAGGTCAACATCCCACTTTCATGCTTCTAAGCAAAACACCTGAATTTATCATGAACTATTAAAATATTTAGACTTACTCTATGGGCATAATATTCTCTTACACAGCATTTCCATTCTGTTTTCACTGTGATACAGCATATCAGAGTTATTAAGGTTTGCTTTGTTTCTGTCAAGTATTTTGTACAAAGAGATCTGATTTATTACTGATATGAAAGAAATATTATTATTTTCCACAAAAAATTATTCCAGAACTTGTTGGTCCTTTATAGGTAGGTTTTACTTAGGGCAGAAACTGGGTCAGACTAGCAAGCAGCCTGATGAAGAAGTGACCTGGTTGTTGTCTCCCTGTACTGCATCTCCTGCTCTATGTATAGGATGTCTGACAGTTTATTAGTACTAGATTGTACCTATTTAACATATCATCCACTGACACCAAATGTGGTTCATTTTTCTGCCCAATTTAAACAAATTAGAATTTGCTGGTAGCATAGAAATCAATTATTAAATAACCCAACCTTTGATGAGCTTGGTGGATTCAGGAGCAGGACCTAATTGACAGAGCATTTACTGGCAATGTACAAATTTGAGCTACAGGAAATAGCACTCCAACTCTTCATAGCTGTTTTCAGTGTTAAATGTAATGAATTCCCTTCTTTGTATTGCCATTGCCACCTTTCTCCATTGCACTCCAGCAGTGACACATTGTATGTGCTTTGACAGTAGATTATATGAAGAGAGGTGCTGTTGCGTAAGGTTTCATCTATCACTGATTTGCATATTGGGACACGTTATTCTTCTGTGAGTTTAACTTTGCTGTAGGTTTGACTGGTACAGGAAGTTCTGATAACGGATAATACCACATGAACCTTCTAAAATTCACAACCAGAAACACCTCCTTTTGTTCAGCAGAAGTGCAGCCCCTTTTATCATTTTCTGTTTAGTTAGCTTGATTTTTATCAATCAGTCATATGCTCATTATTATTTCACCTACCATAGTCCCATACTAATAAATGGGACATTCCTGCACAATTTGTGTACTCCTCCTCTGTTCTCCCTGCAGAAGTACTAGAAGTCTGGTGGCAGTAGGACTTTCTCCAAGATGATGATAAACTGCTTTGTTACACCCCAGTTACACATTTCAGTTCTTTACTCTTCCACACTTCAAACTCCTTTTAAAGTTATATTTTATTAGAGGGACTTTTAAGGAAGGGATGGGAAGGGGGAAGAAAAAAGAAAAAAAAGGAAATTCAATAATACAATCCCTAAAAGAATTAGCGTGCTGACACTTTTTTCCTTACTTTTCCTGTTGAAATGGTGTATTTGGTCAAGCCATTATCTTGAGTAAAATGAGTGGTTTTATTAATGACAGTTTGACTGGAACTTACTGGATTAGATAGGAAATGAGCAAGAGTGCATCCATGCTTTGTTTTGCTCCTCTAGTCTGTTTAAAATCTTGGTTTGACAGCCTTTACTTTCAATACCCTGCTGCCTTTATGCCTAAATGTGTTCAGCTGAGCTGTTGCTTACAGTTATCATTTTCTGGGACAGTTTGTTCAGATGGAGCTCACACAGGGTCCTGCACAATGCTGATAATTGACTTGTGTAGGAAACAAGGAATTAATTAGCTCTACTCCAAGAATGCCAAGCCTTACACAAATCAATATGTTAAAGTTTTCTTCAGTCAGTCACAAAATCTGCAGTTTTGAAGGTGGGAAACTTGACACAGAAACTAGAAATGTTTATCATAAGATTTCTTTCAAATATTCATAAAATAAAAAATATATGTATTCATGTAAACTGGTTAACCAGGAATACTGAATCCCAAACAAAAATATTCCTTATTCAAAAACTGTTGTGTCTGTTGAAGGAACATCTGTGAGAGAAAGAATTAATAGTCCTGTAATGATGAAGTGGAAAAGAGAGACTTGGGGATACACTCCTCTGAAATTAGCATGTAAGAGATCAAGTCTTAATCTGTATTCTGCATTGCTAATCCTCTCTATTGTAAATGATGCCATTCTGGTTGTGTTACAATCTGTTTTCCTAAAAGAGTTTGTACATCTGAAAGTGTGCATAAAGCTGGTAAATTCCAGAGAATTGATTATTAACACATTGTAGAGCCTATATCTAAGATCCTGCTGGACCTCTCAAAATCTAAGTGAAATTTGATTCGGTTCAGTTCATTTCATTATGTTAAAAAGTGACAGTGTGACTTTATTTGTCCCTACAGATGAGAACTGGGTCTGCATGGTCTTTAAATACTGTATGTTCTAGCTATAAATACATCAACAGAAATATTCTAATTTAGGAGAGTTTTCCAGTGTATAATTTTCTCAAATTCTTAATGTGTTGCAGTAAAAATAACTATATTTGCATGTAGCTGAAGATAGAAACAGGAAAAGCCATAGCATGTACTTCCTTGCACACTATCTGTTTATAGAAGAAGGGAGAGACATGTGTCTTCTTGATTATAGGTATTATGCAATTGAGGAAATTTTATTCATGTCTCTGAAGTAAAGGCAGAAAATTTAATTCATTTTTCTTGTTCTATTTTTAAACAGTTATTTTTCTTCATTTTGCCTTTATATAATAATTTGATCTTCAATTAAATAAGAAAATTCAAATTTGAAAGCTGGAACACTCACACTTTTAAAAAGTTATAAATATAATACTGTTCTTTTATCCTATTTTATTTTGGATTTATGTTACAACGATTTGCAGTTTCGTGATCATGTGCTGTTTCTAGCAAAGACATCTATTACATGAACATTTTTTGACAAATTATGTAAAACTGTGTAAAAGCTCAAATCAAAGTCAATCACAGAAGCATTTTGGAGTTTTGCCAAGCTGTCAAACACTGAGTAATATACCAAAAAAATCAGACATAGAAGTAAAAAATGTTCTGTTTAAATATTTTCT
>WAAE01015157.1:0-18881 GCA_013400495.1 Nicator chloris
TTTTTTTCCTGTAGTCTACACAAGGCAGAATACAAATTTGCACTTGCCTTTTAAGATCCTTCAATCACTTTTGAACATATTCTGACAGATTTCTGTGCCAGATGGATGTGGATCAAGAATGTATAAACATATGACAGGAATGGTAACCAATATGCTCCTAGAAGTGTATAATGATTCATTTCAAAATATATATCCCAGGGTTATTAATAGTCTCTCTTTGTAAGTTTCATATTTTTGAAAGGTTGAGATTTAGAATAGCATAGTTTATGTAAGTTTTCACCAGTGAAGACAGCAGAGCCTAACTGATAAGTGCCCAGAATGATTTAGCCCAGCAGAGCCTAACTGATGAGTGCCCAGAATGATTGCAATGCTTAGTTACAGGCTTTTAGGCAGGAAAAGGCAATGAAATCATCCTTCATCAGCACATGTTCTGTCATCCTCAAGCAACTGACATGCTTTATTTCATCCACCCTGTTTCACTGTCAACCAGTGACGTCAATAAACAACTAGAAATAAAGGGCTTTGGTTTGCTTTAATTTACATGTGTGCAAATAATGACGTATTTAATGTCAGTCAATGAATACACTGGTGAGATTAACAATAAATGAAACCATGAGACTGCGCCCTCATACTGCTATTGGAATCCTTCCAATAAAATATAAGACAGTGAGGTAAAGATCTTTTATCAAGTCTTTCTCTCAGCACTCGTGAGACCCTCTTTAGTGATTTTCCCTCTGTAGTTAGTACACATATTGGTTCTACAACTCCTTACTTCTGGAAAAAAAAGAACAACAACCCAAAAAAACCCCCCAACAAAACAACAAACAACAAGAAACGAACAGGATAAGAGGGAGATTGGTGTCAGTATGTTTTGGAAGCCAGTTTTACACCCTCCATCTCCCTGGCTTCTTTGTGATGACTCACCAAGCAGCAAGTGCCAGATTTTTAAAAGGCATTTAGTACCTATGGACAATAATGTCATTAAGGACAAGGAGTCACAAAAACATTCTCCTCCAGTGCACTAGTTCATGATAGACGTGGCTTCTCAAAACTTAGGCTGCTTAAGGCCAGATTACCCAAATGAGCTCTTTGAGATGTAGCTATGCACTACACTTAATATTTGTCTTTCAATGTCCTCTGACATTGTAATGACTTATAATTAATTGTTTTTTAAGTAAATAACTACATTTATTTCTCAGAAATCATGACTTAAAAGTGAAAAATCAGTATGACAACACATCTTGACATTTCCTTTTGTCACTTCACTCCCTATTCAGGAAATTTATCAACAAACCAACTCAACTGGTCACTATCTAATTTACCTTCATCAGAAAATGGGAAAAGTACATGCGTCTTCCTCGTATAAGTTTTGTCTCCTAAGTTCTCCTCTACTTGTCCATCCAAGCACTGGGAATTTCTTTCTTTATTTTACTTTGCTAACAGCCTGTTTTTTAGATTTAGTACTTACAGCTAGTCCTGGGAAAACGAGCCATTTTAATTTGAGCGAATGCTCAAAATAAAAGTAATTTTCATTTTGCCATTTTATTTCCTCATGGTTTTTCACTTATTGGGCTCCTACTAGCGAATGGTAACTGCCACTGTTCAGTACCAAGCAGATAAAATGGAGGATATATGACAAAAATTCAAAACAGAATAGCTAAATTGTACCTCTGGAGTTTCAGCAGTATTTTGGCATCCAAACACCCATGTTTTCAACTTTAATGGCTCTATTGCTGGGGCTACTCATGCCCTAAGTGTTGGAGAGCTACAAATGTTGACAGGCCCACACTACTCTCTGCTGCTGGATAGAATATTTGCAGATGGATATCTGATTAGCATACCCAAGCCCTCTTTAGTCTAAAGAGTTCAGTACTGGCAGCCCTGAAGCAGGGTAAGCATTTTAGACATCCAGGGAGATTAATGAGCTTTTGAAGAACAGGTGAAAATTCATGCTGCTGTAGTTTCACTAAATTTGAACAAAGCAATCAACACCTTCTAGATATGGCACTGATTAATTCAACACATCAATATCTGCAACTGGAACTAAAAGCTTCCTAATGATGCTGGTGAAAAAGCAAGAGGGATTAAAAATAAAATCTGATACACTCTTATTTATTCCATTTTCCATCCTCAAAAACATCACTTCTCTCTGAAGTGCTAATGTGGTAAATCGGCGTTTACCTACACATTTCACCACTTGCATGCAAAACAGTGTAATTAGTCTGCTGAACTGCTCTGTCACTGTACTGTCTCAGAAGTAAAATGAGCTGTGAAGAGCTGGAGAGCTAAATCTTTACTCTGCTGAACCACAGTACCCCAGAGATAGGTAGGTTTCCTCACAGCACTGTACATTTTTAACAGCAAATTTACATACTATGTTTTTTCTACAGTTTTGATGTAATTGCAAACTTGATCTTTTGATGTTTCTTGGCTCCTACTATTTTTTTCTTTTTCTTTTTTTTTTTTTTTTTTTTTAAAAAAGGACATATCAGGCTGTGATTTTGCAAGATTTTTTGACACAAATTGCTACTTTGAAAAAGCAAGTAGCTCAGGGATATCATTTAGAGGAATGGAACATATCTAAGCCAAATATGGTTCTGGGGCATCACATTTAATGGCACCCTTCTGTCTCTGGGTATTAATAATGTTTATGGGGAAACCATCTTCGGCTGTTGTAACCATCTAGCTATAAAAATGGTGTAGAAACACAAGGATATTTTGGTTTGTTCCTTACTTCCTACCAAGTGACTATGAATGCAATTACCATTTTACAGTTTTCATTTCAAACTACAATGTAAAAATAAGGGTAAATATCTGAAGTTTCTTTTCATTATTATGACAGAAACAGCAAGTTTTTGAGTGTACTGAGTTACGTTTCACCCAAAGGTAATTAAATGTTACATAATTTTTTTCTAATTTGACAAGTTTACAATATCCTGTATGTGTTACAGATGTTCCTTTTGAATTCGTAAGTTAAATCTTAAGAGTTTAGGTATTTATACTAATAGCTCACATGCCTTGAGAAAGCAGGATAATTTATTAATGCAATTTCTGCTACATTAAGCAGGATTTGCATGCACAGGGAAGTGTTATTTAACCTAACAGAAAGGATGTAGTTCTTGAAAACTCTGTGTGGAGAAATGTAACTATTTTCAAATAGAATTTGGCAAAAGATGATCATTATTTGATAATTCAACCTGTGAAAAAGATATTTGAGGTCATGTAATTTTTCCATGTCATGAAATTTACCACTACTTATCAAGCTTTAGTTTGACAATGTGTGATGTTGCATGTGTTCTAGGCAAAAAACGTATTCCACAGCTTAATATTACCAGTCTTCACTTTTTTACAACCATGACAGAAATGAATAAAAGGTATTAAAACAACAAATCTCACTAGTAGTATAGGATAGAATGGCTAGAGGGTCATCTTGTACCTCTTTTCCTGAGATGCCCGCATTAATGTTCATTCTAACTCATGCTGGGAAATAGAAAACTGGGCCAGTAAGAAGGACTGTAGACATAAACATAACTTGGTTTTTTTAAATAATTTTTTTTTACTTACTGACTGTAAGCTAAGGGTGGTCTTAAAACTGGAGAAGTTTCTCAGAGAAAATATTAGCCTGTAATCCTTTTTAATCTTTCATTTATGTAAGCAGTCCTTCAAAGTCAGAAGCCTAGACCTCAAGCCCCATATAGCTATCTCTGTATAACAGAAAAAAAAGTTATAGAAAAATCTTTTTCAATTTCTGTAAAAGGAGACATTGAATTTCAATGTATGTGTACAATTTTCTGTATATCTTTAATATCTAGAACCATATAATTTACACATTGTGTCCAATTGTGTTAGTGCCATATAAAGGCCAAAGCATATTATTTTCTGAAGCTATATTAAAACAAACTAAATCTAATATTTAAACTATGTTAAACTAAATATGTTAATACTTACAGACCATGAATGACTACACTGAAATGCATTCAAAAACTGTCTCAATTAGCATAGAGAAAATGGGCTCTCTCATGACTCAGCAAAATCAACATTTGCTGACTTGACACATCTACAGGTGTAACACTGATAGTACAGGACACAGAATTAAAACCATAAATATATTTTCTTGTACATCAGCCCGCCAACTCATGCAACAGTAATGTAGACAGTAACATACCAGAATCTGCAACACTTCTGTCCATGCTGGAGACCCAAAACCAAGGGATGAAGCAGAACTCTATTGTAACTCTATTTTCAAGCAGGCCTAAAAAACAGGCTCTGATTTATATCAGGAGACCATCTGGTAATAACCATCCTTTCATTACATAAGAATTGGGGTATTTTTTCAATTTTTTTTCTATCTGCTTAATTATCTTCCTGCAGACAAAAAATGCAAATACCGAAGTATTAGTTCCAAACAAACAACAGAGAAAACGTTATATATGGATATTTTCTGCTTAATTTTTAGAGCACTTAAATTTCCACCAAATTCCACATCATAATGATCATTTGTCCAACTATAATTTCATAAGTATTATACTATTATTAAAATAATTCAAAATTACCTATATTATTGAATGGAGAACCTCCATGTAGCCTATACGAGCTTTTTGCTCTTTTGGTTGTGCCAGCAGTATTACCAGTGGTCTTCAGCACGCAGCCCATATGTTCTTCCTCCATTGTGCATGGTTATTTTTCAAGTGGGTTCTCAAAGCAGATGTTCAAATATTCTGTAACGTTCCCACAGAGATTTCAGGTTGAATTGCTGCCCTCCATTTGATCCCGCAAAGTGAAAACCCTGCTTCACAGATAACAGCTGAAAGATAAAGACATTTGGATGACCTCCTCTTCCCTCAATCAATACTTAATTTTTTTAAAAAAATGTTTCACTCTTTTTGAAACAGGAGAAAACAACAACAAATGAACAGTTAGACTGGCTGTTGTCACAGCAAGTTGCTGGAAAAGTGATAAATCTGTACTGTGGGGAAGAATTGAACATTACTTCTGTAATGAAATGGCTTGGAGTGGGAAAACAGTGATTTGTCATGATCAACAGTGGACTAGTACTAGGCAGTAGTCAAAAAAAGGAGTATAAATTCAAGGAATTACTATGAAAGAAAAATGGGGAAAAAAAAATTACACCACAGTAAAAAACATCCTTCTTGTACTCCTTGAATATCCATCTCTCCTATTCCCAAAAAGGACACAAAAGAACTGCAAAAAGCCAAGCAAAGATAAGTAACACTTTCCATATGAACAACTAATCAGCCCAGGATTGTTCAATTTGAGTAAGGAGGAGTTCAAAGCCTACAAAAACATAAATTGCATGGACATGGTGGAGAGCTGACTAGATTATTCACTGCCTCTGTCTGTCTACATGAGCACTGGGCATGATCAAGTGAAACTAAGAGATACAGGCTTGGAGCAAACAAAAGGCTGTGATTCATTGCACACTGCTACACTGAATTGTGTAACTCCTAGCCAGGAGACATCGTGGATACAGAGAGCTTTGTGGATTCAGAGGAAGAGTGTGCAAAGTGAACTTTTAAATGTTACTAAATAGGAACCATACCAACACTATGTACCTAAGTGATACAAAGCTCAGGAAATCCTGTTAGCTAAAACACAGTCAGAGAACAAGAGAATACCTTGAGGAAGTTTTATATCCCCTTGCACTGTTTTTTATTCTTCTTCAGGCATCAGTATATACGTGCCTTAGAGTCAGGATATCATGCTATGTAGACTCATAGTCTGAACCACTGAACTATTTTCATGTTCTGAAATTTTCCAAAAGACAAGGCTGAGGTTTGACAAAATTTATATTGGAAAAAATTCTCCCTTCAGGGTGGAATCAAAATCTTAACTGGATAGATAGAGAGAAAAACATCAAACAAAATAGAAAAGCATACATTCTAAGGTCTAGGGCAGCCAAGCTTAATCTCTGCCAGTCTGTCATTTGTAGTGTGACCAGCAACTTGAAAAACAGCTGTTCTCTGTATTTAAAGATTCATTTTGCCACAGAGAGCATCTCTAGAGCTCGGGAGATTCCTGTGACAGCTTTAACTAGCTAGACATTCAAGTCTGTTCTTTGTTGACCAGAATAGAGAAAACTGAACAATTAGAGGTAGAGATAAAGCAAGGCTGCTGCCAGTAGTGTGATGGTGAGATCATTCACACAGCAATGAGGAGAACACCCGCACACTTAGACGCTGACTTCACCTGCACTTTGGTGGGGTGTGAATAATGCAACAGCCAGCCAGACAAGCTTGTGTGATGCTGCATGTGAACTCTGATGCTACACTAAGACAGGAACGTTAGCAGAAGCTCAGCACTGCCCCACTGCTGGATTTAAACTGGTTCGTTTTAGAGCAGTCAGGAGGAAGTGGAAAACCTGTAAGGAGCAACTCTCTATTTTTTGCATTCTGGATGTATTTCCAGACAAGTGGCTGTTTACAGACCTACTTATCTCCTAGTGTGAAAAATTTAGATAGATCTTGGGTTATTTCAGTACAGATCTCAGCTCTGTTTTGAAATCTTGGGGGCTGGTTCCTGTTTTAGAAGCTTTGCCATATTGATAGGTGTTAGTGTGCTACACCTAAATCTATTTTTATGGACTGTATACCGACAAAAATGATCTCACCTCTGTTTCTGACATATCAAAATAAACAAAATCCAACAGCAGAGAAAAGGAAAAAAATCTACAAACATACACATGGCTATTCTCTATGTCACATTTTGCCTTTCTTGACTGCACACATATGATGCTCATTGAATACATGCAAACAGATTTGCTATCACTGGCAGCTCTGAAAAGCATTTTTTTAGAAAGAAAAATTGATGTACTCATGGTTGTTTTTTTTTTTAAATATATGTAAACAAATTACATTGTTGTAATGAAATATTTGGTTATAGAATTGTAACAGATAACTGTATCTGCTATCTTAACAAATAGGTTCACACACTTGCACACTATGGGATTGCATTATATATTAGAACTTATTTTGGAAGATCTTTGTTCTAAGTTCTTTTGAGGTCTGTGTTACTGTAAAAGCCAAGAGCTTTGACAGCTGTTGCCAGCTCTGTGTGGTTTGTTTAAAACAATAAGGGAGTTGCCTAGCAACATCACATCACACATTTGATACCCTCCAGTATCTCACATTCCTAACTACTCTGCACATCCTCACAACTTAAAGGGACACGGTCAAGTTAATAACCTCACATGAGAAGTAGACTTCTCTTTCACCCATAATTAGATATATAATGTGAGAGAAAGAAAATTGACATTAATAAAATATTATTTGCACTTTCTTTGCAGCAACATTTGATATTTTAGCTCAAATCAGCAATACCTGTTAACACTTATGGCCATACTGTTTGGCTTAAAAATAGTTTAGTAAAAAGCAAAGTTTTCATAAAGAATTTTGCCTTACTAACACAGATCTTACAAAATTAACTTTTTTCCTCTGTATACATACAGCTCCTGTCACACACACTTTATGCACCACCAAACATTTTATAAAATATGGATTTACTGTCAGGTGGTTTTTTTGTGTGTGTTAGGTAGCATTTATAGTAAAAGTTGTTAGAAAGACCTGTGGGACCTTCAGACTTCATGCAAAGTCACAGAGAGTTTAGGGTCTTTTGCTTATATGAATTGCAGCCCTAGTTTGGGAGAAGTTCTCCAGCTGACCTAATATACCTTTTATATAAACATTTCTGCAACAGTCATAGAGAAAGGTATAAAGAAAAAAAAAAGAAAACCCAAGGAGTAAGAAAGTCATTAGGAGAGGTGAGAAAGACAAACTGTTCAATAGAGAGGTGAAATGAGATACTGTAGATGAAAGAAAAAATTAACAATGAAAAAAATGGAAGATAAATCATCATCAGTACTTATAGCTTTTTTTTTTTTTTGAGGATATACTACTCTGTTTTTTGGTTGCTTTTTTTGTTTGTTTTTAACTGCTACAAAAGCAGAGAGACAAAAATACACTAGCTTTCAAAGACAATAAACATACTCTCAGGTATTTTCTTCTCTTTTTTCCATCCACAACTACATAGTGAAAGGTCTTAATGCAACAATGGTAAAGTTTCATTTTTATCTAATGGAGAATTCAAATAGATGTACTAGAAATGTAAAATGATTCAAAGGAATATGGAAATTTTTGCTACCCTAGGGTATCTGCACAATATTCTATGCTACTGTTCAAAACTTACAGAGATACCCTAAAAGTGAACAGAACAATTGTAAAGTATAGACAAAAGCACCCATACAGAGTTACACATTTGAGAAATTAGGAGTCATTAACCTTGCATTTCAACATGTAATGACATTTTGGGAAATATTTGGTTCCAGTGGTTCAAAGTTTTTGGGATGCTTTTAAAACATTACAAGCTTCTCCAAAGAGTATCGTGCTCCTTAAATATAACCATGGCACCATTAGATTGCTGCTCTGAAAACTTTTGCCACATCTCCCTTTCTTGCACTCCCACTGTAAGACACTGATTCTCTGGTTTGGAACTAGCTGTGATCCATAAACAACTGCTACTGCAACACCAGATTCTCCATTTAAAGTCCAAAGGTCTTACCTGAGTTCATGAGCACAAGCATGTTTCTGGTGTATCATTCAAACTGCTTGGTTAAATTACAACGCCAATAGCTAGGGTGTTTTTGTTCATGTTTGTATGATGAGGCAACATTTGGGACTGAGGAATTATATCACACTATATCCAATCAAGTCAGTAAAATGAAGCTAGGTGGCAGAAGATGAGGCCATGACTGAAGCATTTGAAGTTCTAGATCATATAAAAATGTCATGGATGCTCAGCAAGTGCATAAATATCATTGAGGATGGCAACATTTGCTACTTCAGAGGACACAGAAAAAATTATTATGAGCATATTTAGCTATGTATCAAAGCTAATTGCCTACCATCTGAAGAAAAGAATGATGTAAGAAAAGAAAAAAAGGAAAGAGTTAAAGCCAATGCAAAGTTCAAGATTGTTTCTGCAAGAAGGTAAACAAATGACAACAAAGAGAAGAATTAGCAATGACAAGTGGGTTGATGTCACATACAGGAAAATTCAAAGATAAATCATAAGATTAGACAGCTGCAGAGCAAGAAAACACGAGCAGTTTTTCCTAGTCAATGCATTTTGTAGAGCATAACTGTACTCCTATTACTGATGTTTTATTCAACCTCCTCAAACTTTAGCAATTATAAAATCTGTCACCTCTTGTGACTTTTGATGTCCCACCTCTCCACTTGTCAGTTTCTCTTAAATATTTTTCTTCTTTAACTGAAAAAATTATGTGAGCATCTGAATAAAGGGTGACAGGTAAATAAGTTTAGAAAGGCACATAGTTAATTTGACCTTGGGCAGCCAACTCTTCCCAAAAAACTCCACGTAAACTCCCCACCAGTGAATTGCTAGACATGGAAGCGTCTGAACTTTTTAGATCATTTTGTTTTTCACTTCAAAGCTTCCTAGAGCCTATTATTATACATCTAAGAGCATCCCAAGCTGACACAACATTGGTTGGGATGAATAGCTCCAAGACTACCTTCTATACAGATCCAATCAATTTGTATTTATTTTAATCAAAACACCATTGCTCACTTATCCAGCTGAACCTGTCAAGAAAGATTCTCTCTCAAAAGAGATTCTGCATCCTGGTAGGCATATTTCTATGCAGTACCTCACTCTAAAGGTTCAGTTACCCATTTGCTTTGGAGATTGGTTGATTTCTATAAAGTATGTAAGACAGAAAATGGCAGTTTAGATTTTTTTTTTCAATCAGAACACCTGCAGAATTAGCACATTTCCTTTTTTTCCAAAATATTTAAAAAATCATGTTCAATTTTCTGAAAGACAAATTTTCTGTGGTAGCTACCTTAACTACAGAGAGGTTTTTTTCCACCTCTGAATAAGGATTTAACATGGATTTTTTTTCTTTGTGTTTCCTTTTGGTTGGCTCTAAATGTGAGAAAGAAAAAATTGCTTGGTGCTTTGGCTGCTTTGAATACCACAAGATTTCACTTAGTCTTTCACAGCCCACGCAGGAACCTTTGTTCCACACAGTATTCATAATACCCATACATGATACCAAGACTTTAACAACTGATCTTAACTCCTCACTATTAGAACAGAGCCTTATCATGTTTATCAAACTAAGTGATCATCACTATAGATGCATATACTAACTATGCTACATATAATAATCTGCTTTTGGTTGGTTGGTTGATTGGGGTTTTTTTACACAAGAGCTAGGGTATCTATTATTCTTTGTTTGTTCACTTATAAACCAAATTTATGACTGTGAGAAGTAAATTTTAAGTATAGAGAATAGGCTTACACTGGTTCTACAATCACTGAAAGTTTGGGAGAATTGCATTTCCTACAATAACTAATCTTTTCCTTTGGAGCAGACTGGTATGGAGCCATTAAACAACCGGCAAGAAGTAAACTGTAAAGTTTAATATTCCATGCCCCCAGTGCTGGCACCTAATCAAGCTGTAAGTTTCAATAATTTACGCTTGGCAGATATGCATTTCTTTCCTTAAAGTGCCTTTGAAATATTGGACATTTCAGACAATGGCCAAAATTATTTCTTAGGTTGGAAAGAGTAAAACAATCAAGCAGAAACAGAAATGGTGTAGGAAGCAATATATAAGAAAAGCACATTGAATTTGGTTACTTCTGCAGTGAAATAGGTGGTAGCACTAATGAATTCCTCAAAATAGACAAGGAAGGTCAAATGTTTTGGGTTACATATGTACAAGTAAGTCAACATACACTGACAAATCCCACCTTTCTTTTCATATTCATTCACATATTTTGAAAACAGAAAACTGGTGGCATATTTGGATTAACATATTTGCCTTCAAATGCTACTCAGTACAATATCAAGAATATCATAGGACAGGAATTTTCAGCAATGTTAAATTTCCCAAAGTTGGTGGCACAGCTAACCTGTTTCAGCAGGAGCATAATTACACCAACACTTGGTACTGATGAAGGAAAAAAAAAATATTCCTAACAGGCACACAGGCACTGCAGCAGAATCCGAAGTCCTATATTAACCAATTGGTTCTTTTGTACAGCCTATAGGAATATTTTGAATACTGGGCAAGGAGGCAGCTACAGTCATTGTATGAGGCACAAAACTTCCTTCAGCTGGTTTCAGGAACCAAAATAAAACAGGAAGAAAATCAAACCTCACTTTTTTTTTCCCAAGCAACTTTCCTATGAGGCCACAGTAGGGTGGCAATACTGTCACTATTTTCCACTGAAACCCAAAAATTGTCCCATCTTCTTCAAACCCCAAAATAAAGAGCATGACTCCAATATACCATGTAACTTTTTCATAAAAGTAGAAGTATTTCTGTAAATTCCTAATTATTAAGCACAGTTCCCTGTCCAACCACTCTGGAAGTCACTCTCACCCACCTGAGCTGGGATCAAGGCCCCTTCACTGCTACACACCCCACATCTGCAGTCAGACCACGTTTCCTTACAGCCTTGGCCCCAGATATCCCATAGGATAGTCCCTGACATCCCAATTCCTAAAATAATTTAATCTTGGTTCAATGACTAAATGACAAAATACAGCTGGTGCTGGTGCCACAGGGGAGGGACCCTGAACTCAGGAACCCCTGGGCTTTTACGTCCTTACAGTCTGAGTGGGACAGATTCTGAGGTCCCCACTTCCTACTGTGCCTCTGAGTGTCCGGTCACCCAGCTGGGCCACAGGTCCCTGTGCCCTTTGTTCCAAGGGTCAGTGCCAAGTCACAGCCTCCTGCCTCAGGCTCTCCTCTCCCAGGACTCAACCTGCAGCTGGTGCTGCAGCTGCACCCTGAGCTACCTGCACTACAGGGATTCCCACACAGAACTTTCTCAGCATGTCTCTCTCAACAGCTGAATCAAGTGACAGCAAAATTAACTGGCTTGGATTAGAACATATATCTGTGCTTTTTTACCTAAGAAAGAAGTAATTAAACTTTCACTTTTTCTCCTCCCTCCCCAGTCAGACTACATGTTTGATTAAGGCAAAATGAATACACAAAGATTAAGTCCCTGCTTAGCAAGAATTTTTCATGATTTGTATTTTGGATCAAACACCATAAGGACTGGAATAAGCAAATCTTTGACCAGAAAGCAGGCCGCTATCTACCTTTCCCTTTTCTAAATAAAAAACACATCTAGATAGTATATTTTAACAAAACAATGCATTCTAGCAAAGCTGTATTTACTTGAAAACATGCATCTGAGGCTCTGACAGATATATCTCAAATATTAAAAATCTATTTTTTTTCTTCTTCATGAAGGCATCAAATATGCTAATAGGATACTTTCTGATAGCCATCACTTCTTTCAGTCAAGACCAAGTTAAGATAATTTTAATCTATTTTTTGTCTGTAGTGCACCTAAGGGTAAAATATCTACAGTAAGCCTGATTTCCTCTCACTGACTGATACTGAATTCATAACAGTCCAACTGCTTTAGTGCCTCTTTCAATATTATCTGTCTACTACTGTCTGACTACAAACATGAAACAGCTAAATGTAAAATAGCTACCCTTTGAGATTGATTTAATTTCGAGAAAAATCATTACTTCTCAAAGTCAAATCAATATAAAAAAGTGCATCTAGATGATCTTCAGTGGTCCCATTCAACATCAATGATGGAATGATTGCATAATTTCTGTTCCCCAAATGGTTTTTCTCCAATAGACAGCCTCAAAACTGTGCAGGTCAGGTATTTAGACACATTTTTCTTCTCTGAAAATGTGCTTAAACAGTTGAACAGGATGCCAGGGAAGGGGCTGAATCACCATCCCTGGAGGTATTCAAAGATGTGTTGATGTGGCACTTTGGGACATGGTTTGGTGATGGGCTTGGCAGTGCTGGCTTAGTGTTTGGACCCAATGATCTTAGAGGTCTTTTCCAACCTAAATGATTTTATTATTCTTTGATGCAGTGCCTAAATACCATTATCATTGTCATTACTGTTATTTACTTGACTACTAAGGGCAGAGTTTACTGTTTTAACTGGCATTTGCAGAATATATGGATTTCAAAACAAATGCTTTGCAATTATCCTAACAGTAAATGAATTTTGTATGCTGTAGTGGTTTAATGTGTTTCTCTTAGCCAGATTATACCATCTTGCAACACAGAGCTGAAATGCTTAGCCTGTACAGAAAATTCCAAACACCCAGACAAAGCCTTTTAAATTTAAGAATGCATTCTGCATATATTATGTTTGAATAGAGATACGTATTTATATTTACACATACAAATTTCTCCCACACAAACAGAAATTGATGAAATATAGTTCATTTCTCCATTTTAAAAGAGCAAAGTAAAATTAATTTTTTTAAATCCTTTTTTTCTGATTTCTTAATTTTTCTAATTAAAATTGAAAGACAGCCTCTTTTCTGACTGGTAGTTTTGTGATTTTTGAGCTGTAGTCAACATACGCTGCTTTGGCTGTCCTTTTATGATTAAGAAATAGAAATGCTTATTGATTTTCAAAAATGCCAAGAATATCTTCAAATTCGGTAAATATAGTTATCTTGGAATCTTTGCACCTCAAAAGATAAGGCTTCTATCATTTCTGGGTTAAATTTGAATTCTTTGGCAGATGTTCAGGCCAGAAAACAACTGGCTTACAGTCATTTTGGTCAATGGGAGGTAACATTGTGTGTCTGTACCAATATTTGAGAATGGCCCTAAAAATTTTAGATGTATGGCAATTCAAATAGAATTTGAACACCTGAAGAAATAATTTTCCTATATTTTAATTATTCATGTGAAGCTGATAGAATAAGAATCTCTATACCCATCTAAAAATAAAAGCTATGAAATGCCATTCACCATGTCACGATATTTAATCATCATGTAAAAACATCTATTGGACAAGAAGTCAGACCATCTGTCACAATAAAGGCATTCAAATATTTTAGAATGAGAGAGGGTAAGTTAGAGAGCCTTTAGTTTATAGGAAATTATAACTAACGTCACTAAGGGTAACAAGTTGAATAAAACAATAAAAACTAGCAGAGAATTAAGACTTAATTCCTAGAGCAAGCAACACCCCCTTTTATTATACTCCTATATTAATTTTGGAAGAATATCACACCAATATTTTACCTATGGTTCTACTGCCAAGTTCCAATTAGCTACTGTTCTGAGCAAAGCTGACAAAAAGAATTCTAGACTTAATCTATCACTTTAAATAAGTGAGTAAATTTAAGATATGGGCCAACTCACTAGCAAAGCTGCTGTCCCATAACTGTTGTACACTGCATGTGCAATTAAATATAGTATGAAATAAACAAAGTATCATGGTGTGCCAGATTTAAACCTTTAAATTCCCTTCTTTAACACTAGATTTTAACAAAATGCCAGTAAACATTGAAAACAAAATCAGTTTTAATGAACTGCATCAAAACCTTTTTTATAAACGGAAAAGTCAGCTAGCAATTAGTTTTAAATTGCCTGTCTCCGTGTCATCTTAATTAGTAGCAGATTATAATTTTTGGTTTGGCCTATTAGTTTCTCAGCATGATTGGCTTTGGTTGATACTATTTTAAGATAATTCAATACTACATTTTTCAGATTGGCTATAATTTAGTTATTTAATTACAGTACATTGCTCTAGCCAGTAGCAATCCCAAGAGAACTAATCACCAAACTAGAGTTGTGTACACACTGAAGGTATGTTGTGATTTTTTCTCATACTTTGCTGAATATCTAAATCATATTACTTATTATGAGCTAACTGAAGAGTTCCATTTAATAACATAATCACAATAATTATTAAGTTCTACTAAAGATGAATGAAATAATTATCATTAAACATCTACTTGTTTATGGTTTGTTCACATATTACATACAGTAGAATGGTGAGGCTGCCTTTAAAACTGTAGCTATAGGAGCTATATAGAGTATAACAATAATAACCAAAACAACCCAAACCCACTCTCAAACTGCACATAGTCACCCAGGGAAGAGAAGTACAACAGAAAGGGATGTTTGGAATATGATCTATAGCATACAGTACGGACTAGACACAACAATTCTGTTCAGCCTCAGAAGGGCAGATGCTGCTTGTGCATGCATCCCACTGTGCCAGTATGGGAAGGGAAGAGTGTAGCCTCAGAAGGGTTGAAATTTACCTCTGGCTCTACCCTTTGCAGAAGTCCTTCACTGGAGCTTGTCATCCACTATAGCTCTCACATAAATGCTATGGGGTTGTATCAAAAGTAGGTGACATGAGTAGAGGAACCAGTTTGACTGCTTTGGGTCTCCCCTTGACAATCTCATTTGAGCAGGAAAAGACAATGGAGGTGTGGTAACAGGCTATAGGGTTTTCCTGTGCAGCAAATGCTACAGGGAGAGTGCTGAAAGATGTGCTCACAAGGGGAATGTAAAGGAACCATGGTTCCCACAGGCCTCAGAAAGAGCTACTGGAGTTAACTAGCTGAAGCAAATATGTATTTTGATGATGCTGGCATAGCTGAGTATTTTTTTATTTCCATCCTCCTTTGTCTTCCTTCTAAAACCTGGGTCAGAGAAGGAATAGGAAATTCCTGGAATTCAATCTAAATGCCATCAAAACAAAACAACACATTTTTGGTGCAGTATAGTTAGTATTTAACCTGAGCAAATAAAGAATGTAATGTTTACTTTCCTCTGCATTCTTTCTCTCTGCAGGAGCGAAACAATGTCACAAAGGAGAACATCCTTGATTTCAGTGGCATCTGTTTACCATAGACTATTAGGTGAGATTTAGCCCACTATAAACAATACTATAAGATCAGATATTAGACCTCAGTTACTAAAATTAGCATTAAAACTCTCTTTACACTAAACCTTGAGCAGGGTCAGCATTCTGATGCATAGGAAGAAAAGCAACCATATCTATTCAAATGATAACCTAAATATACATGTGGATGGGATATACAGGAATGAGAGATCAATTAGAACAAAGTGTTCTTATATACAGACTTTTGGTAACACTGAAATGTTTAGTAAAACAGAAGCAAAAAACATCTGTATTATCCCAAGAATTACTGTAAGCAACCACAAGCTGTGTAAATTATCTTCATGAATGCCACTGAAGAGTAATCTTGGCATTCATCAAAAAAGGGAAAGTATGTGAAATCTCACCTGCTGGTAGAGAGAAGGAAAAATATCAGCTAGAAGTTCTTTATGGTTCATAACATGCTACTCAAACTCCATTGCTATGCAATAAATAGAACCCACAACTGAAACTCCCACCTCCTACAACCAGTAACAGCAATTTACTTCTGTGACCTTTTCATAAGATACTTTATAGACTTCTGAGTAACATGATTCTCTTCTTATAAACAATGCTGACTTTATTTTAGCTAAGAGATTTAAAAGATAAGCAGGTTTCACCACTACTTGTTTCAAACCATCAGAAACCCCTATTATGTGCTCTTAAGCTCACTTCTTGTTTTGCTGAATTTAGCAAGTGTTACTACATGACTACAAATGGATGTATGAACAGGTAACAGGCTGAGATCCTTTGTACTTGGAAAAGCAGAAACAAGAAAACAAGGTTGCCACCTCCCCAAGCAGCACACAATCGAAGCCTAAGATGAGACTGAAGATAGACTGGAAACTATGAAAGGCATTTTCAGCAGTGCCAAGTAAAAAAAAAAAATAAAAAATAAAAAAATTCCTCCAACTATATGTCCACTATTAAATTCATTTAATTCATTTAAGATGTTTCTCACAGCTCCTTACAGCACTGGCTTCCATGGGTACCTGTGATGAGTTGAATGTAACATATTCCCCATTTTTTCACTGCTTTAAGGTATGGGCTGTGTTAGGTACAAGTAGCCTACTATGGAACATAGGAAGTGCAAGTGCCACTCCTCACTATGTTCTCCAAATGAAGGGTCTGGTTAAGGTGGATAATCACCACTGAGAAACTGCTCTTTGAGCTACGACTTGTGTTTGTCCCAGACACGGACAATTAAACTTCTCAAGTATTTGGGGATCTCTGAAGCTGAAAAGCACTAAAATTATCAAGTCTTATAGTCCTCACTTAGTCACAATGGCCATTAGTGATAGCTTTGAGATTTTCCTAAATAAAAAGATTTCTTTCATAACAAATGCATATCATTTTTACTTATTTTTTTTAATCCAACAGAAAATTGCAAAAAAATCCCCAGTAATTTAAAAAAGAAATTTGCTCTGAGTAAAAGAGAAATCAGCATTTTTGCAAGGTAAAACAAATATCTGATTTATAAACTAAATAAAATTGTAAATTTTGAAAGCCTTACTCAATCAAATTTAACTGCCTCAAGATTTGTAGAGACTGGCACAGTTTTCTATAGAACTTATAGAAATAATTAGTTTGGAATGTAATACTGCCATAGATTTAAAAGAAAATAACAAAGACAACAATATATTTCACAATCAGGGAAATCTTTGTAGATGTCAGCATAGGAAAAAATACAACGAATATATAGATAATGATTCATAGAATTGGATCATATTTTTTCACTGGTGAAAATACCTGTAGCTTTTGCTTTATCTTGATATTACATGTAAGATCTCACACTGTTTGGAGCACAAAACAATTGGTTGAACCAAAGCCCTTTGTTTGACTAGCTTCTCCCACTCTCCATAAGAATAATTATCTGTCCAAGCTTAATAAGCACAATATTTCTAATAACAGAAAAAATATTTTAGTTACTGATACACTGGACCCAAAATAAGTAGGAATTTATAACTGTCCCACTAAAACCTTGAACCAACAGTGAGTGGGACATGACCCAGCTAACAGCTGAACCAAAACCACAGTAGAACATCCAGGGCCCTATTTATCTTTCCCTTGAAATCATGAACAAACACTAATGTTGAAACAAATGGACTAATGAGGAAAGAGAGACTGTGATTCTGACCCACAGTCACTGAATAGGAGACATTCTGGCAGCAGCTTCCCTTCAAAGGGCTTCACCTCAACATCTTCCTCCAGTTTCAGCTGAAAAAGCAATTATACACCGAAGGCTATAAAGAACAGACTTGCTTTTAAGGTATCGGAAATGTTTTGACATGGGTTCTAAACAGAACATGTACAACACACACAAAGCCATGTAAAAAACCTCCTTGGTTTAATGTTTCATTACAAACTGGGAACACAGCCCACATTAACTGAAAGGTTCACATAGCTTTTGTATGAACTTGAGCCAAGATGTTATGGTTTTCACATCAAAACCTGTCAGAAATTTGTGGGTTTTGCATGGTTGCAGTGTGAAATTGGGTGAAACCAGTATTTTACTTGGAGTTCTGGGATCCAGCTGAATCCAAACACAAACCAAAATTCAATGAACATAAAGGCGAGTAGATTAAAGTCTTTAAAAAAAAATTTATAAACTCAACATGTTTTGCACAGCTATGAATGGAACCTCTTTTTCAGATCATCCAACATTGATCAAATGTCAAGGAGAGAGTTCAGAAGTCTAGCAGTCTTTGAAAAACCTATATTCATTAAGCTCTGAACTGAAACAGTTCAGTTGAAACTGGTGTAAGTACATCTTGTAGACAACACTACTCAAGCTGCAGTGTTACTTTCACAGGCTTTTCTTACATTGGAAAAGAATTCAAGCTGAATTATGTAACTATATTTTAGATGTACTTGAGGATATTTGTTAACACACTTACACACAACACATTTGCCCCCAAACACGGCAAAAGTTTCTAAAGTTAGCAAAGCAACATCTTCTTCCAGGAAAGACAGGAATACAAGGGAACACAAAGAACAGAATATGATGTAGAGGAAGTGACACACTTTGACTAGTTCCTAGAACCTAGCTCTCTCTAAAAAGCCAAGAGAAACAGGAAAGATACTTT
>WAAE01015164.1:0-21820 GCA_013400495.1 Nicator chloris
TTGGAAATACCCAGAAAAAACCTCAAAGGGCAATGTTTTCCATCGTATTACTCAATATTCTAACAGTCTTTTTTCTGTTCTTTTAACATTTCCGTTTACAAAGTACTTTATTTCATCTTTCAAAGAAGTATTAATAAATCTAAACTTTAAATATTTGAAAAAATCTTGGAAGCAAGAAGTGTTTTCAATGCTAAATGCATAATCTTTTTTTCCACATATTTAGTGATAGTATTTTAATTTTATGTTGTTAAAACCTACTTGAGCAAATGTATTTACCTATCCAAATGATAAATTACAATGGAAAATTTCTGGCTAGTTAAAAAACATTATAAATAACCTTGAATACCCAACAAGAGTGACAGTCTGAATGTCTAGAGAATTACATATCCTTAGATATAAAAAGGAATTTATTTATGCTACACAGATCTGCATGTGCCTGTTGCCTGTTTTGCTCCAATATTTCCATAACGTTTTGTTTTACAATGTCTTTTCTAAAATACATATAAATGCCTACTTTATATTTCACTTTACAGTCCTATGGAGCAGCTAGATACACAGGAGTCTTTCATTTTGGGTTTCAAATTATTGAAAATGCTCAAACTATCTGGGCAAAAGTCAAAGGGCCAAGAAACCCCTTTTCCCTTACACAATAATAAAAAATAGAAACGGACATCATCATCATCTCAGCAAAACTGGTCTTATAACATATGTATGTTCTCAGGAATGCAGCATGAGAAAGGTTTTGTGTAGCAGCTTTGTAATCTAGTTTTTTCATAAGACATTTCAAAAATGAAGGATTCTACAGAGTGGATCGGAGCTGTACATTGTCATTGGAAGGGACTGACTTATCCTTCCTCCTTGCAAAGAGAATCAGCTTACAAAGTCATTATTTCCCCTTAACGGAGATGTCACATGAAATGTGGAGAGAAAGCACCATTTGACTAGGAAGCGGGAGTCACACTTCTGAACTGCCATTCTGTGACAGTTATTAAAAGATCCTTTCTTGTTCTAAAGACCCCCTTTTTTGAATTGTATGGCTTGATGTTCAACACTTTAAATTTCACCTTTTAAACTTGAAAAATGTGAAAATAGCAGAGAACAAAGTTCTTCTGAAGTCTCAGATCTACAAATGAGCTTGTTTTTTGTCTAAAAAAAGTTGTGAAAGAAAGCTGTAAAAGAAAAATAAGAAAGCCTGCAGAATTCCAGGCTGTATTCAAAGGAGAGAGATCATGCTTTTCCATAATAACCAATGTTTCATGCTCTAATAGATTTTTGTGTTTTCAGCAGAACTATGTTTGGAAAGGTACTACATAGTGTGCTACTTTTCTGTTCTTCATTGTTTTGTTTAAAGGTAATCTCATATTCAGAAAATAAAGGTGAGGTATGGGATAAACTTAAATTCCTTAGGAAAGAAATGTATTGCCTCAGATCAGAGCCATTGGTTGAAATGTAGAGATTTGAAGGTATTTGTCTTGTATATTTTCCTATTTAGCTTTGATTAAAAGAAACCCAAAAAATCTGAATAACACATTCTGATAGTAATTTTTGATGATCAAACACAGTGTCTGTAGTAACATCCTTTCTATAAATTTGGTGATGAATAATGGCTAATATAGCCTTAATTGCATTTGGTGCTGCTTTTCCAAATCTAGTCTTATAACCATAATATAGTAAAGGTGGGGGTTTTATACTTTATACTGATAAACTTGTACAAATACAAATACAAACTAATGCAACCTGGATCATTGATCATAGAAGGAGTACATAACCATAAAGCCCAAAGACTCTTCATATTTCTCTAAATAAACTGCTAGAATATCAATGGCAATCCAGGTAAGAAGCAGAAAAGTAGATTAAAGACCTCTGATACACCTTACTGAAAACCACTTTATTTTCTGCTGTTCTTGACTACTAATTGCACACCTGGAGTAATCCTCTTTGTAAAGCTTAAAATAATTGACAACAAACTTCCTTTCTCTACAAAGGAAAGAAAAAAAATCTTCCAATTTACTTGTACAAGAAAAAGAAAAATGTTTTATCTGTTCCTGGACGCTTTGAAATCCCTGCCTTATTATCAGATATTTATTCTTCTGCAGTAGGAACTTCAAGTTCATACTCTACAATAAAATTGAAACTTCAAACTTTGGGAACCTCAAAAAATTCCTTTGAAATTACTGATTGTGAAATAGTTTTAAAGAGACCTCATTCTTCCATGAATGATTTGTCGTCAGTAGGATGCACAGACTTTTCATTCAACTTCTCATGTGAGTTTTGGTGGATTTTGGAGTAGTTTTGCCAGTTGTTTTTTGGGGTTTTAAGGATGGGGGGAGGTTATTATTTTTGTTGGTTTTTTTTTGTTGGAGAGTTTTGTGTGCCAAATTTCTGTCTTCCATGACACAAATATTTCCAGTTTTATACATCATGCTGGCATTTTTCTTTGACTTTATTATTAGTGGCTTTCATTTAAACCAGTTTTTTAATGTCAACACTTGCTTTCCATGGTTCTTATTTAATTTTCATTAAAATACAACAGCATAACTTTTTTCTGCACTGCATTGACTTATAAATAAAAACAAAGGAAATTTAAATTATTTTCTTCCTAGAGTCAGTGGGATTCTGACATATTTTAGATATTATCAATTAAGGAGAAGTTTTTGAAATAACTGTTTGTGGGAGGTTCTTAGAAAATGTCTGAAAGTGACTAGAGAATACATAACATTCACGACAGCTATTTCTGCTCTGTTTTTAAGAAAAGGTCACCTTAGTTGAATCCTACATTAAATTAAACTTCCTGCTAATGAGCATCTGCAAACTTGTCCCTGTTTATTCAATTAGAATTTTTATCCACTGGTCAGCAGCTATGTATGAATCCCTACAGGTATTTTGGAAAATCTTTCAGTGAAATCAATGACTCATGTGATTTCATGTGAGCTACCTCCCTTGAACTGTTTGTGTATCTGAAGTAGCTTTAATAACCTGTCTTGGGAAAACTCTAATTGGTTTGGAAAATATGAGAATGAAGTCAACATTTATGTTTCTATCTAATGTGGTGCATTGAATTTCACATCCTTTTATTATGATCTGCGCAGCAAGGACAAAATAGAAATGTTTCATGTTTACGTATGCTGAAAGAAGTCAGTGGAGTGTAGGCAATGTGGGCTTTTGAAGCTGAGTTCTTGCCTTGTCTTATTTTCCAGTCTTTTTCCCTAAAGGACACAGATTTGTTATTTAATTGAAAATGTATAACCACTGTTTTATTCTGTGCACAAATCCAGTTTTCTAGCAAACTATGTTGTCTGAAGAGGCATCTTCAAAATCCAAGGGGAAATAAGAATATTTTCCCCAAGAGTTTCAAGGAGCATCAGAACGTAGATTTTTTGTAAATCTAGAGATGAGAATATCAGTATACTCTATTGTGATATAAATGCACTAATCACAGAAGGATTGCTGTAACTAGTAGTTTAGACTACCTAGGAGTGAAAAGAAAACATCAAGGAACAAAAGAGAATACTTTCACTACTTGAGATGCTGACCACTACTCACATATTATAAAACTGCCAGGATAGACAAGAAAGAGAATTAACATGGATTGGTGAATGCCTGGATATAGGGGAACAAAATGAGAAGGAAGTGAAAGTCTCAGGAAAGTTGTAAACAGTAATGTGAAAAGATATTTACGAGATGGCTGGATTGATTGTAATTGAGGATGAACTGTCCAGAAAATGCAGAGTATCTGCAAATGGTAAGTCTTCCTGGATTAAGATTTATTTTTTTTTTTAATTTTAAGACAGACTTCACCTATGAAGCTGTAAGTATAATAATTTAGCCAGAGTAATTTACAAGAAAAATTTTGGGTGCTATTTCCACAAATTCTGTATGGAAGTAAAACCTTTTTTTCATATTATCCTCAGACTTCAGATAATTCCTAACTTGGAAGTACTACTTGTTTCAGATATGGAAACAGTGACAGAAGATCAAATAAAAAATTACTGTGTCATGAGATAGACATAATCAATGTGTTTTAAAGTGAGAATCATTATCAGTTCTTTCAGATTTATTTGCACTATGACAAATGCGTTTCCAATGGACATTGATATTCAGGATAACATTTAATTAAGAGTTCAAAGTAATATGTAGTGACACCCTACAATACGTACCATTTCACCTAATTTTAGATATAATATGGTTTATGGTTTTATTTTATTGTTCAAATGGCAAAGCTGATGGAGGTTAACAACATTCAGTTAAGGTCAAGAGAGACAGACTTTATTCATGAAAGAAATTGCTAGGGTCAGAAGTCACTAGCACAAAAATAATATTCTATACAGAAAACACTTTCTCATGACAAAAAAAAAAAAAAAAAAAAAAAAAAAAAAAAATGTTTGTCTTTCCAAGACAGAAGGGTATTATTATCAATGAAAGAAATGGTCAAAAGCTCAAAGGTTTCTGGTCAGATTGGATAGTCCAAATTGAAAACATGAAGCTTCCAAATTAATTTCTCTTTGCAGTAAATTACCTGACAACAGTTCTTGGTATTCAATGAAATTTCTGGGTTTAATTTTTTTAGTTCAAAAATAAGGCAGACAAAGACTTATTCTAAATGCAGCAAAAAAGTGTCACAGAAATAACTATAGAGTTCAAAGCTGAATGTGAAATATAGACTTATTGAAGAAAATTAGAATCAACTGAAGATTTTCAGCAGCATGGAAAGATGTATGTCAAATAGAAAGTCATAGAATCATAGAAAGGTTTGAGTTGAAAGGGATCGTCAAAAAATCATTTCATCCTGTCTGCTGCCATGATCGTGGACGTCTTTTACTAGACCAAAGACCTGCCCAAAGACTCCTCCAACCTTGTCTGGAACACTTGCAGTTGTGGGATATTACAGTGTCTCACCACTGTTATCGTAGAATATTTCCTCTTTAGGTTCAATCTAAATCTACTTTCTTACAAATTTAAGGCTATTCTGCCTTGTCTTGTCACTGCAAGTCGTGGTAAAAATGATCTCTTTGTCTTTTTCATAAACCTCTTAAAGAAATTGAAAGCTTCGATAATTTTTCCCTGGATATTTCTTTTCTCCAGGCTGAATAACTCCAACCATCTCAGCCTTTCTTCACAGGAGGCATAATCTAGCCCTTTGACTGTTTTCATGGTTCCACTCTGGATCATTTCCAACTGGTCCATATCCTTCCTATATTGAGAACTGCAGAGATGGATATAGTTCTCTCGCTGGGGGCCAATTTTCTCTAAGATACTATATTATCTTAGAAAGTATGATGACTTTTCTCAAAAACAAAAATATCATTTACTTTCTATAGATGAATAATTGTTTGTCAGTGTTCTTCTGCACACTGAGAAGTGACAAGGGCAACAACTTTTCAAGGTCACTAGAGTTTATATTTCACATATACTTTCTGTTTTCTTATTCTGCTTTTTGATTTTTAAGTCTACTTATCTTATTTCCCAGGGAACAAAAAAAGAAAGAAGAGAGCTTTCAATATAATTGCTATTAAATCTTCATGTAGTTAATAATAATTTTTCCTTAAAAATTAAGAAAAAATATTTAGAAGAATTACATCAAAGATACCTCAGAAATAATCTGAGTTGGGTTCGTGTGGTGAGGTTTTCAGCTGTAGGTGGGCCTTCAAGAAGCTTCTCACATTAGACCCAATCTTAGCTGGCCCTGAAATGAACCTCTGACTGGCCACAGGGCCAAGCCCATCAGAAATGGAAGTAACTACTCTGTGATAAAGTATTTTAGAAAAGAGGAAAATACTTGTACAATTTCCATGAGCAAAAAGAGGAGTGAGACTTTGTGGCAGAAACATCTCTGCAGACACCAAGGTCGGTGCAGAAGAAGGGACAGAAGTGCTCCAGGCACTGGATCTGAGGTTCCACTGCAGCCCATGGTGAGGCAGCAATGCCCCTGTGGGCCCTGGGAGCCACAGGCATGCAGAGATCCACCTGCAACCTGTGGAGGACCTCACATAGCAGGTGGATGCCCAAAGGAGGCTGTGATCCATGGGAAGCCTGTGATGGAATAGGGTCTTGGTAGATTTGTGGGCCTGAGGACAGAGGAGCCCAGGCTAGGGCAGGTTTGCTGGCAGTACTTGTGACTCCACAGGGGACCCATCCTGGAGCAGTCTGTGCCTGAAGGGACCCACAATGGAGCAGCTAGCAGAGAACTGCAGGCACGAGGGAATAACCAGTATTGAAGATGTTCACGGAGGAGTCTCTCCAGTCAGAGGGGCCCCCACACTGAAACAAAAGAGTGTGAGCAGGAATGAACATCAGAGATGAGGCATGATGAATTGCCCACAACCCTTGTGTACTTTGCCCCTGTGCCACCCAGGAGGAGGAGGGGGAGAAAATATAACAGTGAGTCAGGGAAGGGGTGGGGGAGGAGGTCTGGGGAAGGTGTTTTTAAGATTTGGGCTTATTTGTCATAATCCTATTCTGATTCTGATTGGCACTAAATCAATTACACCAAGTTGGCTTTGCCCATGATGATAATTGATGTATGATCTCCCTGCCCTTTTCTTGACTGATGAGCCTTTCTTTGTTGTTTTTTTTTTGTTGTTTGTTTGTTTTTCTCCTCTCCAACTGAGGAGGTAGATTACCTGAGTTGGTTGGTGTGTGCCTGGTGTCCACTCAGGGTCAATCCACCATATAATCATATTCCATTGCATAATTTTCATTATACAACACTATGGAAAATTATATATGCATCCAATTTCATATTTCTTTGCAAGGTACCTGTTGAAGTTCAACATTTATTTGTTTGGGACAGAAATCAAAACCAACCATGTTCAGTAGTCTAATGCACAGAAATATAAAAAAAAAATTACAAACCTTAAGAGTTATCTTTAGACTCCCTTTTTACATAGATATTAAAAAAAGAGAACTTTTTTGTCCCTTCTTGGTAAAGAATTCACTTATATTTCAGGATCAAAATCATTGATTATTTTTCAAAAGTGGTTTGAAATAGGCTGCATGTTTTTGTCATGCATGATAGCACATTTACTTTTTTTTAATCCAAAAGATTTGGTCAATATTAAAGATTATTTACCTTACAACTGAATGCTGAAATACTACTCCCTCTCAAAGTTAAAAGTCTCTAAATAGTTCTGTCTGAACAAAAGGACTGCAGTTATCACAATGCACTCAGAGTATTGTAGTGAGTTCTCTCAAGTACTACATACCATTAAAGTTAGTATGAAGATTTTTAACAGTAATGCTCAAAGTTTTTAAGTCATAAGTCTTCTACCACGGTCATAAATAGATACTTTTGAAGACAGAATAATAATACACATTTGTAATGGTAATAATTCTGAATATTAGATTATTGTTATACATAAATACTGTCTTAACACAGTAAGCAATTATAATAGGAATAAGCAGCAATAGATCCTCAAATTAGAATAAATTCAGAGATGCCTTGGGGTAACATTTAAAAAAAGAAAATGTTTAGGGTCAGAAGGAAAACGAAAAGTAGCATGGGGAGAAGGAAGATGGTGCTCTTCTGGTTCACTTTTGCCTTTAAAAAGAGAGAGTTGTCTTGTATTTGTCAAACTATATTCCTCCATAACAGCACTGTAGACCCTTGACACGTGTCCATTTGAAGTGCTATTCCAACTTTTATGTCTTTTACTATTATAATTATTTTAGTGAACAAAATTATGTAAAATATTCCTTCTGTACTCTCCTGCTGTAGTCCAGAAGTTAGTGTGTGAGTTCAGTTAATATGTGACTGTTGCCACATGCCTCAGAACTGGGGATAGAAAGATTGTGCAATCAAAATTCTCTACTGGCTCATGAAAGACTTAGAAACCT
Source organism: Nicator chloris (assembly GCA_013400495.1). Lineage (NCBI taxonomy): Eukaryota > Metazoa > Chordata > Aves > Passeriformes > Pycnonotidae > Nicator > Nicator chloris. The sequence goes on from WAAE01015164.1 coordinate 7,834, forward strand.
TTGGCTGATTTATATTTGGAATCAATGCCATATTCCTCTTAATTAATACTGTGAATCTGCAGTCTAGGGTATGCAAATGGTTAGCTTTTTCTTTATTTTATTGGGATTTTTGCTTGAAAAACATAGGAGTTTATAAAAATGACCAAAAAAAAATCACAGGTTAAATGAAAAAAATGTGATGAATATGTGTAGGCCTGATATTTATGGGTCTGAGAGATTTTAGCCTGCTAGCAGCTGCTAAATTTTTCCCAAGGAAAAGGTTCTCAAGAAAGCTTCTTCTCAAAACAATCTTGACAGACAACTATCCTTTCTCAAAACAATCTTTCTCCAGGTGGTGTTTTGCTTTTCTAGTTCTCAAAACATTTTAGCTGTTTCTCTGGTTTAACCAATGGGATTGGAGAGGTGTCATTCTTATTCACCAATCATGTTAAGTCTGTATTGGAACACCTTATAAAAAGGTAGTAAGAATTAGACAATAAAGCCTTTTTTCTATGCTCTTTGCCTTCTGAAATATTTAGAGTTTCTCATTCTTTTGTCATGTCCTACAACGACAAATAGGTACTCTTTCACAAATTCCTAAATTTTATTTTTTTTTAATATTTACTTTCCTGTAGGAAGGAGAAAGATGAAAATGTACTGTCTTCTAGAGTGTAAGTACCTATACAGAAGATCATGGAAAGGTTTTCCAAGGAAGAGGGATTATCTTACACAATTTTTATGTCTTTCTCTTTGGTCAGGGAAGAAAAAGGCAAACTTTAAAAATCTATGAAAAGTGTGACCTAAGGATCTTCCTGAGTATCTATCTGTTTCACAAGAAGTTCTGTGTTCCCACAGAGCCTTGCCTGCCGTATTACTCCTACCTGCCTTCCCTTGCCCACAGTCTGATATACTGAATTACAGTAGAGTGAGCCCTCCAGGGCACTGAAAATATACAAATAACTACACTGTTATCGATGATCTTACAGAAACAAGGAACTAATTACAGATATCTTCTTATTAGATTATCCTACATTTTTCCTGGGGGGTATAGACACGTCTCCTCCTCTCCTTAAGCTAAAACTACTGAAGAAAAGCTTTGTCTTAGCTTCGTATTCCCCAGGTGAAATTTTCTGAGTGAATTCTTTTCATAGCAGAGAGAATCTTCCTGCTTTTATTTAGGTTTTTTTGCTGTTGTTGTTTTGTTGTTGTTGTTGTCGATGTTGTTTTTACCATAATGGTTCACCATACTGCTTCAGTTTTAAAACAGAACACAGCAGCCCGCTGGATAAACTTACTGAGCTCCCAATCTTGTCATACTCTTTTTATGTCACCTGTCAATAGGGAGCAACATTTGAAGATGGAACTATTTTCCCGAATGGTATCAAACTTCCTGAGACTTATTTACAAATATAGAATTAAATGGAGAGGCAGGAAAGAGAGTTGAAGTGATTATTTTCTGCTTTTAGGTCTGGTGCTCTAACAAAAGAAATGGACAGAAAAGCACAAATGATGATAATTCATCTAAGCAGAAGGTATCTAAACAGTAACTATGAAAGCAGCCTTTAACCATTTTGCACTGACATTTCCAATAGGAATTTTTTTCCTGAGAAAATTAAAAATTATTGGAGGTGAAGAAAATTAAAGAGACAAAAGAAATTAAGAAAGGTGTTACCAAAGCAAATGTTACATTTTACATCAGCATACATCTGTTTCACTCTGGCTGATTTGACATCTGTGGAAGGCAGAGAGACACAGAGTAATTTATGTTGAAGTGTAAAAGTCTCATGGTAACTGCTGGTTCTATACATTCTTATATCAGAGACTTTAATGGGACACAGAGCAGAAAAAGGACAAAGAAAATAGAACAGAACTTTAAAACTGGGCCCTAATCCTCCATTTGCTCTTCTGTTGTCTAGTTACTAGTAAATCCCTTTCTATCTCCAAAAGAATATAGATGTTTCACAAGTGGTTCCTTATCTCTTCTGTGTTGATGCTTGTAACCCTAGCAGGATAGCTTCCAATATACTGACACATTTCCACTTTCATTTGTAAGAGATAAATGTTTCAGCATGCATACCACTGAAAATTAATATTATCTAAATACTCTTAAACTCACTATCTGAAAATGTAAATGTAACTGTAAATGTAAATACTCCTATTGCAAATTTTGATCCAGCTGAATTTTATTTTAAGCCGAAGCTTGAGGTGATTGTGAGAGCAACTCTACATTTATATTTGTATGCTCTGGATTATTTTTAACAAACAAGAGAAAAAAATAAAGGAAGGAATGAAGTTTCATGAGTGCCAACTGATGAAGGGCAAAGATTGTTACTACTTCACTAACATCCACTCCCACCCTATCATGTCCTAGTTACCCCACCAATAATGCTGCTTTATTTAGATACATATTGGGAAAAATGGAAAAAAGTACACAAAGACAGGTACATGTACTCTATATGTATATGTACTTGTATCTATACATATAGAGAGACTTTTAAATCTTATTGCATGAAGCAATGCCCTAATAGCATGAGGCTCAGCCTGCTTGTATCAGTGACCTGTCAGAAACACAGCAGGTGCCCCTGCGTGCACTGGCTAGCAGAGGCCTGAGGAGCTCAGGAGGATGATGGTTTTGGGAACCCAAGGGCAGTCACACAAATGCCTCTTTGCTGACACAGCTGTGCAACAACTTAAAAAGCTACACAGAAATAATAGCACAGGGGGAGTCGTCTAATGTACAAAACAACAAAAATGTGCAGCTTTTTTAGTGGGGCCATAGTTACACTGGTGCCACTTCTTCAGAATCAGGTATGAAGAACCAACTGATTGTTGTGGTGTCTTGTCCTGTAATTTATATGAGTGTCTCTCATTTGTTGCTGCATATTTACTCTTCAGCCTACGCCAGAAATAATTGTAAACTATTAATTTTCTAAAAGAAAAATTATTTTCTGCCTTTTTTTTTTAATACTTACATAATTCCTTCCAATTCCTGCATATTGACTTGGTTTAAAGTGACAGAGCTGAAATCAATGGACAGCAAAAATTATTTTCTGCATGCTGAGAAGCACATAGTTTTCTAAGGAACGTGGATGATCAGCCCTAGTTGTAGTGTCCAGCCTATCATAAATACTCAACACTGGTACTAGCTACAGTGTAATAAATTCCAATTCCACTTCTTGTCACAGAATAGGGTTTCCAAAAACCACTAGGATCTTCTTCTGTAGTGCCTTTTGGCTGCTGTTTTGTAAAGCAGTTTCACATCAGTAGATAGCACCAGGAGTAAAACCAACTGGAACTGGAAAATAGAAGCTTTTAGTCACAGGTTTGGATAAGTGATGTTTTCACAGAGTTCCCTCAACCTTTCCCATTGTCTCCATATATTTTTGACTACTGACAGTACCTAATAAAAGTCAAATGATAGCAAGGAGAAAATTATGTCAAAGACCAAGACAAACCAATAGTCCATTCTCAGCAAAAGTGAAAGTGGTAAGAGATGGTTCTCCCTATTTTTCCCACTATTACATTAACTTCCACCTCTTCTGGATCTTAGATACTCTATCAGCAGTCTTGGGAAACTTTAAGAAAGACTGAGATGAATACATATTTGAGAGGTGACAAAGATGAGGCAATCATTCATTCTTGTACACATATAGGCACTTGGATAGGGGTCCCAAAGGCCCCAGATGAAACTGTTCAGGGCCAGTAAGGTCTGTTCATGCCCCCAGGATTGAAAGAGAGAAATTCTGAGGGAGTTTGGCTGGTTCCCCTTGCAGAAAAATGGCTTTCTGGGATACCTGATAGGGGTCTGTTACTACCTAGTTGGGGAACCCAGAGAAGATGAAGCCAGACTCCAACTGGAACTGCTTAAGTCCACTAAACAAGAGACAATGAGAAGTCTGAGACTCTCTGATCAATTCCAATGAGCTATAAAGAAAGCACTTTTTACCATGATCAGTCAATAAGGGAACTAGTACTCAGAGACACTGTACGATGTACATCACTGGAGGTATGCATGACTCAGAACCCCAAGTTCTGGAGGCTCTGTTTCCAATTAGACCTGCTATGAACAAAGAGTTAGGTTAGGTGATCTCTGGAGGTTCCTTGTAGCCCACTACTTTGTGAATCCATGATTGGAACCAGCATTATCTTCCTACTGGATCATGGCAAGAGAAAAAGCATTTTCAGCAATTTAATGGCTCTGGAATACAGAGTGAGCCTGCAGCTATGCACTGAATAACAAATTTGTACTTTGAGACAGATGCACAGATATCTGGTCATGTGTACTGCTAGTTTTATCAGGGACTTATGTCACCTTTTCACATAGAATGTCATTATGTAGTAAGTTGGATTCAACTTAACCTGTTCAACCTAAGGTTTACTATTGGCAGGTTTACAGGAGACAATAACTCTAGAGCCACACTGACCTTTTTTAGAAGCATGAATGAAAACAGCTGTCACATTTGTAAAGTTCAGTTAAGTTACTCATTACCAGTGCAATCATTTTCTCAAAGAATGTCAGTTTTCAATTCTGATGTCAAACATGTGCACTTTACCTGTTCTAAAACAACAATATAGAGTTCCAAAAGCTGGCATTTCATGGAGGACAGCTTTGTCAGGAAGTGGATTAGCCTGTTATTAGCCTGTTAGTGGATTACCATTTCTATTAGGTAACTTTTAGATGCACACAGAAGCTTTTGAGTGAACAGAAGTCATGGACTTCTATACTCTGTTAAGTCTATCTCTCTCTCTAAGTTCATTTGAATTTTGTAACTTTCTTTGAAGCAGCATTAATTGCTGTCAGTTTCAGGTGTGCTCCCTGTGCAGTTTTGATGAGGTGATTTGCATATGGCTAATCTGCATAGAAACCTGACCTTGAGCTTAGGTATCAGCAGGCACTGCCCTTAACAGTGGTAAGATCTAGCCAGGCCACTGAGCCAGATCAGGGAGAAAAAAGTGTCTTCAACAATAACAAGAAAGACGCCCTGTGAAATTTGTCAGCTATTTTATTAGCTTTTGATCTCCTTTTGACACTGAATGGCCGTTGCTAAATATTTTCCATGCTATTAAAAGAAGAGGAAAAAACCCCATCATTTTGTCTGTGTGCCTTGGATGACTTTTCCTGGACTGTTCATTGCATGTGTTCATTGTTTTGTGTCTTGCTCAATTCTTAAGGCATTTCACAGCCCTCTGTGATTTCTCAGACCTCTTTTGCTTTTCTATTTCTGTCTCTTTTTTTTCTGCTAGACAAATACAATCAATTATTATTATAGTCTTTTTTTCTTTTCCCTGATTTTTCTCCTACTGGTCTTCCATATGGTAATTGGTGTGCTGCTTATAAAACTATTAACCCTACCATATAACCATATTTAACCATACTGTCCCATAACCATACCATGCTCAAATCCCCCCATCAAATGACATCTACCATCTGTCCTTCCATAAATTAAGGATATGAAAAGACTACAAATGCATAAAATTAATAATGTTTGATCTCCCCACATTGTCCTCGATAATTTTCTTTCATTTTAAAAGTGTTTATCATCACATTTTAGATTATAGTATCTTTATAAGAGAAATAATTTCCAATGAAAATATTTTTGAATAAAAGTAATGTCTTTGCCTTTTTTTAAAAAAATTACCTCTTTTTCCTTTGTTAATGATATCAGAAATTTTAATGTGTTTAATGATGCAGAATAAAAGTTTGAAATACATGCAGCAAAGAGGAGACAGACAAGGGCAATATAGACACTTATTTTGTTTTTCTTTATGCAGCACAGTTAGTTTACATATAAAGATGTTTCTGAAACATAATCTTTTTCTTATGGACAGCTTCTGAAAATTCTGACATCAGCACAGCTGGGTATCTGACAAGCAGAAGAATTTTAAAAAATATAAGCTTTGATATTGCAATGTGATTGATTGAAAACATGCCTCATACCAATGGCAAATGAAGTACCTCTGTGTTTGAAGGAGTAGGAGGTGAGTGCTATAGTTGTCTGTGATTTGTGTCCAGTGAGGAAAATGACACAAGATACTGCTAGAATGAGATGCTTTATTAAAATAAATTGTACTCAGAGAGTTAATTCCATTGAAATTGGGACATTTCCTTATAATAAATATTCCAGAATCTAGATGAAGATCAAAGCCAATAAGTAGAGTTTCTGTGATTCCATCTTGGTTGATTTACATTACAGACTGAAGGAGATATGGCAAAGCTGTTTTTCTGAATGAACACATAGGGGTGAATTTTCACTGGATTTTCACATGCATCGAATACAATAAATTACTGATTACACTATGGGAGAGTAAATTTCCACTGGCCTTTTTTTTGTAGATCATGACAAAGCTGGTTAACTTTTAGAAAGCATTTTCATACTGTGTTTATTTTGTTCATGGAAACATTAAATAAGGGATGTGTCTTTCACACAAAATAGCTCAAACCTACTGTATAAAACTTGCAGTAGTACTGCTGGCTATGCTGCTTTCTACATGCCCTATCTGACACGCTAATTTCAGTTGTAAATTTGAATGTAGGGAGCTTCAGCTGCTGCAACTCTTTAAAAGGTTTAGCTAAATAACTTGTGTTGAAATCCAGTTTCAGTGTTCATTGGCATATATGACTATTCATGATGGCTAAAGTTACTTTTGGTGAACTCAGCGAAAGCTTTCCCAGTGACTTTTAGAGGAATAAGATCTGGTTCATTGCTTTTCAATGCTTGTGTCTCTACTACAGCAATAAACATTTTTAAAGGGCATGTCTCTGTGAGGGGTTGAAAACCAGTTTCAGTCAAAGCGTAAACTGAGAGAGAAACTATTAAAACATTTCAGTTTCCAAAATCCACATCTTCACCAATCTTCCCAAGGAGCAAGTAGTTTGTTCATTACCTTGTCAAATGTTATATAGTTTCAGTGTACTGCTTCTTTTAAAGAAAATTGTCATTGTAATGTTTTTGACCTAAGCAGTGGGTGTTGTTTTTGTACTGTAAAGAATATATATTTATATATAGATATATTGTTTTACCTTCCTCCATTCTATTTTTAATGCTTGAGAGTAAATAGAAACACAAGGTGAAAATATAGGCTCAACCTAATTCTCAAATATTTTTATTTTATACATAGGTGAAAAATATTTTCTAGTGGTTCTTTTTAAACCCCAAGCTAAAATCAAAACACTATCTTGATAACTAGCTAATGAAAGAAGTATTCACACTCCAAAGTTACATGTTCCTTTGTGTTAAATCTTTAAAATGTTTGCATTTGTCTTCTTTTCCAGCAATAAATGTATATTATTGTTTATTTTTTATAACAATAAGAATTTTTTTGAGCATTCTGCATAGCGTATAAAAATAATAAAAGGTAGATTACTTCTTGGAAAAGATCCATTCTAAATGTAGTTTTCCAGTACTTAATCCTCTGCAATATTCTGCAATAAAAACAGTTGAGTTTCAACACAATTGTATAAAATATGATACCAGAGAAGCTTGGTAATATGACAACACAGAACACTCCATAAAACCAGATTAATAAATACATGCTATTAAATAGTAGGCACATGAGGTGATGCTGAAGAGAAGAAATGTTTTCTGTCCTTTGTTCCAATATTTTTGAAATCTTAGCCAGGCTTTAAAAGAGCTGGTAAGTGTCATTCACATTGCTTCAGCTTAATCCAACAAGAAATCTAAATTCAAGGTCATAAATTCCCATTTGAATAAAAGAGACTAGAGAAAAAGGAAATAAAGAGGTTGTAGTACTGTTTTCCTTACTCAGATATGTATGTACAGGCAATGTTATTTTTAATCTCCAAACAGTAGTCTATAAATAACATTAAACATATTGTGCTGCAACATAGTTCCAGTAACCACTTTATTTCATAGACACAATCACATTCTAGATAGACACGTGTCTTTGATATTTTAAGGAACTTCTGTGCAAAAATATAAATAGTCTGACCATTTGCATACTAATTACTGAGTCAGGTAAAATTTTTTTTAATTATTTTTACTGAAAAAGCTAAATTTGGGGGGTTTAAACTCAAAATGCTAAATTGCAATGGCAATTATTTATAAAAATGTAAGCTTGCAGTAATTTTGTAGATGACACTGAGTTCAATTGTAGTGTTGATCTGCTGCAGGGCAGGAAGGATTTTCAGAGGGATCTGGACAGGCTGGATGACAGGCTGAGGCAAATGGGATGAGGTACAACAAGGCCAAGTGCCAAATCTGCCTTTTGGCCACAACACCCCAGGCAGTGCCACAGGCTGGGGCAGAGTGGCTGCAAAGCTGCCCACAGGAAAAGGGCCTGGGGGTGCTGGTGACAGTGACTGAACATGAGCCAGGGTGTGCCCAGGTGGCCAAGAAGGCCAATGGCATCCTGGCCTGTACCAGCAACAGTGTGGCCAGCAGGACCAGGGCAGGGATTGTGCCCTTGTACTCAGCACTGGTGAGGCCACACCTGAAATCTTGTGTTCAGTTCTGGGCTCTTCACAAGAAGAAAGACATTGAGGTGCTGGAGCATGTCAAGAGAAGGGCAATGGAGCTGGGGAAGGATCTGGAGCACAAGTCCTGTGAGGAGCAGCTGAGAGAGCTGGGCATGTTTAGCTTGGAGAAAAGGAGGCTCAGGGGAGACCTTATCACTGTCTAAAAATACCTGAAAAGAGGCTGTAGTGAGGTGGCAGTTGGTCTCTTCTCCCATGTAGCAAGTGATAGGAGAGAGGAAACCTTATATATAGGGTATATAGTAGGAAAAATTTCTTCACTGAAAAGGTGGTCAGACATTGAAACAGGCTACTCAGGGAAGTGTTAGAATCACCATCCCTGAAAGTGTTCAAAAAATTGTTGGGGACATGGTTTTGTGGTGAACACAGCAGTGTTAAGTTAATGTTTGGACTCTGTGATCTTAGAAGTTTTTCCAATCTCAACATTTCTTTGTTTCTATGACTCTATATATACTGTGACAACCCCGTGATTTGGAGTATAGATTCCTTGGGCTGTTTTCTGAGCCTTTCCTTTCTGTAACATCATGTCCATTTTGCACCACAGCTGGAATAGTAAGTCTTAGACATCCATGTTCAAGATGGTACAGTGCAGTGCGATGTAGTGCAATATAGGAAGTAACATTTGGCATGAGTTTGAAGTCTTAGAATAATTGAAAACCTGAAACCTGAGCTTGAATGGATTCAAGTGTCCACAAGAAGTGTGCAAAAACACATAGGGGCAGTAGCAACTAGAGGTCTATGTTGCAATTCAAAGTGCAGGATGCAAAGGATTTCATGGCCTTTCTGCATAACTAGAAGTGTTGATGGAGATCTGAAATATACGATGTGGCAATAACGTCTGGTATAAAAACATTGCAATGATTTGTCTAAAGATAAATCTACAAACTTAGAGTAAAGCACAATGTTTGAATTCCTTGACTGCAACTGAGTAATAAAGCACAACATGTATGAATGGCATGGGCTGTTATCGGTGTTCATTTAATGGATACAGGACAAGAGCTGATGTTTTTCTGAACCATAACTCACTTGGCTGCAGTACTGATCTTGTCAGTCTCTATTGTTTTACTTCTTTACCAAATGGTGTCTGATATTCCAAAGCTCTTGCAGTCATACTGTTTATTTTCCTGACCCTCTGTCAGAGCTTGCATGAACCAGAGAAAATGGCTCTGTCCAACCATCTCATCACACTGAATGTCTGTATAAATCCACTGGCTAGCTAGAAAATCTATTCTGACGGGCTGTATAGCCTTCAGTGATCTAATGTACTAAAAAGAATGATGGCAAATCAGAAACCACCATCAAATAGTGGTGGTTTTCCCTTTGCAGAGACCACCCTTTCTAGCATACCTAGTAGGGCAACCAGAATATAAGCAAGGAATGTAAAAGCAGGAGATGGGGTAGGTCTGCAAAAGTGACTAAAGGATTAGGTTTGGTTTTCAACACGTGCCTGGAATAGGAAAGACCATTAATTACAGCTATGTTTTCCATGTGTATCTACTCCCCAATGAAAGCAGGAATACAGATCTGATAGTGATCTTGTATTAAATTATTCCTTAGTTATACTGACATTTCATGCATTTATTTGCATGATTTTAGATGTATGGGGTGATCTTCTCTCCATTTCCCCCTTCAGTTTTCCCCTTTGACGAGTGAAATATTATTTGCCTTCAGAGAATTGGCATGTGCTGCTAAGAGATACTGTAAACTTTCTTTTTTTTACAATTGGCTTTACATAGATACTCTACCACGTACAATAACACCTGGATTTCTTTCCCATAATATAGCCATCATTATCATCTAGTTTTTTTTCATATGTAAAACAGTATTCAGGTTTTTTCCAGTCCCTGAGTCATATTTGGAAAGATTATCTTAGGAAAGCATAATAATAATAAAAAGGAAAGCACACATCAAAACAAACAAACAACAACAACCTAACCATAACTAAAAATCCCCACTTATCTTTCACCAAACATTTGTTATTGTCTAAGACAATGTAAATACTCACTTTGTATCTCTTGTTAGAAGCATCAAAACACTCTTCAAACATGTTGCTGTTGCCCTGTCCTCAATATGCACTTTAGAACTGATTAAAGCATCACTGATCTTCTTTACTGCTGTTCCAGTCCTCCTGATGCTTAATCACACATGTCAAACATATGCCAGACAATGTTGGATGTCATGAAAGTCAACATTCATATTTTCTGTACTTCCTCAAATACTTCAGCTAATGTATTCTCTCCATCTGTTGCAGAAAAGCAAATATAATGATAAGGCAGTGATACTGAAGTTATCTTATAAATCTAGTCTATTACTGTTAAAGATGGAAACTTAAAATACTGTTAGTTGATAGGGATCAACTAGGTCTCCTCAACAACTTTGAAAATCTCAGGCAAGATTCCAGCATTTTGATGTCGGCCACAGAAGGAGACTGAATTTCCCATTGTGCCTTTAACCTCGTGTTCAGCTACCCTGCTGCAGAGCCTTCTGACTGTTTACATTCTTGAGAATTTTCCCTTCTTACTCATAATTTGCTTGTATTCAATAATCACATCTTAAATTGTGAACAATCAGACACATATAATGCTATTATACAACCTCTTATTTTTTATTTCCTCCTACACAAAATCTCTCTCATCAGCAGGTCTCAGCCTTACTGTGCCAGCCCTCTGTATATGTAATAGCATGGATGACCTCACTTAGAAATTCTAGTCCTTAAAGGAACACGGAATAGCGTATATGTAATGATAAGGGGATGGAAGATATTCAGTGTTAGCTGTCAAGGAGGATTTCCACCATCAGCATTAACCATATAATATAGTGGCAGTGGAGGGCAATGAATGTGGAGAGAAGTGAGAGCAATCAGCAAGCTTTCATTCAGTGAGATGGAAGAGCTTGTCAAAGACACAAACAACTAATCAGTTGCCAGCACTGATTGATGTCCCAGCCTGCATTCAAATCTATCATTGTGACCAAGTAGTGCCTATCGTTTACCCAGTGGATGGATAAACTAGAAGTAATATATGGTGTCTAAGCAAATAGATCATTAATTCCACTTAATATGTGGGGGGCTAAAGTTTAAATCTTTTTCTAAACAGCAGTCTTTCCCTTCAGGGAGGGAAAAAAAAACCCACTAAAAAAAAATCTAGCGTGGTTGACTAGGCAACAAAGTTGTTTTTTTTTTTACAAGTCACAAATCCATTGCACTGGATTTTATTTCAGTTTATGACCCATAATTGTCACTGAGTATTAAATCTATGAGCAAATTTATTATCATCTTAATTAAAATAGCTAAGGACGATAAGAAACTATATGGAGGCAGAGAAAGAGGGCTGTCTTATGTTTAGGCTTTCTTATTCCCCTAACTATCCCAAACTCAGCCCTGCTAAACAATTGCCCTTGACTTTATATTCATTTTTCTGACTGTAGCATGAAAATTTTAAAAGTAGACATACAGTTAATTGGATTTTATTATTGCTTGACTTCTTCTTAATTGCAGGGCATGGCATCGAATGATTTCTCAGTGGTTTGTAAATTCTACATTTTACACCAATCAGCATCAAAGTCAACAGATTTTGGCAGATGGTCTTGAAAAATGTTAACTCAGGTTGTAATTACTGGAAAAAATTAAGTCTGCATAGATAAAAATTGCAACAGTATTAGGACTGGACAGGAAGAAAGAAGTAATCTGCAGTTCTCTAAACTGAAGCTTAGTTTTATTTTCTGTCAGCCATCAATAGGGAAAAATGTAGGTGTTAAGAATTAAGAAAGAGCATCTCAATTTATGGCATACACTGTAATGAAACAACATTTTAATCTCTGAAGTAGAAATATCTAGCAGTGTGATTTCAATATTTTCACAGATTACTAAGAGATGCTCTGTCTTGCTTTGAACATTGTGGTTAGCCTCTCATTAGTAGACTACTGTTAATAAATAATTAATAGTTTCATTCATGATTTTTATTTTAAGCTATAAATTATTAATATCAGGCAACTACAATAGCCATAAGTGTTTATATATTCCATTATGTTTAATATACTTCACTTTTAGGACCGTAAAAGAGTTCAAAAGTACTATTAAAGTATTTGCCTAAAGCACAAATCTGCTGAATTTGTTACTAAGTAGTATGTTTAGAAACATTAAGGCCAAGAAAGAGAATATTTTTCTCCTTTAAATCCCAGAATTATTTTCTGAATGCAAAAAGCCTTTCCGTACAATTTCCAGATGATGTCCCAACTTAAACCTGACTACATAAGCATGGATGGCAAACCTGCAAACTGTTCAGCCATGTAGATATTCTCAAAGTCATTGTGTTTGTCAACTGAAAACTTGACTCACAAGAGAGATTTGACCTGAAATACCTGTCATGTCATCCTGAGATTTTAAATTTGTTGAGAATCACTGACAAAGCTCAATTTAAAATCAGTAAAAATTAAACATTGGAAAAATACACATTCCAGTGTTAATATTAGTTCATGGATGGAAACTTTCTGTTCTTTTAGAATGTTTACCTTTTTGTCAGCAGTCCATTCACCTGGAAACTGTAATATCATTGTACATTACTGTGATAGCTTTTCAAATATATAGGCAGTAGAAATGCTTTATAAAGTATTTGTAAGGGCTTGAATGTAATGGTTCGCATGCTTGATTTAAGAAAAGTTGTTTAACCACAATGGTTTAAAAGCACCTACTTTAAAACATATTCACTAGCTCTTTGCTTTGAAAACTGAAATGTGTATTATTTGGAAAGTATTCATTTATGTATTTGTTCAGAACAATGTAGGTTTTTTTAGGGGAATATTTTTCTATCATAAATAAAGTATCCATTCTAATAAAATTATCAACATTAAAACATGCTTCATTTTTTTCTTATAACTGTTAGATAAACCTGAAAAATACTTGATTAATAAGTAAAATATGCTATACTGAAAAAACTACAAACCTGCCTTTGCCTTTTAATACAAAAATTTGGTTTTTAAACATTTCTTTGATAGCCTCTATGAGACCCATAAAAACTACATAATCAACTCAAATTCCATGAAATAGGCCCAAGAAGACTGAAATACTGTTCTATACTGGGAAATTTTACTGAGCACATAATACTTGTAAATGCTGTTTATTGCCTCAGCCCCTGTTTTCCAATGGCTGCTAATGTTGTTTTATAATCCTGTGCCTAAACATCAAACTGCAGATTCAGTTATAGGGAATAGCTCAGAGCTGTAACAGTTTTTTTCTCCATTTCTGAGCATGTTTATTCTGTCAGAAGCTTGATCAGTTCTTAACATTTTTGGTACAGGACAGGTACCTATGGCAGAGATATTTAAATAAATTGTATTCATATAGACTTTCTGATTTTTTAGCCTCTTCTAGGTGTAATGGTTTTAGATTGTATCTGTGCATATTACAGTTTTTTTGATCCCACCACTTTTAGGACAGAATCACACTACATTTGAATCCTGTAATTGTCCAGAAATTAACATGTTTCAAAATATATGTTTTGCTTTGGTTTGTTTTGG
>WAAE01015165.1:0-19535 GCA_013400495.1 Nicator chloris
TGGCTAAGGAAACTATTGCAACAGAGAAAGCACATCCAGCTCAACTTCCTCTCCAGTTTGTGTGAAACATTCTCTCAGCTGTACTTCCTCCCTGGCAGAGGAGAACATCACTTTAGATCCAAACAGTCCTAACTGACTGTAGCATAAAGAGAAGGAATGAAAAAACTTGAATTCTTAAAATTTGCTTTACAATCTAATCAAACCACTGTATAACTTCATGGCAGACTTTAAGTAAGGAGCTTCCAATTTAACTTGACTTTTATCTTTTGTTATGGCAGACATGGGGCGGAAAAGCTTTATTTTCCTCTGACGGTTCTGTTTTTATAAACATCTACATTCAGAAGTGGCTTCTATTAAAAACATACCATAAAATTACAGAAAACTTTAAGTGAAAATAAATACATTAAACCTTCAGACTATCTCTTAATTAATTACTAGAAAAAATGGATGACTCAGAATCATCTCCCCATCCCATTTCTTTCTCAGATTCTGGACAGTCTTTCAAGTGGCAAGAGAAACAACTGAGATTAATTGCACTAATGACTTTAATACTCTCCAATTTTATGGGTGAATAGGTAACAATAGATTTGTGCTTTCAACTTAAGAAATGGACCAACACCTTCAGGTGATGAGCAAGGTCTTGCACAGACACAAAAATCTGCCTGCAGGTTTATTTGGGAGCCTTTTTTTTTGGCTTGTGAAACCTCTTTGAGGTTTGGAGTGTTAGTCACTGCACGGAACACCAAGCAGGAAGAGTAAGGACATGAGGCTCACAGCTTTTAACGTGACAAGAAATCAGTGCTAAGTCCCAAAAGCTCCATTCCACTTGTTGACGCTGGCAGAGCTCCAGCTGGCACAACCTTCTGAAAAGCCATTTCACCTGTCACTGGTAGGAAATGGGAAGAGGCAGGGTTGTCACCAAGAAAAGTCCTGAAAGAAAGGACTTACCTCATTTCCTTTTATTGCCAGAGAAGATCCAAACCTTGCAGACACATATTACCACTAACATCCTTTACTGCTGGTGTTGCTGCATGCTTCAAAAAGACAGAGCATACTCGTACTACTCATATGGAATGACGTGAATAAAAAGAAGCTTTGAAGAAAATTCTGAACTAAAACTGTTGTTCTGAATTGTGTAAAAGTATTATTAAATGCTTAACAAAAAGAAGTCTTTGTATGAATAGCCACAGACCTCAAAATGACTGTTAAAAAGGCTTAGGAAGTAAATAATTAGGAATTAATGAATACTTAGCAACAAAAGTAGAAAACATAGGAAAGGTGGTAAGAAATAAACCTATTTACTTCCCATACTTCCCCCTCCTGGAAACTTCTAATTAGAAATAGCAGCAGCTTTAACAAATCACCAGTCCTCTGTTTGTGATGTTGCTATAATGTGCAGCTTCCCACAATTAATACCTAACAAAGACTTATTTTTAAAGAACTTTTAGAGCTAACTTCCCAGGAGTTTGAATACCCAAGACAGAATTCCACAGCTCGTGTTTTATCATGCTGTCTGCTCTAAGTGAATTAGTGCAGCTATTTACAAATCAAATAATAATTTTTAATCAGATTTTGAAAACATTGACAGAGAATGGTGATGGAAAATTTTGGGAACCAGTAATCCCAGCTTCCAGTCACACCATTATTTTTTTACACAACACTACAAAAAGGCAACAGAGTGCCCCCCCAAAAGGCAGTAAAAAATGAAGCAAAAGGAAAAACGATCACAGGCTCTGAAACGTTCATGTTGGCTTATTCCTTTGATCAATTTATGCAAAGGATCACATGTAATCATCAAAACAAATTCCTACAAGTTCCAGCACACCTTGCTTGTTTGTCTGTGGGAAGTAACAGCGCTGCAAAGATCTGCAAGATCCAAAGAGTGTAATGTTTCATATCAGCCCATCTCACATAGCACATTAAATCTCTCCTAAAAGACAAACAAGGACTATTCAAATATTTGTTGTACGCAGCAGCAGGAACCAGGAAGAACTGCATGCATAAGAGCAGAACAAGACTGAGGAAAACTAAGCAAATCTTTACCTGAACTGAAGGTGACAGCTCTTGAGATTGCTTACTGATAGTCCCTTGGCAAGACGCTAAAGCAACACTGTCAGTCTTGTGTAACACTGGGCCACCACTCCTGGCAGACGCATTTGTCCTATGTGACTGCCATGTCTCTTTTCTGTGATGAGATTCACCAGCCTGCTCATCCCCAAAGGCAGCCCAAGAACAGCTGTCCTTTTGTTCATCTTCAAAAGCATTCCAGTCTGTAGCTTGGTTACAACCTGCTGAACTGAAGTCCGCAAAGTCATCCGAGTCCTGGAAAGCAACACTCTCATCTTGAGGTTTTGGCACGGAATCAAAGTCTCCAAACTCAGTATCATCACCATTTTCTACCTCAGTAGTATGCTGGAAGCCTAGTCCAGAAGTTTTACTGGTAGTATCACATTCTGAAGTGTCAGCAGCCTGATTTAGTTTAGCTTGGTCCAAACTTGCTGGTTGCTGAGAAAAAGTACTCGTGTCCCTGAATTCACCAAATTCCTCGTTAGGTTCGCTAATATGTGCAGACTGCTCAGAAGTTCTTTCTGAATCTAGAGCATTTACTGAGTCTTGAGCATTCCTGAAGGTGGGAGACGCACTGCTGACTGAACTAAAGTCCCCAAACACATCATCATGTTTGTCACTGCAAGCTAAAGCTTCAGTGCTACTTCCACCATTCTTGGTATCTTCAGAACCACCCAGTTTTTCTCCTGCAGGATCACAGCTTAGGCTTTGGATCTTATCAACCTTGATGTCTGCTGCTTTTGAAGAATCCTCAGGCCTACTAAAATCTTTGCCATTCTCTATATGATGTTGTCTTCTCCTCCCATTGTGCTCCCTATTCTCTGTAGTGCATACTGAACTTCCAGTTGTTTGAGATGTACTAGAAATTGCAAATTCCAGTGCTGAGGGACCCTGTTCACAACTAATTTCTGAATTGCAAATCTCTTCTTCACTATGAGTTACTCTGTTTATTCTGTTGTTCTCCTGAATGCTCACCGAGTCTCTTTCCTTAAGAACACTGCATATTGTAGGCCCTGTTCCCTCTAAATGGATTGGGGTTTTGTTTGAGAAGGTAGCAAAATCTGCAACATCTTCACCTGAGCTAGGCATTGAGCTCAAATTTTGCTCAGTACTACGAGTGCTAACAGTTTTCAGTCCCTTTGAGTCACCAATGCTGTCTAGATCATCTGTTCCCTGAGGATTTACAGGGTCTGATGCTGCAAATCCATTTGTTAGAATCTCTAGACATGGAATTTTCTCACCATTACAAGCATCTATTTGCTCATCCTGGCTCTCAACTGCTACACCAGTTCTAACCACGAGAGAAGAAAAACCCTCTGATTTTCCAGTGTTGTCTCTTTGTTCCCCCCTTCTGTTTACATCTTCTAAAGCAGTACCTGAAGTTCTAAACTTAGATTTTTCTTTGATAGTACTAGTAGCTGACATATCAGAAAGCTCCTTAGCATGAGTAGCAAGCTCTGCAATGCAGTCTTCATCTTTACCATTTTTAACAGATGTGAAAGTTGCAATGCCAGCTACATTGTCAGAGTAATCATGGAGTGGGATGAAATGATTTGTGGGTATAAACTCTTCCTTTGGATGACTGTAGTCCGGTGTATCAAAATCAGCAAAAGCGACGCCAGCAGTGCTCACACCAGAAAATCCTCCAAACTCATCTTCATCATCATCATCAGCTCCATTGTCAAGTGGTGGAGGGGAAGAGGAGTACATTCGAATAATGTCTGGTTCCATTGTTTGGTTCTGCATCAACATTAATGTATTTCTGTACGAGGGAAAAACAGAGCTATATTAGAGCTTGGCTACCTTTCAGTTCTTATATATTTCATTTTTACAGTTTCATGCCTCATTTTTTAAATGTGTATATAGGTCAATATCTTTATTAGATATCAGAAAGAAACATTCCCCAAACCCATTGGTTTTACAAGTGACAAGGAATCTATTGGGACAGTTCAAGTTTCTTCTAAACTACTACATGATCAAATTGTCAGCAGACAGTGCTGAAATGATTCTCTTGAGCTGCTGTGCAACACACTGGCATAACTAAATTCAGTTTTAACTCATCAGTTCTCTACCTCCCATCACTAGCAGTTCACAAAACTGCCAGTGACCCTGGTCCACCTTTTGCCACACTCCTTTGTGTGCTCAGGTGTGTGACAGGAATTAAGCCACCCCATGGGCTATGCCGTAACAGCCATCCACATGAGAGACCTTCACCAGCATCAAACACTTCCAAAAGTGTTTCCATAAGCTCTGAAAATGTGAAGGAGCGGAGGAAGAACTGCTGTTAAAACCAGTAGCTAGGATCTGCTGCCCTACTGTTTAAGATTCTTTCTACCAGTCCATGGGTTTCTGTTTGGTTGCCCTGTTCTCTGGATTTCCTACCCAAAAGCCAAGACACTGCCTCCATAGCTGCTGCCACCAGCCTGCTTCAGTCTTAGGAACCAGCTAAGAAATGCCATCATGATGCCATCAGTAAAGCCTAGAGCCAAACACACTTCATCAAAATTTCTTCTCAACAGGAGAGCTGAGCATGATTATTCATAAAATATTTAAACACAAATCACTAAACCACAGTGGGAAAAGAAAAAAGAAGAAAGTATTCCCATGGCCTAGATAGAAACATCTTAAGGACTCTCTCTGTCTTAACATTGCAAACCATTACAGGAACAAGCCATGTACGGATGGAAAATTTTCTTTCCTAAACAATGATCTTGACTTTTTCAATGCTGTGTGCAATTAATGAAACAATAACTATTGGTATGTATAGATTCACAGTTGAACACATCACTGAACTGGTTCATACTTTAAAACCCTTCAAAGAAGAGCTCACACCAAGTTCTCTCCATTTCAAATGACACTTGACATGAATGAACTGTAACAACATTAAGCCTCAACTACAGAAAAAGAGTGGAAACATCTTACACATACTAGCAAATATTTGAACTTCTAACCACCAGAATAAGTGCAGACTTTACAATACTAGTTATGCAACACAGATAAAACGTGATCCTTATGACCAGTGCCTTTAGCAAACAACTTCGTAAATGCACCTTAAGAGCAGCACACAAAGGATAAAACAGCAACAAATGAAGCTCTGCAGTTCTTCTCAAGCCCAACATACCAAGCACTTGATATTTGCCAGGAAACTGGCATCCTTGAGGTGACTAACATACTTACATTTCTTTTTGAAAGGGTAGTTTGCAGCTACAAAAGTACATCATGCTTAGCAGATGAAACCACGAAGTAATTTGTAACATAACATGCAAACTGAAGAGAATTGCAAAGGAATTTTGTTTAGAATAAAGCCTAAGTTGTCAACAAGCTCCCACATAGGCTTACTCAGCACCAGCTGCTTAACAAGGTATTTGAGAGAAGAGCTTCACTCGCTCTAAACTTCTGAACTTTCCCCATTAAAAGAAAAATTTGTCTCTATGGTTTACGAAAAACCATGTGTTTTAACATTTAATCTTTTCAGATTTATAGGCTTGTATAGGTTGGTTTTCACCTGAGTTATTTGAAGTATCACATTCAGATCTCGATTAGTAACTACACCACGTTACACTACCGGATCTCATTTCGGCAAGATACGCCAGGAAAGATTAATTCTTAACCTACACCAGCCATAGATTCATATACTATCCATCATAACAACTCTACCCATTTTTTTGTTGACCATTTACTGTGTAAGTATTTTTAACCTCAGCCAAAAATAAATCTCAATAGAGTTGAGAACATCCTTGGAGGCAAGGATGATCTAAAATAACCCAAATATGCAGTTTCAGAAAACAAACTGAATAATGTGAGAGAAGCAAGCATCACAATCACAGGGCATTTACCTACAAGACTCCTTTTCTTTCCAGTTAACATAAAAAAGGGGAGACAAGGAACAAGAATATTAAGGATAAGCACAAGACGAAAATAACTGCATGGGAGCTGAACAAACTGTCAAAGCCCAACTGAACATATAGAAAGATGTCTGATCATTTAAAAATTTTCTCTCCTGCATCTCTCTTCTGACATAGAGCAGAAGAAACTTCCTTCAATTTTTCATTTCAAAGCACTTTTAAAACATCACAGGGATCATTTACACAGCAGCAGTCCAGCCACACAATGTTCCAGCTACGTTTCAGTAACAGTTGCCAAAACAACTGCAAGGAACATTAACTGTACATTTAAAAATTTGATCACAGGTTTGATAGTCTACTATGTGTTTAATCAGTTAAAACCCACAAGAATCCACTGCATAACTAATTCTATGGACTTCTGTATAATTATTTTTTAAATTTCAGGTATTTCCAGATATGTTATGGTTGCAGTTTAGAAGCCAAACATGAAGAGCTCCAAAATGTATGAATCTGCATTATAAATGAGTGTACGGCTACATTGACACAATTTAATTGTTGTTTACAGAATTCAAACATACTCAAACTGTAAGAAATGGAAAAAAGTCATACTAGTATTCCCCCTCCTCTTGACTAATTAGTGATAAATTTTTAAAACTGACATAATCCCAATTCTCCCCACAATATAGAGCAGCATGGGAATTTTATAGTCTTAATGTAGTTTTCTTCAGAAAGAATTTCATTATGGTCCCCTTATGACTTCCAAAAGTGTTCTATCTGCCAACTAGAAACCAAATTGGTTACTGTCCATTGACATCTGTGGTGAAAACCCACAGGTCTGTCAGAACAACTACTTTGTTCCTTATTTCATTTAGTTAATCCCTGCTTTGTCTGGCATCTCAAATAGAGCTGGAACTGTGGCTTCCTCTTTTGTAGTCCTTTTACCCAACACAGACATATTCTTGGTCAAAACATTCCCCTACATTATTTGCAAACCTGGTATTTCAAGTGATGTTTACAACACGATTTAAACCAAAGTAGAATTTGAACAAGTTCTATGACCAATAAAATGGATTATCATCTTATTTTTGAGGGGATGGGATACCAAATTTAAAAGTCAAGTATAAAGCTAACATGCTCTGTTCACTTATAGATTCTTTAAACATGTATTTCTTAAAAATAAACCACCCATTTTTCAGTATACTATATAATAAGGACTGTGATTTGAAGGAAATTATAACAGTTTTTGCTTGTGTAACAGAGCATAACATGTCTAACTTCTGTGATTTGTAATAAGCAACAACCCAGGTTTCTGGCATCAGACCTTACACCTTGAGGTGAGGAATCTGACACAGTTAAAAGTGTTCATGTTTAGGGGATTGCTTTAGTCACAAACACAGATTTATGCTGACAAATGCCAGTAACTTCTGCAGATCTCAACAGTTTAAGATTAGACTGAAGAGAGATTTCCATCAACTGCTCATGGCATGAGGTTGTACCAACGTTTCCCAGGGAAAAAAAAATTTGTTTTCTCTCTCGGATGCCACTTTCTGCATGTCTCTCACCTATTTGCTTGTTGAGTTTTTTAAACTGGAAATGCTAGTTCTTGAATCCATGTGTTTCTTTATATTCACAGTCTAATATTCATTATCAAGGAATTTCTCAAACAAGTCTCAGTACTCCAAACAGGAGACCATTGTTTAAGTCATACTATAAATGCAATTCACCAATACACTCACAAGTACCTAAAAACACCATACTCCAAAGAAAAAACTGTTGATTAATTTATTACAATTCAAGGTTTAAACCTTTTTTGTCAAGTCACGAGCATTTAAGAATGCAATTAAATTAATTTGAAACATTAAAAGATAACAGAAATCAGTAATGCTAGAAAAATTTTGATAGGCAAGGAACTGAAAAGAGAAAATGCATATCCTTCTATCATGATCACTAACTACGTTTTCAAAACATTTACAACAAAACCAGGCTATCTTATTATTTGTTTGCAGTAAATAAGGAACAATATGTGCTTTCCTCACACACAGATCACACCCTTGTTCACTACCTTTTTGTAGAGTAATAGCAACAGCCTAAAAAAGACCAGGCAGCAAAGAGAACAATGCAATTACACTACACAAAAGCAGGTATAAATAGTTCCTTCTCTGTGTTTCTTCTAAGGAAAAACTTGAAACAGCATGTTTGGCTCTTACATAAGACCTAAAAAATCAGGAGGTTGCAAAGAGTATCTCTAAAGAAATACTTGAGGCACGTAAATTCAAAAGAAACCTCTTGTAGAGCAGAATGTTTCCTTTAACTTGAGAGGAAGCAAAGCAATGAATAACCTCTCAGCTGTGGATTATTCTGAAGAAAAGCTGAGTCAAGCAAACCATCTCCTTAAAGCATACAGGAAACACAATAATCAGAAATGGCACAATCAAGACCTCCATGACAGAAATTACAACACTACTGAAATACCTTGCAGTAAAAGCCTTGCAATGGCAAGGAGATGGATTCAAGTCATTAGCATCTGATCTTTCCAAGAACATTTAACTCCTAGTGCAAGGGAATTCCTCTAGCAAATGCCAAAAATACCACAGTAAGGACCAGATTTAGACTTCTTAATACAGCACAGTGTTGGCTTCCAGTAGGAAAAGCTGTCCTCTTCCATTATCCCTTTGCCTTTTCTTTGGATTAAGAACAATGGAAACCAGATTCCCAGTCTTTCTGTACCTGAGAATCTATTTCTAGAATGGTGGTTGTTAATGAGGAGAGCCTGTCTGTTAGAACAGCATTTCTACAACCCAAATCTACTCTAGAGAGAGTGTGTCTGTCCAGGCTGAAGTCAATATGTTCTTAAATTGGTTTAATAAGCTTACTTTTATTTTTGGAAATAGTTACCAGCAAACAAAATACAGCATGAAAATGTTTACTTCATAAAGCCTCCAAGAAATCAATGTTTTCGATTTTGAACTTAATGCTGTTACAGCCAGAAGGTCCATTACCCAAAGCAGGAGTTTCAGAGCACCTTTTCTTGGAGGTATTATTTGAGGAAAACAATGTTCTCCAGTTCCAGTAAGGCAAACATATCTAAGCCTTATTTCTCACTACCCAGCATTTGGAATTAATCAATTCCACCGTATATTACTGTGGTTTCAAACACTGAATTTGCTGGACACCTTCAATTACAAAGTGTTGTATGTATAACGAACATTAAAGTAACAGAACTCTGGAGAGTTTCACCAAGACTGTCACTAATCTCAAGCAGCTCATTCTTCCTTTTCACCTGCGCTCCTCAGGCTGGCATTAAACACCAGGCACCCCTAGACAACCCAGCCCATGCAATATTCAAAGCTCTTTGACAGTGCTGCTCTTCGTCTCATCACTGACAATGCAGGAAGACCAAGTTAGGTGGCACAAATGTAAATTTTAAACAGATCTTGGATATAAGCATTTTCATTTTAAATGTCGTTAAACCATATAAACATGTATTTTCAGTAGTTGTGTTGCTTCACTTCTCCCTGTTTAATATTGGCTTAGCTGAGGAATCAGAGGAGCTGTTGGAAAATATGAATCTGAATGTTCTGTTGGTTCACTGAACTCTTTTTTTTTAACCAAGAATACCATTACTTCCCAAACCTAAAAGATCAGGTTATCCTCAAAGTTACTATAAGCAAAAAAAAAATTTAAACTCAAAATCTACTGATGTGCTTTAACAGCTGCAGATGAAGACGCTGCCTGTACCTAAATCTGTTAACAGATAGTGGGAAAAATATTGTAAGAACAAGCACATCTAAAGTCATATGGGCAAACACAACTGGCTGGGACAGTCAATCAGGTTACAATCTGACCCTGTGGAATGCAGTATTTGTGTCCAACTTACAGCACGCAGCCACACAATGTGCGTAAAGACAGATGTCATAAGTAGCAATAACTGAGATGTTTTCATTCTTAGCACTTCCTAAATTCCTTTTAAAACAGTGCTCAACTCAGCAAGAAATCTATTTCTGGATGTCACCCTCAAACATGCTGGCTGGGAATGTGTTCTAAATTAGGATAAAAATATGCTAGATTAGAAAGTATTAGAACTAGATTACCTAGGGTCAACTGTTCTCAGAGACATCTTCACAGAGCAGTATGATCTCCATCACACGGAAACCCCTCAAACTTCACACAGACAACAGCAAAGAGTAGATGAGAACTAATCTACAGGGCTGCACTCTTCTGTGACAGGTTCTCTCACAGCCGGGCAGAGGAAATACAGCTGAACAAGGAAAACAACCATGGGTCTTCTTCCCATTACTGCAAACCTACTTACTGCTTGTTTTTCAGTGAGCAGGCTTACATTATTCATCATTTATTCCACCTACAGACATTACCTCATATTAAAAACACAATACAGGAGGGACACCTAATACTCCAAAGAATAAAATCTATTTTCCATCACTTATCAATAGACATATGAACCTGAGGTTTCACATTTCCTTCACCCTACTTCCAAACATACTAAAGCGAAGAGAGGATTTGTCCTTCCCTGTGGTTCTCCCAAGACAGGACTCTTTGATTTGAAAAACCAAAATTATTTGCTTTACAGAAGCAGATTTCTTAGATCACCTTGCAAATGGCAACAATACAAAAATATTCCTTGCAACTGAAAACTTTAATTGCTAAAGACATTTGCATGAAAGAAAGTCTACTGAAAATGAGACAGTCAGTTTTCAAACAAGGCATATTTCAAGGCTTTTTTTCCTGTGTGTGTGTGCAATAGCAGCAGCTTACTCAGTGTGGTTTCTTTGCACAAAGGAGAAAATCTAACAGTCAAAATTTCTAACACCTAGGAATGAGTAGAATCTAAGACACTTCTCTGACTATCCAGAAAAATCATAAGTATTTTGAATCCCTGTGAAAGGGTTAGCATGTCATTGCGCTGAAATGTTCACAAAGAAGCAGTTTAAGTTGTCAAACAGCACAATAGCACAGAAAGGAATGAACATTCTGTCGAGATAGATAATGGTATCTGCAAGAAGATTATGCTGCTGAGCGTAGTGAAAACAACTCGACTGAGCATCAGTTTCTTTACTGCTGGATTTCCAGCTGATACCACCACAGATCTGCAAGGACAGCTCAATGAATATTTCAAGAGGAAAAGGCAGAGTTGACTAAGGTCCATCAAAGATGCTCTATTATTTCCACTGTGAAAGACAAGTCTTTTCAAAGTACTGAATGTTTCAGAATATTACTTTGGGTAATTAAGGTGTTAAAAGGCTTGTGTTACCTTAGTAAGCTACCGGTGGAATTCTTAAGTAGAAATGTAGAGATCACACAGAGCCCTCATCACCAGCAGTATGTAACACAAATATGATTCACTGTGTGAACTCCAAATTTTATAGTCTATTAAATTCTTCACTAAACAAAATCATGACCTGAGCAAAAACAAAGTACATTAAAAAAACCCCCAAAAATCTGAGGCTGAGATCCTTCAACTGTTTACTTATAAACAAATTAAGGAAGTAAAAACAAGAGGTCATACTTTGACATGACCTTAAAAGGTCATACAATGTGCACTTTATGCAACTATCACGCAGAATGAAAATACCAGAGCTACATTAGCTTTTCTACATATTTTTAATTCTCATTCTCACACTCACGCTATTTATTCCCACTGACATGACTGTTTAAAATAAACAAAACAAGCCCTTAGTAATCACAAGTATTCCAACTCTTCCCCAGGCTCTCACAATTAATGTTACATTCCTCCAGGTATAGCTCCAACTTCAGGAGGAGGAACTGCTAACTTGTGCATTGCATGAGCAAACGTCTGCCTGTGCTGACAATACAACAGCACGTTTTTATTTTTAAAGTAGGCTAATTGCCTTTCCAAGTCTAATTCCTATGTCCAGAGAATAAAACAAGGAGGAAATACTTTTCATTTTGTTCAATCTCCAAGGACCAATACAGTTAAAAAGCAGCATCCATCAAACTCACTGTACCACAGACTCAACAGTGAAATGTGAGTTCTAATGAAGCACGTTGGGCTCTAAACCATGCACGGAAACAAAACCTGACGAACCAACCCAGCAGACCTCCTGTCAACAATGCTTCTCTACTCACTCCAGTCATTTATGAACAGATGTTTGCTTAAGGAGCATTAAGCTGTTGAAGGCTTCCATTTCTGTGCTGAAGCTGGAAGGAAGGGGCTGTCACCATTAAGAGGCCAATTTACCGACACTTTGAAGGAATTCCAAGGTTTAATCGTTGTTTTTAAGGCACTGTCTTCTCTAAAGCAAAAATTATATTTTGGTCCATCAAGGAGACACTTTTCATAGCAAACTGAAGAGTCAGCACCTAATAGAGCATTTGAGCAATTTAGCCCCATTTTAGAATTACATTACCTCTTTTACCAAAAAAAAAAAACAAAAAAAAAACCCACAAAAAAACCCCCCACCAAACAAACAACCTTAAATTATCGTAGCTCTGTTCAGTCATGTCCAGATGCATTTAGCAACCGACAACACTCTACGCCCCTCGAAAGCTGTCAGGAAAAGCCAAACACACAGGACAGCTTAACTTCTTGCACCACATCCTTGAGCCCTCTCCCAGCTGCGGCGCCGCCGAACCCCAGGAAAACACGGACCCCGCCGTAGGACAAAGCTGAACCCCCCCACTCCAGCCGCGGTGGGACGAGCCCAGGGAGCCGCGGGGCTTCACTCCTATCCTGCCCTGCCCCGCCCGGCCGAGCCCGGCCCCGCCGCCCTCCCCCGCGAGCCAAAGGGAAGGACGGCGCTGCCCCCACAGGCCCCGGCCTCCGCCGCCCCCCGGGGGCAGCGCCGAGGGGCCCCCGGCGCCCTTCCGCGGCCAGGCCCGGCGGGAACGAGCCGCCCCCCGCCGTCTCTTACCTGCGGGCTGCGCGGGGGACGGCGGGGCCCGGGCGGGCATGGCGGCGGGCGGGGAGGGGGAGGGAAGGAGGGAAAGAAAGGGAGAGGGGCCGCGGCCGGTTATCTGCGGCCTCCCGCGGCAACCGCCATGGAGGGGAGCCCCTGCGGGCGACAGGAACCGCGTCGCTGCGGCCCGGCCCCCTCCGGCCGCCGCCTCCCGCCCGCCGCCACCGCCCACCACGCTCCCGGCACGCACCGCGCCGCCGTGCGCGTCACGTCCGGCCCGGCCCGCGCCCTGCCGTAAGCAGTCCCGCGGGTAAAGGGCTGAGGGAGGCGGCGGAGCGGTTCTGCGTGTCCTGCTGTGCCGTGATATCGGCGGAACACAGAATTCTAGAGCGGCTTGGGGTTAGAAGGGACCCTAAACGTCAGCTAGTTCCAGCCCCACGCCAACGTGTGTTAAAATCGTAAAGAATAACGTTTAAAAGAATAGCATTGAAGTAGCGTGCAAAGCCTGCCACTCGTCCTGGGGCCGTGGTTAACTGAGTTCCGTACAGCGGTCACAATGCGGTGGCAAATTGCGCTAATAAAATAGCGAGCAAAGCGTAACATTAGAGCTTTGTTACGGAATCACGGAGTGAATCAGGTTGGGAAACACCTCTGAGGTCAGCGAGTCCAACCTGTGACCGGACCACGGTGTCAGTCAGACCATGGCACCGAGTGCCACGTCCAGTCTTTCCTTAAACTGCTCCAGGGACGGTGACGCCACCACCTCCCCGAGCAGCCCATTCCAATGCTTAAGTCACCTTTCCTGTAAAGAAACTTCTCCCAACGTCCAACCTAAACCTTCTCTCGCTTACGACTATGGCCTCTTGTCCTGTCACTGATTGCTTGGGAGAAGAGGCCGACCCCACCTGGCTGCAGGGAGCTTGTAGGGAGCGATAAGGTCACCCCAGAGCCTTTGTTCCTCTAGAGGCTCTAGATACGTACACACCATGTTTAAACACACAGTAGTTTGGCTGACAAAGGCTTAAAACAAGGCCATTCATAGAACTTCGCACGTTTCAGATAGATTCGTGGAATAAAAGTACCTCAAATGCATTTACGGATAATTATAATTAATTTGGTAATTTAATCAGCAATAGAGGGCTTTTGTGAAGCGGGGGGGAGGGTTTATATTCTTAACGCAATGTTTCTGTGACATTCTGAATCCTGTTAAAATAGCTGAAGATAATAATGGATGACTGTTAATGAGCCTCTATTACTTTGCCTCCTGGTGGATGTTCTCTTTTTTCAGCTTAGTGTCAGAAACGCAGAGTGAAGCTGGTGCTGACCCGGCAGGACAGAAGGAGAAGCCTGAGGGAACAGGAAATAGGGTAGCTTAGCGCTCAGTGCTCTTTGACCTTCACCCAGTGTACAACAATGTGATCTACAAATCGTAAGGGTATACAGAAGATCCTGTAAAAGCAGTGAAATACTTTGATGTAAAGCAACAGAGAAACGAGATCTTTCCCCCTGCTCCCCCCATATCTGGCAGTAGCCATTAACTTCCAGGGGCCCGAAGTATCCCTTACTGTGTGGTGCTGCTTTGTGAAGAATCATTTTCCATTACGGCTGTGTTCAGTTGGTGGTCATTGGCCATGACTGTTAATCGTCCTGTTGTAAATAATACAACTGGAGAAGGTAAAATAATAATTACCTTATCTTTTACATCTGCCTTATCATGCATTTGGATGATAAATGAAATAAACATGCTGCCTGTAAACTCCCCAGACAGCAACATAAGCCCCAGTGTTGTCCAAAAAAATCAGATTTTTTACCCAGTGCGACAAGCCAATAGTTGCACACGCCTGGGTCCTCTGCAGTATTCCACAAATCAAGCACATCAACTATAAAAACTTTTTACTATTTATACATTTTAGCAAACAAAGGAATTAGTGTTCGTTGGCTACAAGTTTACACAGTTCTCTTACTAATTAGTATTCTCTTTTGTTTAATGACTCTCTTGCTTCTCATGCTGATTAGTCTGCATGCTCAGGCTTTCTCTTGGTCTGGGGTGGGTTCTCAGCTGGTGGCTGTGATCTGACCCAGCTGAAATTACCTTTTACCCAGGCAGAGCTGAGTCAGGACAGTTGCTGGATTGTCTGTTGGTTTCTTCCTTGGGACTTCTGCTAGATGTCCTTGGGGCCCATAAATTCTGCACTTTTGTGCCCGCTATCAGTGGTACATCCTTCTCCCTAAGCCCAGTCAACCTCCCCCTGCGTCTGAGATCACTGAAGCACGTCCAGCCCTAAACCTTAAGAAGGCAATTCTACCCACAAGTAATTTGTTTTTCTAATGCCTGTATGTCACTTAGAGCTTGTTAGCTGCTCTCTGTTTAATGCATTAAATCTCCCTTCTTATTTGGCTTGAAAGTATATAAAGACCAAACATTAAAGAACATCCTTTCTTAAGAAAATTTTACATGTTACACACTTTGCAACACTGGCACCCAAAAGAAAAACAAACCCTTCTTGTGCAAAAGCCCAAAGTCGCAGCACAATCATGTACCTCAGAAAAAGATCCAGAAAGATAAATGGTGTCAGTAATCAGGTTCTGGATTAGAAGGAAATTTAAGTAAAATTTCCAGATGATTTGAAGAAGTGACTCATATCCTAAGCTAGAAAGAAAGGCAGAAAATGCCTCCAAATAGTCCCTGCCAGTCTGACGTGGTAAAAATTTCCTTCTCTTTCTTGGTGGCATTCAGAAGTTTCCAGGAGCAGAAGCGTTAATTAGCATGCAGTTGTGAGTCCATAAAATTCACTTGAATGCAAGATCAGATGAGAAGTAAGCATGACACATTAAAAAAATGAAGGTAATATTCACTTAGGCATAGTGTGAATGATTGACAAGATGTGTGGGATTTCTTCAGTCATTCCTGCATAAGCTTTGCTGGTTGAAGGAGATTACATTTGCTTGTGAAGGCAGACTGACTCTTTATAATAGCATTAGCCATATCACATATTAGCTCTGTGAAATGGAATTCATGGGCTACAACAGTAATTTCAAGGTTATATTTTTAATGTACAAAAGTTTTCTTTACAGAATTGCATGGATTGTAAACATTGTATCTTATTTGGAGATGATTCCAGCATGGCATTCTATCCATTTTGAAATAAACGGTGAGGCATTTTTAGAGCATATACTTTCAAGCCATTTGTTGTCTTAAAGCATGGTGAAAAAATTTATAATTTTGATATATACATCTCAACGTGAAGCCCTTCTGCACCGTGGAGTAGAGGTTTTAAGTCAAGCTGGTCTGGTCTTGGTAGCTCCGAGGCTGAGCCTTGACTTGTTGACTGCAGCCAAATGACTTTCATCAGTCACTGCAACCGAGTCCTGAACTGTCAGGAGAGGGCGCAGCCTTCCCAGAAGTCTTAGATGGAAAAAAGTACTGTGGTGTGTCAGGTTGATGCAGAAAGGTTCTCCCAAAACCCTGCGTGTTCTGGAGGCTCAGACTCTCCTCCTGGTTTGGGAATTGAGGATGGCAGAAAGAAGCTGCTATGGTCTACATCCATGTCTTTCATAAAACTTAGTCATTTGTAATTCTCAGAAAAAAAATGAGTATATAGTATTTATAGAGAAGAAATTTAGCTTTTATTTCTCATTTTGAAGACTACAACATGGCTCCTAAATGAAAATTTTAGTTTTATATAAGCTGTACCATATAATGTGTAGTGTGTTGCAGAAAATGTTCTGAAAGATGTCATACTGCTGGTAGTAGATAGTGCAGTTCTTTCTTATTTTTCTTTTTAATTTCAAAAATATGTACAGTGCAACATGGCTCCTGGCTGTGCAAGCTTTTTTGGCTGCCCCACTGAGTGAGGAAGAAAGTTGCTATAATCAAAGGCTAGATAAGTCTCCAAAATTCAGGCAGTGTGCTTCCCTCTCTGCTGTGTCTGGCAATGCTGCTGATCAGAAACTAGACAGTCAGTGACCTGAGAAATTATCATCCTTGATTTTCCTTTTTTTTTTTTTTCTTTTTTTATTTTTTTTTAATTCACAATAAAATAAGACATTTAAAGATTTTATATTATTGATGGAATGAATTTTAAATGGTCAACCTACCAGATAGTTTCATTTCATTAATGCCAGATGCTTTCATTTGTGCTGTTGGCTCCATCCTTGGCCAAGTCCTCTTCAACATCTTTTTTAACACCTTAGGTGCAGGACTCAAAGGAGTGCCAAGTAAGTTTGATATCACTAAACTGGGATGAGCAGTTGACTCCCTTGAGGCCAGAGAGGCCCTGCAGAGAGACCTGGACAAATGAGAGGACTGGGCAATCACCAACCATAGGAGGTTCAACAAGGGGGAGTGCCAGATTCTGCACCTGGGATGGTGCAACCCTGGATGTACAGACTGGGGAATGAGAGGCTGGAGAGCAGTGCCATGGAAAGGGACCTGGGCTTCCTGGTTGGTGGCAAGTTGGATTTGAGTCAGCAGTGCCCTGGCAGCCAGGAGGGACATCCCTGTCCTGGCGGACATCAGGCACAGCACGGCCAGCCAGGCAAGGGAGGGGATTGTCCTGCTCTGCTCTGCACTGAGGCAGCCTCACCTCGAGTGCTGGGGCAGTTTTGGACACCACAATATAAGAAAGACATTAAGGTATTAGAGACTGTCCAAAGGAAGCCACAAGGAAGGTGAAAGGTCTGGAGGGGAAGCCGTGTGGGGAGCAGCTGAGGTCACTTGGTCTGTTAAGCCTGGAGGAGACTGAGGGGAAACCTCAGTGGGGTCTTCAACATCCTCACTGGGGCAGCAGAGGGGCAGCACAATTCTCTGCTGATGACCAGTGATAAGAGTTGAGGAAACAGCCTGAAGCTGAATTGAGGGAGGTTTAGATAGGATATTGGGAAAAGGTTCTTCACCAGAGGATGGCTGGGCACTGGAATAGCTCCCCAGGAAAGTGGTCATAGCACCAAGCCTGGCAGAGTTCAAGAAAGATTTGAACAAGACTCTCGGGCACATGGTGTGATTATTGGGAAGGTCATGTTCAGGGCCAGGAGCTGGAACACCATGATCTTGACATGTCCCTTCCAACTCAGCATATTCTATGATTCTAATATTCTGTGAAATCATTGCAATTCATCTTTACAGAGTGTTTTGACTTTTCCTCATTCTGACATGAAACTGAATTGGCACATTTCTCTGAAATGTTTTAAATTCAGTAAAACTGCATTTATCTTAGACCCTTACAGCTGAAATAACCCCTACAACTGCCTTATCAAGCAGAAAGGCCTTTTCTGACTAAATTCACCAATCAACCTCAAAAGCTTCATATTAAAGTTTTTTTGTCTGTGGTTTCATAAGGTGGGCATTATGAAAGCTAGCTGAATGAATAATATGTGCTCTCTGCTGGCTTCTAAATGGGCATCAGTCAATAAAAGAAAAATTCTGCAGTTACTTTTACCTGAGTTAAACAAAACTGCAGCTGAGCAGAGAATGAACTGTTGTTAAGGCAGCCTGTTGCCAAACCCCACTGTCCTTTGGCATGGAAAGGTCGTAAAACAGATATATGAGCAGTGGATACTTGTTTCTTTGGGGAGTGGTTGGTGCCTTGAGCTCCATCCCAAATCAGTGCACACTGCCTGGCTCCTCCCCAGGGCAGTGCAGGGCTCTCACCTGTGTTAGAGTTGAGGGAGCCAAGAGTGCCTCTCTTGGCCCCAGGACATCACCCAGCCACATCAGGGACCCCTTGTGAAGAGCCCATCCGGGTCTGCAAACTGCCCACGTAGCATCACTGCTACTCCCTTTAGCACTGACCTCTGGGCATGCAGAATGACCAGGCATTGGTTTCTCTGATTTTGGGCATCTCTCGGAATTTCTTCTTCCAAGATCACCAGATTTGTACCAGGATTCTGTTGCGGTGCAGAATTTGGATTTAATAAGCTTTAATTAGATTTATCCCTGAAATGGTTTGTCCCACTTCGTTCCCCATTTTTCAGATGGTTTAGCCCTGTTTGCCCCAACAGTTTCCCGCCAAAGCCCCTGTCTGTCAAGTGTGACCCAACCCAGTTTCTAGCCCTTTCCCATCATTCCAAGTTAAGCCCTTGCTCTTTGCCTTAAAAGGATCCCCGTGCCTTCCCTTCTATGTGTCAGTCTCCCTGAACCCACTCCCATTCCTCTGGAAGCTTCTGTTAAATTCCTTAGCTTATTGGATTTTTAGAGCTAGCCACACCTCGTTTGTATCCCGATTGGCTGTTTGTTTGATTGTCATCCTGTGTACCCCTCCCCAACAGCCATCTGATTGGATTTTTGTTTGAACCTCCCCTTGTGTACATCCCCCTTTATAAGTCACTGTATGCCTTTGTTTGGGGCTCTTGGGCTCTGGGTGTTGCCGCGGCAACTGCCTTGCTGCATGTCAGCCCCCGAGTCTAAAGCCCAACCTCTTCATTTTGCGTCCCTGTTCTTGGATGGTCTAATAAACCCTCTCTGGAGAAAGTGCAAACAGAGGTGCTCCCTCATTCTTCGTCCCGCTCCTTCGGCATGCTCGACATCAGGACCTGCAGTTGTGACCCCCCAGAGGGCAAAGGATCCAGCGTGGCAATCCTTCTGCCCTGCACGCTTAGCTGGTCTCTCTTGAGCTCTGGCGGTGCCCCGTATCTGGCATGATCCTCTTGGAGCTAGCTGGTTGGGCATTGCTGGGTGAGGCTGCAACGGAGAGGGTCGCATCAGATTCAAAGGATGAGAGACAGACTTGCCATTTCAGGTTTCAAGGTC